>SSNU01000106.1:0-168182 GCA_012064415.1 Gyrodactylus bullatarudis
GGTAAGTTGATAAATTTGTCCACAAATTTATTGGGATACCCATTTTCCATTAAACACAACTTCAAATTCTCTATTTCCTTTGGAATTTCTTCTGGACTCGCTATCCTTCTTATCCTCTTACTCAATCTAATTACTAGACCAACTTTATGTGATATAGGACTAAAACTAGCAAAATGCAGATATTTGCCAAATTCCGTCCTTTTCTTGAAGATGTTTCATTGAATTGAGCCGTCATCTTTTCTAGTTAGTTTAACGTCTAAGATTCAGAGAAACTACTAATTAAAATTGAAAAAAATTACGTCTAAATTCTAATTTTCATTGAAGAAAGATGACTTTCAGTGATGAACGTAGGAAATATCGTAGAAATGTCCGGAGACTTTTGTCTGATGTCATGGACCAGACGACCATCCATGGTATAAAGCATTGTGTCTACAGTAAAGGTAGAACAAAGATTTACTATCAGATCCTTTTGAGTGCTTTTTCCATAATGGCTTTTATAAACTTGATTTCAGTCATTTTTGTCTATCTTGAGGATGAACAACTCTTGCAGTTGATGGAGAATACAAAATATGAAAATCCTGTCATTAAACTGTGCCAGGCACAGCCGTTAGTTAATTTTTACGAACGTGAAGAGGCTGAGTATTTCCGGAGACATTTCAAGTCAAAGTATCACACCTGGCCGTCGAGTAATGCCGGGAGTGCTGAGAAAATGTCAAAATTTCGGGCCATCTTCAAAGAGGTCCGTAAGAACTGGGAAATTTACCAGAAAGAAATCTCAACTGAAAAATATCTACTCAACTATCTGACAAAACGATCAATTATCAGTATTAAGGATTTGAAACCCCCTGAGATACCAGAGAACTATTTCATCAATTGCAACGTCAATGGTATTCACTGTTCAGAAATGATTTTCTTCTTTGCCCATCCATTTCATCATAATTGCTTTGAGTTGATTTTCGATGAGAATGCCGGACGCAAATTGAAGTCTTCCCTGAACCTTCACATTGAAATTGTCATTCATAAAAATGTTCGAAAGGACTTTAACAAAACTATCGAGTTTTTTAATGAAATTGACGAGAGCCGTGAAGTTAATCATCATAAACTCGATTGGCATGTGAATTCATACAACAATCGATATTACATGGTTCTCCATGACCAACTCAAAACGGTCGGCTATCCAATGTTTCAAGATGAGAACCATGTGAGCCTTGAATTCGGCTACAAGCACACGATACGATTTATTGAACACGAAGTTGGAAGGAAGCGTAATGGAAAATGTCGACCAAAAGAGGAGCTTCTTAGATTTTATTACAACGGGGACATTTCCGAGTCGACTTATACACAAGAGAACTGTTTCTATTATTACCGGCAAGTATTGAATTTGAGAGAGTGCCGATGTGCCAATGAACGCTATTACATTCCTCTCATAATGCAGAATGAGTTTAGTGATAATGGATATTGTCATTTCTATCTGTCTTCAAATGCCAACCTCTTCAAGTTACGAGATCGTCTCAAGTGCATGGATCAGGTTGAAAGTTTAACTAATGAAGAGGTCTTGCACAGGCTCAAGGTGAAATGTTTACCAGCCTGTGAACAGACTGATTATCAGATAAGGCTGATGAACAAGAGAAAAATTCGTGCCCTACCCAAGCGTTCCATGATTAATTCCTATAATAAGTTGGTCACTCGGTCAAAGTTGAATTTGTACCTCGATGAAAAGAAGAGTTCTACGAAGGACTTTTTGATGATTGAACTATTGATGAATCGAAGGCGTAAGGAAACATGGAGAGTTATTGATAATTTTGGCAAGGATACCTTTATACGGATTATCGGCGGGATATTGACCGGTTATCTTGGCTTGAAAATGTTTACAATATTTGAGATTATCGAGTTTTCCTACTTTTCCATCTATGTTTTCATCAAGTTCCAGTGGGAAGTGAAGAAAACCCTAGAGCTGAGTCAACTATTTCCAAGTATCATTACAATCACATCAGAGGAAAGTCAGAAAAATGATTGGAAATAAAACCATTAGTTGAAAATTTTTAAATACAGTAGTACCTCCGTAATTAACCCCCTCTTTTCTCTACCCGTGAATTTTATAAACATATCCTTGTCGTTACTTGAAAGTAGACGCAATATTATGTTTCAACCTAAAAAATTAGTTTCGATTGAATTTTATTTTTAGATCAAAACAGTACAATAAACTACAAATCATGAAATTGGGAAAAAACTTCATTTTTCTCGAAAATATCTTGGGCTTGCTCTACCCCAAAAACATCCATCCCTGGTAATCACTTATTACTAGGGCCTGAAAAAAGTACTCTTTGGTCAATTTTTACTCTTGACAAAGGACTGGCTGAGTTTTAATAATCTGAAGAAAAAATCTGCTTATCTAACCCTATTTGAAAGATAGCTGGTACTATTTCTGTACTAAATTGTTGCCCAGTACTTTATTGTACTATTTTTTAAATTTAATCTCAGAATATGTAGTGATTCATCAAAGTCTGGTAACCAAAATCATCAAAAATATTCTAATTTGATAAAGAGCAAATTAGAAAATGATAATTATAAACAAAATTTACAATTTGAAAATATATCTTTTTGTTTAAAGCCTCTGCATAAGAGAGGCATTATTGTCTTTTTCAATTTAAAAAACCACGTGACTATGTCTGAAATTCCAAAATCTCTTTCAGGTTCCACTGATGGTGCTTCCGTGGACCATAGTAAACGAAACTGCCAATTTATTGCACTCTGTTACGAAGATTATGAATGAAGCCTTCGACCGTTATGCCGCTATGATGACTGATATGAAGTCAATGTTTGATAACAAAATCACCGCCGCCCTCGCTGGAGCCCCAGCAATAAGAGATCAATCTCAACAAATATATTATTCCTCAATTAACTACCAGTCACAATTTTCGATGAATTGATGGCTATATTCCAGATATCGAGCTTTCATCATCTAAGAAAATAGCATCTAGAGCGTAGCCTTTTATTGGATAATATTTCTTCATGATTCTCAAATTTCAACTAAAATGATATTTGTAAGATATGCACAAGAACAGTTAAAGGGTCAATTTCTATGACGGAATAAAATTTGAACAAAAATCAGAAATTATTTTGACACAAGATTGACTAAAAATTCAGCAACAATTTACGGTAGAGGACTATTTTTTAACTCAAAATCCCTTTTCTACTTATCTTTCAGTTTATAAG
Source organism: Gyrodactylus bullatarudis (assembly GCA_012064415.1). NCBI lineage: Eukaryota > Metazoa > Platyhelminthes > Monogenea > Gyrodactylidea > Gyrodactylidae > Gyrodactylus > Gyrodactylus bullatarudis. The sequence continues at coordinate 3,217 of SSNU01000106.1, forward strand.
ATATTAATTTTCATCTTTTTTGGTACTATTTTTGAGGCGCTAATGATTGGTGATGAATTTATCATTCCTGTATTACAGGAATCCAATGATCAATGATTAGTAATCATTAGCGCCCATTATAAACTCCCATGTAATTAATATAAAGTTAATATAATATATACTTGAATTAAAGAGGGGGAGGGGGATTCACACTCAGTCCTCATTGAAGATTGACAAAGTCATATACAATGATGAATATTCTGAACACGGCTTAGGTTTTCATTTTAAAATTCACTCAAATTATATTTGAACAGAAATATAACAAGATGGATAATAATAAGGTTCGATTCTCGGAGAAGGTGTTCCAGAATATTCCTAACCAAAGTAAAGCTAATTGATATGAAGTTGGGAATCTAGGATTTTTACAGAAATCTCGATACTTTCATCAAGAATTCGAATTTTTTTAAAAATTTTTGGAATCCTACTCATGTTGGCCATTTTTACCATTTGAAGAAAAAAATTCTGAAAAAAATTTTTTCAATGAAATGATGGCCATTTTTCAAATTTCCATTTGGCGCCAAAACCCTATTTTTTCGAACTTTGAACTAGAAAAGCATCTTTTGATCAACCTAGAACATTCAAATCAATAAAATTTTTGGTTCAAAGTTCGAAAAAATAGGGTTTTGGCGCCAAATGGAAATTTGAAAAATGGCCATCTTTTCATTGAAAAAATTTTTTTCAGAATTTTTTTCTTCAAATGGTAAAAATGGCCAACATGAGTAGGATTTCTAAAATTTTTTTAAAAATTCGATTTCTTGATGAAAGTATCGAGATTTCTGTAAAAATCCTAGATTCCCAACTTCATATCAATTAGCTTTACTTTGGTTAGGAATATTCTGGAACACCTTCTCCGAGAATCGAACCTTATTATTATCCATCTTGTTATATTTCTGTTCAAATATAATTTGAGTGAATTTTAAAATGAAAACCTAAGCCGTGTTCAGAATATTCATCATTGTATATGACTTTGTCAATCTTCAATGAGGACTGAGTGTGAATCCCCCTCCCCCTCTTTAATTCAATTATAGTATAGAATACTTTGAATGGTATATGCTATATACACCATGTCATGTACAGGTATGATAAAAAGTATATATGATGTATTATTCTAGTACAAAGTTAGTACAAACACTGAATTTCAGGCTTTATACTAACTTTGTACTGATTCAGGCTTTGTAGGGTAACATATGTAAAAAAGACCAACTCGATAAAAAATAATCGACCCTCTACTATGAGGTAGCAATACCGAATTTGTAATTTTAAAAATCCCAGCATCTACTTTAAATCATAAAATGTTTTTCAGTCATGGGATTGAAATGACCTCTTGAATTATTAAATAACCGTTATTTGTAGGAAAAACGTTTTGTTCCATTATGGAATCTGAAATCTTCAATAAAAATTAGTAAAAGTAGATTTAGTTTGTGAATTCAGTAATTTATTAATCTATAAGAATTTTCAGACAGAAATAGAAACGTAAATGATTGTTTAAAATTTATTGAAAGTTGCTTCCTCGTAGTTTTATTCAAGAACAAAATATTTAGCGTAGCTTAAGGATTGTTATATTTATTTAAACCTTTTCCTGTTGGCTTCCAGTGTTAGAGATTTTCTCAACTGGCGTGTTTCTCCCGAAGTCAAAAAAGTCAACATTGCACAAATCCATGTTGTCGTCGGGGCTATATAAAACCAAACTGTACTCGATTTGGCATGTATTGAACGCCGATAAAGGCTAACTGTAGCAATCAACAATGCAACTGAAGTAGAAAACTTATTAGTAAAACAAGCTTACACGGTATAAACAAGAGCCCGAAAACAATCCAGTTCCAAATCTTGACGTCACCCATACCCAAGTTGATTGCTTGCAGAATAAATATGACCAAGATGAAGGCAAAAGCTGTCCACAAAAGGGTCGAAACAGTATCTACATTATATTTGTATTAGTTAAGAGAATGGCTCACAGAATAATAGTTTCTCATACGATTCAATTTCAACTAGAAAAAAAAAGAATGAAACTCATTAAAACTCTGTTCAACATACTTCCACTGTCTGTGGCTAAAGATTCAATAGTTAAGCCTTCTAGTTCGTAAGAGATATTCTTGCCTCTCTTGAGCGATTCATATTGCTGATTTGATTCAACACTTCCGCCGAGAATAAACACCAGAGCAAAGAAAATAAGGGCCAGGGCATAGTAAGAGTATGATCGCCCTATGAAAGCATTGACACGTATCATAAGTTAATTTGTGCTGAATTAGTGAGAAATCTAAAAACTTCGTATAAATTATTTCAACATTTTTACGCAATTAAACCCATACAAATAGTAACTGGAATTGATTGAAAAAATTGGCAAGTCTGTAAAGGCGCAATATAAAGCTAAAGTATTCATAGGAAACTTTAAATATATTCTAAGGGATTCAACTCTAAAAGGTTTGTGATGAATGCAAAGAAACCATACAATTTTAATCAAGATGAATTCGAATTAAGATCAGCACAAAAGAGTTTTGCCCTTAGGGGTACTCTCTTTATTGCAATCCTCTTATGTATATCAACGATAGCAGTTTGTCTAGCCTACGAAGTCAAATTCTCGAGTAAGCTCATCTTGTTTTGATCATCATTTTTCTTCCTTTAGGCGTTCACATGAGTTGTTTTGTTTTTTCGTTGGCCCTTGTCATTACATCAGCTTTTCTCATCTGGCTGAACAACTGGAAGGCTGACGTATTCTCAATATTGCTGTTCATGGTTGCTGGTGTTATAGAGACAGCCTGTTGTTGTTATATGAAAGCAGGGGCTAGTACAATACTCGAAATACTATTGCCAGTTATAGCGATATCGTTAACATTTGTTATTTACGCTCAGATAAGTCTCTTTATGGAGGGTCTGACCTTTTTAAATGTTTTCGAGACTACATACACCCTGATCGTTAACAAGAGCCGCAAGACTCAGAATAAATAATCAATAAAAACATTTTCTTCATTGACACGTAAAGAAATTCTTTTTTTTCAATTACCAGATTTATTTTTATGTAGTGATAACTCTACTTTCGAGTAGTTGCTTATTTAATATAATTTTATTTCGTATTGCTAGAAAAATGTTTTTTACGTGGGAAATTAGTAGAGACAAGTCGTGTATGGTACACTTTATACATTATTCAACTGATCCTGGAGTAATTTGAGCATTGTATTAACAATTAATATATATATTTTATTATGGAAAAAAATATCAAAAAGAAATGCAATGATTTTCATACAAAAAAGGGAGTTTTTTTATCAAATCAATTTTAGTTAATCTTGGAGAGGTGATCAGATAACTTGAGAGCAGGACCAATCTTCATCCCGATCACTGGAGAGATGAACTGATCCTTTGATAAGAGTAACAAGGCCTCCCCATCGATTTCATTTTGCTGAAAGCAGTGAGAGTATGAGGCACAACCTGGAATGCTTTTGACGAACTCTACGACCTCTTCTATGCCCCAAGTTTGAATGATTTTTCGAGTTAGTTTTGATGGGTCAAATCGATTCTCGGGACAAGCTTCGACAACCTCGACCACTTGTTTGGCAGGTTCAGGCAGAGGTTTATTTTCAACTTGAGGTTTTTCATTTGGCTTTTGTACGATTTCTTTCTTTGGTAGCTCTTCAGTAACTACAGGGGTTTGTGGCTCTGAAATAAGATCGGGTACTGTAGCTGTTAATGTCTGCTCGGGTATTGGAACTCTTTCATAGATCTTGGGACTTTTCTCTTCTGTCTGTAGTTCGTGGGGAGTTGGTGGGAGCTTGATTGTAATCTTTGGCGATGTTTTCGATGTTGAGTTCTTTCTATTCCTCGACTTTTGCATTTTTTGATGAGTTTTTGATTGGCTTGTATTACTACTGACAGGTGGCGAAATGGTGAGCTTAACAAATTCTTGGCAGGATGTCTCTTCACGTGAATGATTCGCGCGGGATTTGCCATGAGAACCTGATCTTGTCAAGGACTTGCTATTAGTAGTATTATTGTTGTTTCTATCGGATGCTTCAAGGTTGCAGGCTTTAAATAGGGCGGCTTCGACAATAGACATGCCGTTCTTTGTGGGAAATGGTTTGTCACTCTCGTAAATCACATAGCCGTCAATATAATGAGTGAGAATTTTACGTTTTTCATCGTACAAGATCTCAGCTGACAGTAATGGTTCAGATCTAATCGGCTTTGATGGTCTTTTGAAGTTATTCTAAAAATAATAAAGCTTGATTATTATGTTTTCACAAAATGTAATCAATCTGAATTGCTAGAGAGAATATGTATTTTACTAAAGCTAGTTGACATGAAGATGAGAACTTAAAATTCCATAATGAAATAAGCCAAAAAGTTGTGGAAGTTTAAAAGAATTTTCCAAAAAATTATGCTATTTTTCGAATTTCAGAAACGCATCAAGTCTCCACTCTTTCAACATTCGGACCAAAAATTTTCATCGATTTCGAAAATTCAAAGCAATTGGAGGCTGATGTTTCGGATCACCAATAAACGAAGATTTCGAATTCGCCTCTAGAAGTTCACAAAAATTCGTGACTGCTGTGGGAAATTGAAATATTTGAATTTCTCAATTATCTTCGTCTATTTTTGATCCGAAATATTAGCATCCAATTGCTTCAAATTCTCGAAAAAGAGCCTAATTTTGATCAGATTGAATGTTTTTGGGAAATTCTTTTAAAATCCCACAACTTATTGGCTCATTTCATTATGGAATTTTAAAAAGTATTTTTTCCTGACTTTCCGGAGAAAAAATATTGAGTTTTTTTGTAAAAATAGTAAGTTCTCATCTTCATGTCAACTAGATAAACACTAAGAATATGGCTAATAAAGTTCAGAGAAAATCGTAATGAAAATCTAAATAGTTGGATTTCTCATTGATGATTTAAGAGCTAGAATTCAAAAACCATTGCAGTGAAATGAGTAAAATTATGATATGAAATTGAAAAGATCAATGATTGCCTAATTTTACCATTTGAAGGAAAGAATTATTTTCATTGAAAATATGATAATTTTCCAAACTTCAATTTGACGCCTAATTCCCCTTTTTTGAGCTTTGAGCTTTTAAAGTTTTTATAGATTTGAAAGTGGGAAAGTGGTCAAGAAAATCAGATATGCTAAATCTGTTCTAATTCATACACTCATTATCGCTTGATCATTTTCACTACTTGAAAATCAATGGAATTTCGATAATAACTGAGCAAAATAGAATTCAAAGGATTTCAAGCTCATTTTGTCTTAAGCTTTTAAAATTTTCCACTTTCGATTCGATGTACGATTACAGGCCTTCAAAAAAAGGGCAGAGGACTTAAATATTTTCATTACACTCTAGCCAAGTCACTAATATATTGAATTGGCATAGACCGTATATGCTAACAGGCATAGACCGAAAAGGGGCAGAGAGGTAAAATATTTTTGTTGGGGTATTTGCAAAATTGGTGACTTGGACCTTCCCACATAGAACAGCTTGGAATATAAAGTTTTGAGAGTATTTGGAGAAGGTCTCTTTTGCTTTCTCTTTAACAAAAGATCTTTCAGCTTGCTCTCGATTCTCTCTTTAGAAATTGTAGGTATCTATAGAGATATTCATACAAATGTTTGATTTTTTCACAAGTAAGATTATGAGCTTTCTTTAGTACAAACGGGCTACTTGATATTCCAGTCAAGGATAAATAGTAATAACTTGTCCATTAGTCGGCACTCAAATTCTTTCAGCATTTTCAAGAGTAAGATTAGAATTTATGTTAATTGACAGTATGCTTTATATCTGCAAATGGGAAGGTCCAAGTCACTAATTTTGCAAATACCCCTATTTTTGTTACACTTTAGGTTTTCGTTACATTTTAGGCACAACATATGAATATGATAGAACAACATACATTCGATTCATTAGTTTGTTTGGATATATTGATAGACTTTTCCGAAGCATTATCAAGGGATAACTCGAGACTTTCATTTGAATTAGTTCGTAGGTTGGTATTCAGATTGTTCACAAGGTTGCCAATTTCATTCTCAGTATTGTTCATCTCTTTATTCCTGAAAAAAATTAACAGATTTGAAAATTTTTTAAGTTCCCAAGCAAAACATATCTGCATCTGACAAAAAAGTATTCATTTTCTAATGGAACTAACTTTGTTTGAATTAACTGCTATCTATTTTTTACATAATTTGCTATATTTCCCAAGTATCCTAACACAGAATTTCTAGACATGAAAACATTTATCGTCGAAATATTCTAATTTGAGAAAAGCTTTCCATTATAATTAGACCGTATATATTTTTATTTAAAAACAAATTTTATATAAAGTTAATCTAAAACTCTCTTTGATGATGAATTTTTCGAAAAAGTTAGTTGGAATTATAAACCGTCTCGATCTTAGTCAGGATACTAACAAGTAGGATTTGTATACCCTATTTGTCCGTTTATCTTTAAATTCTACAAAATCGATGATGGATTATTTCACTAAACTGAACAATTATCACATCACTGTGAAGAAGTAAGCGTGAATAATGTAGAATTTTTATTTTCCTAATAATCTTTTACTTTTTGTAAATACATCGAATAGACCTTATACTTATTGATGATATATCTTCTATTTTTTTTAATTTTCTCTTTATTCATTGGCATACTATTCATACTTCATTCATATACATACTATGGAATATCTGGTGAAACCTGGCTTTTGAACATAATGTACCCATTCATACGATAAAACCTATGACCAACAAAATACATATAAAAATCAATGATTAACTCTGATTGGTTTAAGAATAATTATCCAATAATATTTGAGTTAAATCAGAAATTTTCTTCCCTCCTATAGACGAAAATGCATAGGGTTCAACGTGTTGTAAATTTAAATACTAGGTTATCTAAGAGATTTTATGTCTTTTGGAGACACTGATTCTATCATGGATAAGAAAGAAAAGCTTTTTATTTGTATGTTTAGTATAGTTTACATTGTTAAATGAGTAAATCAAGATGATAAAAATTGCCAAAAAAATTGCTTTTGTTGAAAAATAATCAGATTCTATCGATCATGAACTTCTTAAAAATAGCATTTTGACTGCCCTGATAATCATCAGAAACTTTGAATTAAAAATAACTATCTGCTGTTGGAACTAGCAGCTTGAATACAAAAGAATTTGAAAAGACTAACTTTCTCTGATGTTCGCCTACTTCAGAATAGTCGGAAGTGTCCATTTTTTCTCTGAAAAATAAATTATAAGTTTTGTTCGGGCGAGGAAGCGGAAGAGAAACTCACGTCTTTTGAGAGTCATTGTTCTTTTCTTCACAGGGTTCCTGAAGAGATTCCTGATCGTGGTTAACTTCCATTTGTTGTACCTTTGAGGGAACTGGTTCTTGTGGTTGTTGCTCCTCTGTGGGGGAGATTGGAATTGAAGTTACAGAAGGGTGAGGATTCTCAAAGATTTCTTGTTTTGATATTGGATGGCATTTGGATGACTTGAACATTTCAGCTGTCCGACGTCGTCTTTCAATGGCACTTGCACTCAGGGTGAATTTAATTTGAGACTGTGGAGAGAATGTTATTGAAGAATTTACAGAGAAAAAAATGATTGAATATTTGACGTACATTTTGAGGATTTTGTGCAGTAGTAGTGATGGGTTGTTGGGCTAATGATGAACCATTATTATGCTGATCTGGTTGAGTTGAGCTAAGCATGTTAACGGAAACTAAACAAAATATTAAATTAAACTAATGAATAATTTCAAAAAAAAACAGAAATCAGATAGCAATTATTCCAGACTTGTCAAAAACACTGCTTGGTATAAATTAGGAAAAAGCGAAATTTGCAAAAACAGGCATAACATAGAAGTAGAATTCTAAAAGAGGGAAACAGGTTTATCTGTATAAAATTTATACCATTCAGAAGAGCGAAAAATTCCACACAAGATAAATTTTTCAAAAAGTTGTTTTCATGCTCATGAAAAGCATTTAAAATTGCAAGTAAAGTTGAAAAATAGTGAAATTTTCTTGCAAAATTAGCAACAATTTTTGGTTAAATAGATCAATTATAATACGTTCCGAGTAGAAATTTTCAGGTTTTCGGAGCAAATCTGATGCTTAATTTATCGCTCTTTCCCTTGATGTATCGTATGAGTTTGAGTTATTCTTGGTCTGGAAGTTATCAAGCTTAATTCAAGTGATATTTCACTGAATTTTAGTTTTTCATTCAGTGAACCAATCAAATTAAAGCAGATTAAAATTAAGTAAAGGTTTATTGATTGTATTAAAAAGAAGTGTATTGTCATATAGAGGTTTGAGTTCAACCAATCAGGTTTATGCTTACATTTGATTGACTGATTAGGGTTACTTATTTAATAGTCAGACTCAGTTAGTTGGGAAAAATTGTATTTTCTAGTTATAAACTCACAAGTATTGCTGTTAGTGTTTTGTTCAGGGACCTTTTGGTCAGCAACAAGATTCTGAGAGATGACGCCAAACGATTGCTGATTAACACTGGATGAAGTGGAATTGGTCGATATACTAGGGTTAACTGACATTGTCGCTGTAGCATGCGTAATACAAGGGGAGAATTTGTTCTGAACAAATGGTGTATGAAGAATTTGTTGGCCATTACTCTGGGGATTGCTTGTTGGATTGATAGGGGGCATTGCTATCAGGTGATTGCTAGTTGTTTTGCCATCACCAAGAGGCATGGGAGACTTGTTGTTTTGCTGGGCCAATGCGGGCCCGGGGAGATGTGCAATTATTTGGGCATTTGATAGCTGGCCAGTTGTAGTCTGAGTTGGCTGAAGACCTGTGGATGGATGAATAAATGTCTTTGGAGCAGCGGACTGAGGTGAATTTGTTGTAAGGGTCTGATGGGGTTGAGGATTACGTTGATGAATGAATTGTATGTTTGGCTGAAAGATCATTCCAGCATTTTGAGGACCTAAATCAATCAAGTTTTTTATCAAGCTATATATACATATTTGCTCTGATTTTTTAAAGTTATGAACAAATAAAATAAACTGCTGATAAAAAGCTCAAATTTTGATACACAGCAAAGCCGATGTCAAGTAATTTTATCGTTACATTATTGAGCATAACCGTTTATATAAACAAGAAGTTTAATATAAAAATTCACAATGAAAATGTCTCTTTTTGTAAAGATATTTGTGTTGATAAAACTTTGGACAAGATTAATATTTAGCTGTGGTTCCAATAGTGAAAAAGTAGTAAAATGTTCAAGCGTAAACGATAAATATTCCCCGATAGACATAATTCCAAAGGATACTGAGTATCGGAAAGATTTGAAAGAGATCAAATGGAACTTGAATTGCATACAGTTCATGATCGCTCCCTTGGCAAATAGAGGTAAGTAAATTTTATTTCTTAACCCTTTTAAATCCACTATTTCTCAATGATCTTTTTTTAATTCTCTTTATTTATCATGATGGCTGATGATAATTATGAAAAATAAAAAAATTACTTGAGCTAAAATTATTACACTTTTCTACCAGTTTTGGTGTTTAAGAAAGCACACACCTTGTTTTTGATTCTTGAAACAGTTTTTTCTTATCTAGCTCTGTGGTAGAGAAATGAATTTGAAAGGATCTTCAGCCAAAGAATCCTTATTGGTTTTTAATTAGGTCCTGTAGATGTTAAAGCTGTAAATACTCAGTGTACGCTAACATAAACCTAATTGACATGAAGATGAGAATTTAATATTTTTACAAAATACTCAATATTTTTCTCCGGATTCACAGAAAAAAATAACTTTTTGAATTCTAAGAAGGAATAAGCTAATAAGAATTGGATATTCAAAAAAATTCAATCTGACCAAAACTAGGCCGTTTTTTGAATTTCAAAAATGTACCAAATTTCCACTTTTTCAACCTTTGAACCCAACATTTTTATCGATTTCGATGATTCGAAGCAGTTAAGTGATGATATTTAGGATCAACATTAGACAAATGATTCGAATTTGGCCTTAGAGATAGCGAAGATCTTGTCTTTGAGAAAAAGTTAGACTTCAAGATTTTGGATAATTTGCCTTCGTCTAATGTTGATCCCAAATATCATCACTGCTTCGAATCATCGAAATCGATAAAAATGTTGGGTTCAAATGTTGAAAAAGTGGAAATTTGGTACATTTTCGAAATTCGAAAGTTGGCCTAATTTTGGTCAGATTGAATTTTTTCGAATATCCACATCTTATTAGCTCATTAGTATTCAAAAAAAATTTTTTTCTGTGAATCCGGAGAAAAAAAATAGTAAATTCTCATCTTCATGTCAATTAGTTTTAGTCTTTGTGTAACTGGTAATTGAAGGGTGTACTTATCAATAAAGTCCAAGTCATGATGACAAATCAATTCTCCATTCAAAATTCAAATTTTAATTTTATTCATACTAAAAAGTCGATCTCAATAGGGTTCACTGGTACAGATCGAATCAGGAGATTATTTTTTTCAAAATACTTGTCCTACTTAAAAGTATGATTCTGATAAGAAAAAACAGGGTGTGTGCTTTCGCAAGCATCAAAACTGGTGGAAAAGTGTACAAATCAAATCTGACGGCATCAGATACTCCAAGTAAACTGATTTATGAGATAATTATCTAATTATAATGAGTAATAATTATTTAAGACAGAATATTTATTGACAAAAACGTTTAATTATGTTGTCTTCAGGCTTGTATGAGTCTGTCTGTAGAAAAAGGAAGAGAAAGGTGTAGTATTTCTTAAAGAATAAGGATTTTAAAAGTTAAAGTGATTTTTATAACTATTAGAGTAATAACTCTGATAAAATAATTCATCACTTGGAGGAAAATTAGGATTAAGATTAGAATAAAAGACATTTAGGTTACTCTGATAAAAGTAGTTTTATAAGAAGTCAGGTAGCAAGCGAACGACGTTATAGTCAATCTATGCTGAACAGCTCCCAGAAGAACTACTGGGTTCAAAATTACAAAATATTTAGCTGCAACTTTCAAAAGGTAGAGAAAATTACACATCTTGTATCAGTTTTGACAATTCATATATCAATGTATTTCACGATGTATTTTTAACAATTTTTTCTACCAAATTTTACAGATCATAGATCAGTCTTGGTGGGCATTGACTAAACTTGTAATAAATTGGCTTTAATTAATATCTAATAGGGTAATAAAATTTTTTACAACTTTTTCAGCTATTTGCTCATTCGATAGAATTATTTGATATTCAATCGCATTCTATGATTTGTCAAATTGATATCGTTAATAGTCTTAACTAACTTATTATAAAATTTTAACGGAATAGTTCGTTACATTTGTTACCAAATTTCAAGAATCCTTTTAAATTTACAAATTGTGTGATTTATTATCATTAAACGATAAACAAACTAAAGGATTTTTTGATTGACAAGTAAGGGTAGATCATCAAAATCAAAAAATTAGAATATTGCAAAGCTTGAACCATCATTAGAGAGATTATTTCATACTGAATCCGAAGATGTCAATTTTCTCAGCTTGAGCAAAAGAAAAAACCTGTGAATAATCTCTTCAAGTAGCCTGAAATTGTTGCTAAAATCAAGCACTCGAGCACTCAACCACTTAGTCCAACTGATCATGATTAATGACTATTTATCTATGAATATTTTCATTCAAGAAATTTTACAGTATTATTCCCAGGTTTTTTCTTCTTCTTAGACTTATACTTTTGTATACCAAAATGAATATTTTTAGATATAGGATAAGTTGAGACTTCAAGCTAATTCATGTTTTTTTTGGTACCAGCCCTATTGACAAGTAACAAGTTTAACAAAGCATATAATATTGATATATAATAATTATTAATTTTAGAGGTTTGGATTAAATGCCTGTCGGGTGAAGTGGGAGAAAAGCCATTCTCGAGAATACGTTTATCATATTCAGTAGATAATAAATACGGCTCTAGTCATGCAATCAACGGTCAAAGATATTTTGGAGAAATGAAATTTTTCGATACCGGCACCTACTCTGATAAGCCATTACATTTCTTAATACAACAAGTACCAGATGGACAACCGACAATATTCGGGGACTTATTTCCTAAAATATATTATGGAAATTTGGGTCGTAAGAAATCAAGGGCTCTATCGAATAATGATGCTATCGGTTATTTAAACAAATACTTTGACTTTTCTAAATATTACGTCTATTCTAGTCCAATAATGAATGAGGCCTGTCAACCGAGGATGATACGAGTATTTGCAAATCCTGTGAATATAACTGAATCAGAGGTTCGTTTTTTCCGCAATTTCGAACCCCCCAATTACGACATGTTTGATACTATTAGACAAAAGACGGAAAATTTTATTGTTCAAAGAAACTTTGCCAAACTAAAGGAAGAGGAAGAAGAAAAGCCAACGAAAGAAATGAACAACGCTAGTATTGGCAAGAGTTACTCTGTGGGAACAAGCAATCTGAGTTTAGAAGTCAATGAAAAGACACTGCGCATAATGGTCTATCCATTTGTTATTGTTGTGGAAATTTTGATTTTATTTGGAGGTATTTCTTTAATTTTAGTATACATGAAGCCATTACAGAATTGGAGAAGACTTGTACGATTATAAGGAAAATATAAAAAAAATTTTAATTATATATGAAAGAGAATATTTCTTCCAATCACGTTAAAAAATTCAGATTGAAAGCTTGAGAAAATATTGAGAATCACTTACTCATAAATTGAGTAAATTGTCCCATGTTGAGAAGTTGATAAGAATTACTAGAGTTAGTTGTGGACATTAACTGGGGATTATGATGAGGATTTGTTAGGTGTACATAATTCTGGGGATTATTTTGAGTAAGAGGCATCGGACGTATACCCGACTGCCAGGCATTACTGTCGACAAAGAAGCTATTTGGATATGTCAACGGAATAATGTTGGGTGATTCGGGATATTTATTCCCAGCATTTCTTGGGGCATGTTGCTTGGGTTGGAGAACCTGGGACTTGGTTGTTGAAACTTTTCCAGACGGCCTAGTGCTAATAATAATGAAATAGATTAGTAGAAAAAAGACTAACCTCTTAGCTGGTTCATTGATAACAATAACATCTTTAGTTGGATTTGTAACTGCTGTCTTTGAAGGAATTTTATCAGGCCGAGAATCCTTAGAACTAGCTACTGATTTTGGAGAAGGAGTCGGAGTTTGGTTAGGATCATCAATAGTTAATGGTTTGTCAGTTTCATTATCTTCCTCGGATTCAGAAGCCTCATTGGTACTTCCAGTTACATCAACGATTGATAGTTGACTTTCTGTATTGGGTTCATCTGCATTAGTGTTACCTTGTTTTTTTATTTCCTCATTATTAGAACTGTTTGGCTTTCGTGAGTTGATATCAACAATACAAACCGGGGGCGATTCATTATTGTTATACTCTTCTGGTTTAGATGGTTTATTTATAACGGAAATATCAGTTTTTTCCATAATTTCTTATTGAAGTAGTTCTTTAAACTTGAAAAATGAACATTTTAAAACAAACGAAAACGAGCAAGCTTTGAGTTCTAGTGTTAAAAAAAATGTGATTATTCAATTTCAATATTTTTTATCATAAGATAATGGAATAGTAAAAAGTAGAAATATGACTACAAAGGAAGAAAGTTTGAACGACAGTCAACTTTTGCGAAAGCGTAGTGCGAATTCAGAAGATTTTTGTGAGATTTCAGTGAAGAAAATCTGCCAAGGTAAATAAAATTATATTATAAAGTAGTAAACGATCAAATATCCTTCAAAATTCTGATCCCTTCTATTGCTGCTGGAGCGGTAATTGGTAAAGATGGAAAAGCAATATTTCAAGCTCAAGAAGACAGCAGAACCAAGGTTAAAATGTCCAAAAAGAACGAGTTTTATCCTGGTGAGTATTTTTTGTTTTCTTACACTTTTAGTTTAAGTCTTATATCAAAAATTTTTATTTGATTTTGTAAGAGAAAAATTCAATTTATTTCTTCAAGTCTCACTCCAATAATCAGATCGAATATTTATCACACTGCATTCTTAAAATTTAATGATTCAAGTACTTCTCAAACGTGTTAATTTTCTCTTTAAAATCTATTTTTCATTCTCTCATCTCCAACTAATTAGTAGTTGAAGTAAGTTTTGTAAAAAATATTATTTTTCTTTGATTAAGAAAATGAAATTCAAATACGTACTAATAATAATACTCTTGTTTTCTTTTTCAAATCACGTCCTCCTTTTGACTTTGGTAATGTTCTTATGGATTATTAGCATTATCAATGTATTAGAAATAGGCAAGAAGCAAAGTCATGTGGATTTTATCTCCTACCTCTACTTTACGAGTTAAACTAGGAAATTTCATTAGAAATCAATAAATTATGTCTACTTTTCATATCAATACCTATTTACATAAGTTGACATTTAAAATTCCCACTACATATCATAAAATACATGCTTATCATGTGAGAATAGGTCAATACCAGTTGAACTAATTCTAGTTCGCTAATACACCTTGAAATGCATCAAGGGCATAGAGAAAAATTTAAATTTAATAGCATAATTAAAATAGGAAGCTAATTGATCAGTTTACAGACTGGAAAGTTGATTGAAATCTCAATCTACTATCTTCTATTTTAAGACCTCTGATAACTGTATTTGAATGAACTTTATAGAATTGATTTTTTGACCGAAGAAAAAAATTGAAAAAGTGTTCTGGTCAACAGAAAATGTTACAAATTTCTTTTCTTTCATTAAAAGAGTTTCAGTACGTATATTTATTGGAATGGAAAAAAATAAATAATCTAATTCGTATTAAAGAGTATAAACCGTCTTTTCCCCATCATATAAGGCGGCAATTTTTTTCATCTTGATCCAGTTTTTTCTTGTATAAAGATTGAAAGAAACCTTGGCTCTAAAATTAATTAACGAATTTAGATTGTCAAGAAAGAACGTTTTTTATAGTTGATCTAGTTTTCTATCAAATATTTATATTACGAGCAAAATATTCACGTAAATTTTCATAAACGTCCGAGAATCCTCTCAAGTTCATAATTCAAAATTCAATAGTAGGAAGAGAATATATTAAATCACTAAATGTACATTTCTAAAAGGATCATCAGTAGTGTCACTTTTAAAATGATATAATTTTAAAAAGTCAATGAATATAATAATTTACAAATTCTCAAAGAAGTAGTAAAAGAAGAAAAATAAACAGATTAAAATGTGAGCTAAAAAACACCAAAACTCTCCAATAAATAGCAGAAATGGAAAGAAAAGTGAAAAAGCTCACATCGGCCAGGCTAGTTGAAGATTGTATGAGTAATTTTTCTGAACACAGATTTGGTTTGTATAAGTTAATAAAGAATTTCTATTTCACCCATATATCTATGCTATCATCACCAGGATTTTTGTAAAGAATAGAAAAATGGCAGTATGATTTTCTTGTTTAAGATGTCTTGTAACCGCTGTGTCTTTCTTCAAATGATCACTCGATCTTGTAGAAAGTTTCCTTATAGTCCGTCCTATATATGAAGCCCCACAAGTGCATTGAAATTTGTAAATCAATAGAGTTTTTCTTCAGTTTTTATTAAATCCTTATGGATCAAATTGAATAAGCTCTGTGTTTTAAATATAATTTTCAATTGTATATTATTGTAATGTTGATCGATGAGTAATAACCAGTCTTTTCCTAACATCATTACTAAAACCGTTGCCTTTAAAATTAAGCTTCATGAAAACTGTAGTCTTCACAGCCTCATCTGTGTTGTTTGTTTCATCATCTGTGATATCAGTTCTATTGATGAACTTGTCCACAAATCTGGCTGGGTAACCATTTTTCATTAGGCATAACTTTGAATTCTCTCATAAGGCCATTCTTCTGGACTTGCTATTCTTCTAATCCTCTTGCCTAGACCAATTACTAAACCTCTTTTGTGTGAAATAGGACTAAAACTGACATAATGTAGATATTTGCCGTTATCAGTCTTCTTCTTGTAAATATTTCTTGTAATTGACCCATCCTCTTTTCTGGTTAGTTTTACATCTAAGAAACTCAAAGAATTATTAGATTCTTTCTCCATGGTAAATTTAATATTAGGATGAAACGAGTTCATTTTGTAGAAAAAATTGTCTGTAATAACATTAGGTTTCATTAGAATAAACGTGTCATCAACATACCTGATGTAAAAATCAGTGAAAGAATTGATAGTATCAGACATTTTAGTCATTTCTAACCATCCTAGAAAGATATCAGCTAAAAGAGGACTTAGAGGTGAACCCATGACTATCCCGTCTTTTTGAATAAAAACAGTGTTTTGAAAAGATAAAGGAACATTAGTGCAACAAATCCTAACAAGATTCGCTATTTCATTACTATCCATTTCAAAACCACCTTATTCATCAATAAAAGACTTGATCACTATTAAGAGTTTCCTCTATAGGAACACTAGGAAATAAAGAACTTATATCTAATGAAATTTGAAGCTATGTTTAAATCTTTAATTTTATCGTCAAAAGAAAATGTATCTTTAACAACATATTTAGCATAATATGTATGTATTGGTTTTAATACATCAATTAACCATTTCGCTAAATTATATTGCGGGCATGACGACATATCCAAGATCGGCCTTATTGGAAATACTTCAGGAACAATATTGTCCATTATCTTATGTGTCTTAGGATGTAGTTATAATCTAGACATCCTGGTATGCTTCTTAGCTAAACATTTTTAAAAGTGACACTACTGATGATCCTTTTAGAAATGTACATCTAGTGATTCAATATATTCTCTTCCTACTATTGAAATATTTATATAATTAATTTTTTGAAAACGTTTTAAAGTAAATAAGAAAATTTTTCAAATTCACAAAGTTAAACAAGTAAATAATTCATGATCAAATAAAAGTTTTAAATAACGATGAAAAATATTCCTTTTATTTGTGTGTGATGATGAAGGAATAAAAAAAATTTATTAAATAGTCTATTCAAGGATCGTATGTCATTCGAAAGAGTCTGTTTCTTAATTTAATGTACCAATTTTTATTTAAAAATTTTTTTGTTACAAACAAACTGTTGTCGGCGTGGAAAAGAATGATTTCCTCAAAAGCTGTCACCTCTCACAGATACACAGATAAAATGATAGATTTCACTATTCTTCATCCTATTAAATCTGATATCAGGATTAAAATATATAGGAAGAAAAATGATTGAGAACATTCCTGTCAAATAAATTCTCATGATCATCATTGATTTTTTTCATTTCTTTCCTATAATACGAATTTTCACCAGCATTTTTCGGTTACTTTTTAAAGTCCAAGGATAAAATGGACACTTTGAAATGATTTGCATAATTTCTGCTTGTTTTAAATGGCAATTTCCCCTAAATAATCTTTCCCTTTCGTCATAAAAATATTCATTTATTCATTCTTTCGGATGTATAATTCTATTTCAATTATTGCCATTCCCGAAGAGATCTTTATTTGTGAAATACGATTTTCAAAAATTCTATTTCAGATGGATCTATATGTTTAGGCTTCAGGAGATTGCTGTACAAAGGTTACAAATTCACACAGCTCATATAATTTATATAATTACATTTAGGATTGTTCAATTGGAATCATTTTGGTCATTTAATGAACTTTTATATCTCAAATGAATAGTACCAATTTAACAAGATAAAACTCAGATGTTTGAATTAGAGATAAATAAAAATGTCATAATCTTGTATTTCTTTAAAAATAACTGTAAAAATTCTGTAAATCAAAATAATTTAAAATTTATTTGAGAGAATCTGAAAATTTCAAAGATTAGATAGATCTGAAAGATAATTTAAACGAAAAGAAAAAACAAACCCTTCCAGAGAAGAATTTCATTGGAATATTAATTTGTTTTTTTCGAAAAGTGGTCTCTTGCATCCTTTTTTGATTTTCAACTTATTTAGTCTAGCCTTGTCAAAGGGATTGGTAGTACTTGAATTATCTTGCCAGTTTTCATTCGATTTTTCAATATTTTCAGTTGTAAAACATGTTTTTACATTAAAAGAGTAAAAGTTACCTTGTAATTTCCTAAATGAATTCTAATGAGCTGTAATTATTAAAGGAATAAAATTATCTACAGTTATTCTCCAAGGGAAGTCATGATTTTCTGAAGATATTTTGGAAACCCATTCAAAAGGCAAACATTCGCTGAGGTTAGTAAAAAACGCCATTTTTCAGGATCACCAATATAAACCAATTACTACTATTTTTGAAAGAATCCCCCAATTTAAACTGATCTCGGATCACCCTAATTTATTAATTTTCAAGTAGTAGAAACGATCGAAAGATAGGAAGTAGACATTCGTATGAAACTGGAGTGCTTCCTGAAATCTCAACGATCATTATTGTTTTCCTTGTCTATGATGCTGATCCTAAAAAATAACACCTTGATATTAACAAAAAATGGAAAAATCGCGTCAGCTCAAAATTTTCTCCGATTTTTTTCACAAAGAAAATATTTTTTTCAAATTTTTCATATTTAATCTTTGATAGTGTCCCTTTTGAATCGGTTTCCAAAAAATCTTAGGAATATTAACAGACAGTTAAAACAAGAGTAGTTTCAAATTTAACAAATTCTAAACTGTTAAAAATAAAATATATTTTAAGTAAAATATCAGGTTTAGTAGACTAAGCCGAAATGTTTCCAAATAGCAATAAAATTCAAAAAAATGAACAACTTATAAATAGCAATGATAAATTCATTGTTTTTTTTCTGATTCTAACGTTCCTCTTTGAACGAATCAACTCTCACTAATAACAAAGTTGATAATTTTAAGTATTATTTGAAGCCTGCGAAGCATTGGATTCAGGACCAAAGTCTGAGCAAAATATTGAACTATTGAATAATGCATCCTTTTAAAAATCTTTCTTGAATTCAATCCCGGGAAGAAAAACTTGAAAATTTCATGCATGTCTAGTTAACATAACTGGAAATTTTTCTTGGGCCCTTTTATTAGGGGATCAGGAAGAAATTCTGGATTTATGAACAATTCATACATGTCTAAAGCGAAACGTACATTTATCAGATAAAATTATTATTTTCTCATGTTGGAAAATAAAATATATCCATCTGTATGTGTAGATTATAAAAAAAACATTCACAGATTGTATTGTAGAGAAAAGAATATCCACTTAAGTGTTATGGGAATATATTAATAGTTTTTGTCTGGTTGGAAAGAAAAAAGTAATCATAAAATAGAGATTTTTATTTTCCCAAAGATCTGGTTCTTTCGTGTGTTGTATGAACGTGGAATACTATTTGTCTAGTAATGATTATTTCTATTTCTCTTGATTCTGATTGGTTCATTAAAACAGTACGTCCACTTTGATACAAGCAAATTGATACATTAACGAATACACTTTTAATCGTTCAAGCCAGGTCATCGCCTTTAATGGACTTTTAAAAAGTATCATTTAATCATGAAGTTAGTTTCAATCATAACAGTAAAGTACCCGTTAGACAAACTTCTTTAGAGTTTTAGTTAATAGGACTCACTTTGCTAGAATTCAGAATCTTCTATACCGACGTACCTTCTCGTTTTTGCAGTGTATAAGAATCTATTTTATTACATTGGCCAATAAGAATCGTCCTGATTTGATTCATTAATAATTTACTTGATTTTTATTGGTTGAGAAATTCACTGAGTTTATTGCCAACACTGCATGCAGATTAGACGACGTTTGCTTTATGATACGTTAATGGAAATAAAATTTTTTCCATCACAGAAAGAGAAGAAAAAAAAGATCAGTATGTCATTCTGTAGTAACTCATCAAAACTTGCATAGTAATCTTTGGTTTCATGAACCTCATTCCCTATCATGTCCCATCATGGATCTGAATTCATACCATCTAATGAAATTAAGTTCACCTATTCAGAAGCAAGTAGCTGGTCAAATTAGTACAGTAGCTTGAAAAAAGGATTATTCTAATAAAACCCTTTCTCATATCTGATTGGTCTAAACATGTCTTGGAGGTAAAAAATCTAAAATTAATCTTGAAATTAATCTCTATGATAGTTTAGATGAGAAAGACACGTGAGCCAGAAAATTCTATCCTACTCTAGTTATCATGTGTTTCACACAAAATCCTTATTTCGTAGTACATGAAAAGTTTCTATAATCATATTTGAAAAAAATGTCACTTTCTGAGCCGGTCATCATTTTTCCAGTCTGGTCTATTCATTCTTCCATTGCATGCTTCATTCAGTCCTAACTGGCTGAGATCTATCCAATGGGTCTTTAGAGAACAGTCAGAAAGGTATAAATGGGAAAAATTGACAGAAACAGAAGCTTTCCTCGATTAATTTTTGGAATTTATGTTTTTTGCCAAAATCTCATTCAAGGTATCAAAATATTCTGAAGATTTTTTGGTAACCAATTCAAAAAATACACATTGCCGATTTGTGGAAAGAAAATTTTATTTGGAAAAGGAATTTTTCTCTATTTTATAAACTTTGAGTTGAAAATGGAGTGCCTTCTTGTCTATAGATGATCCAAAAGAATAATCAATCCCTTTCACACTCTGTAATCAAAATCAGCAAAAGTATGCCTTCTTAAAAAAGTCGATATTTATGTAAAATTCATAAATTTATCGAGAATGTTAAAGATTTATTGAAATTTTAATGATATTGCTTACTAGGCCGATAAGTTTTAGTTCGATAAATTTAGCACTCAGATCATGTTTTGCATATTTTTAAAGTGTGAAAGTCATTCTCCATTATGCTAACGCCCATTTTTCCCATAATATTCTACGGACATGATAAAACAACAAAATTCATCATGAAGGCCCTCTTGATGATTACTAATTAGATTACTAATTTCAAAGATTAAACTTGAGATAAAGCAGATTTAATTGTTTGGGTGGTAAAAATTCATTGAAAATCAAGCGGCGATTTGAAAAATTACCATATTTTTCAGAATTTTTTTCTTCAAAATGCAAGTGTAAGCAACACAATTAGGATTTAAACATATTCCAACTCTTTCTCTAAAACTTCATGGTCAAATTTGAATTCTCTGTTCAATGTTGATTAGACAAACATCAGTGTTTAATTGCTTCAAGTGTCTGGAATCATTTAGGCAAATTTTTGAAATTAAAAAATGGTTTTAATTTACGAAAATATGATTGAATTTTTCCGAATATTATTCTCACTCCAACGACTTAGAGGGGTGATTCCATTTTAAGAAAGAAAAGAAATATATGTACGAATTTTACCCATGCGAAAAAATATGTTGCAATTTTACTTACCAGAAAATCGACTTTTTCTCTTATTCCTACTGCTACTCCTGCGATATAACTTTCCTTCTATCCAGTTCTTATGGATTATTCCCGTTTACTTGTACTTTTTCTCTTTTTATATATTTCATACTTATTCTGTAAGTTAAAAAAAATATCAATACGCAAACATATGTCTCTTCTTTCTGTAAATACAATTTTCTCTTATAATTATCTAAAAAGTCCATTGATAATACTAATTTGCCCTTGTCAAGAAAAAATATGATTTCATATTTATAAAATATATATTGATTCACCTTTACGTTGGTCTATTTAAGAAGAAAACCCAAAAAACCTATTTTCTGAGGTTAGAAGAACCAAAGAAAGCCAATTTTCACCCTTATTATCTTTGAAATGATAAGTTGGTTTTCAAAAAGGAAATAAGATTCGGAATCAGCGTAATTACTTTAATTACAAAATTTACTAATTTGTGTGATTAAAAGAATAATTTAGGACATGAGGGGTTAAATATATTTCTAGTTTCAATAAAGAACCCAATTTCCCTTTTACTTCTTTTGAGTCTTAACTTTTTATCGATTTAAGCGAAGTGAAGTGAAATTCGCCATGTTCAAGAAAACGTTACTTCCAGTTTGACACTGCTGTCGTTTTGTTTGTAGCTTAAAATTCTTAAAATTTCCTTCGTCATCGTTTGCTAATCAAGAAACTATTGAAAGTTAACGGCCTAAAATTTCAAAGTTCCTGGATAAAAACAGTGTAAATGTCAAAAAACCCATAACATACAATGAAGTTGTCCGTAGATATTCAAATCATATCTAGGATAAAAGCATCCTAGGAATTAACTATTATGAGATCAATAATGGATAATCACATTTCATATCAATTCTGAATGAAAAATACATATTAGGATAGCATAAATAAATGTTATTATGATCTTCCTAGACGAGAATCCATCTACAGATGGATATTGCATTACCTTCTTTTGCATTTCTTCGAGAGTTGGAAAATATCGATCGCCTCGAACAACAAATCAGTTTTGTTATTTTCTCTCTTCATCTGCTTAGACCTGCTGTGTTTTAATGTCTGGTTATTTTTTATATATCATAGACATAATCTATTGATGCTGTTTTTGGGTAACTTTTTTATAACCAATCTTTTTCCAAATCCTCTTCAAGACGTTCTGGTATAATGTGATAGGTCAAGTACTTTTTTCAGTGGAATAAGACTCTTGAAATCTGAACCCATTTTCTGTTCCTATTGGCACAGATATGATTTCGAACGAATCACCAGAGGTTAAAAATATAAGACTTAACCCTGGTAATAACTGGAAAATTTAAATATTTTTTCGATATAAGCCTTTAATGAGAACGAATCGATATTGATTTTTTACTCGAATAAATTCTCTTTAGTAAATTTATGTTATATTTTTTAAAAAGAATGTGAAACTCACTCTATGTGATTTGAAATTTTAATTTGAGTAGAAAAATGATTTCTCTCAAAAGAACTGTTATTAATTTCTAGAATTTGTTATTACTCAATTCAGAATATTATTACTGTCTTCAATCTCAGCGAGGATTTACTAAAATTCCAATTTTCGTAAGAAAATCTCCGTCACATAGGGGATCATAAAAAATTCAAAACTAAGGTAAATGGGTGTACATTTTTGTCCTGATTTCGAATCTGTTCTTAGCTCTAAATAATCACCCATAATTTCTGAGATTTAATTCCGAATTTCCAAGTTTTTAAAATTAATTTTCGCAAAAACCGTAAACGTTATCCTATAACTTTAAATTCTGCTTCGATCGATATCTCATGTGCAAGGGGTGGGCTTTAAAAAATGCTTGATTTTCTGGGTGTTTTTTTGAAATTTTTTTTCATGATTTTTAGGAAAAATAGACTTTCTGATAAGATTTTTCAAAATTTCATAAAGACTGTGGAAATAATTAATTTTAAAACTTAGACAAACATTTAAGTTGTCACGTGAGGGGGTTCTATGCTCAGATCTTGCATCTTTCCTATAACAAGCTCAACAGAAATCTTAATGGGTAGATTGATTTGATTTTTCAATAGAGAAAGAGAAAGTTGAATCAGACATTGATCGATACATCACTTTTACCTTTTGTTTATTCTCTTGTGTAAATAATTCTTTTTCGAGAATTAAATTACAAATAAATTCTTTTTCTGTCTATTTTTACTTTGCCGTTTTATTTGCTCAGTTAGTTTCGATATTTTTTCTTCAATCAAAAGGGGATATTTGATCACTCTCAACAATAAATATAATGCTTATTGGATTTTTATTCATTAATTTTAGGAAATTCTGATTGGTCAAAAAATAATCTTTTTTCATTGGTTAAATTATGTAGTAGTCCTTTTAGTTCATTTCATTTTCAAATCATTTCATTATGGCTCTCTGGTCAAAACTACACAAATAAATCATAATATTTAGGAATATTTGTGGTTACTAACGCATGCATAACTAGCTAGTGAACAAAATTATTCACCAGGATTGTGTCTCCTTCTTTTCTTTTAACCAATCTCTTTAATTTACTCTTCTTATTGATTTGATTTAAATTTCAAGAAAGAAATAAAAATAGGCTTATGATAGTTGTGTTACCCTTAGACCAGCAAATGTCACAGAATCTCAATCATTCGACTTCATTCTAATTAAACCTAATTGATATGAAGTTGGGAATCTATGAGTTTTACAGAAATCTCGATTTTTTCAACAAGAATTTGAATTTGTTAAAGATTTTGTGGAATCCTACTCATGTTGCCCACTTTTAAGAAAATTATGGTCATTTTTCAAATTCCCATTTGTCGCCAAAATCCCATTTTTTCAAACTTTGAGCTAAAAATGTTTGTTGATTTGAAAGTGAGAGGCTGATCGAAAGAGGTTTTTCAGGATCAAGATTAGACAAGAAAATCAATTCAACTGAATCTGATCTGATGCATAATCACATTACTGTTTGGGAGCGGAATTTTCGATTTTTTGATCATTTTCACTACTTGAAAATCAATGTAATTTCAATGATTCAAAGTCTCTCGAAAATGGGGAAACTGTCGATAACTTGACGGTGCTTTTCAGCTTTATAATCTAATCTTGATCCTGAAAAACCTCTTTCGATCAGCCTCTCACTTTCAAATCAACAAACATTTTTAGCTCAAAGTTTGAAAAAATGGGATTTTGGCGACAAATGGGAATTTGAAAAATGACCATATTTTTCTTAAAAATAATTTTCTTTCAGAATTTTTTTCTTCAAATGGTAAAAGTGGGCAAAAATTATCAACAAATTCAAACATATAGCAAATTCTTGTTGAAAAAATCGAGATTTCTGTAAAAATCATTCCCAACTTCATATCAACCAGCTTTAAGTAATAAGTGTTATTTCCTTTATCATTTATTTATCTATGATTTTATTCAAATTGTTTATGTTATTATTTTCTTCTACATCATTCATTGAAAATCACAAATCAAATCTGTCTTGTGTCACCTGCAACCTCATCGAAATATCAAACACAAACATTTAAATGACCATCTGTACCTACAAACCATTACTCTCTATGCTCCTACCACTTTCCTATATCAAATCATCACATTTTCCCGCGCTATTCATCATGCTAAACATACATTCCATCCTCGAAATTATTTAATGGACTGAATAAAAATAAACCACACAGGTACAATGGATAGAGTTTGCATTATTAGCGGAACAAAGGAAGCTATCCTTAAAATGAACATTTACATAATGGAGAAGATCCTTGAGAAGCCTGATGTCAATGGGAAAACTATCAGCTTAGATGGAAGAGTCAACATTGAACGACATAAGCAGGTGAGTAATTTCATTGGTCGAGATCTGATTGGAGAATTAAAATTTAAGCCAATCAGAAAATGTTAAACTTTATGAACCAGAATAAGCAAATATCTTTACATTTCATCCATCACTCGACAAGTAACCATGAATCTAAAACTAAAATGAAAAGTTTTAATTGTAAACAAAATCACTATTTCTGTCTGTCTGAAAAAAGAATTAAATTGATTGAAAGCATAGTAGAAGAAGAAAAAGAGCGTAGCTAACATTAAAACTTTGATCGTGTATTCCTGTTACTTTTAATCAAATGAATTCAAAATAAAGTTTATCCTACTGTTCGTTTCCCTGATGTTCAAAGAAACCTTCCAATGACATGGAAACTACAGATTAGAAAAGCTGTTTGCTTGAAACAGTGTCTAAACGCAGGCCATCATCTTTTAAAGTTGCTTCTTTCATACCGAAAGATATTCATTTATTTCTAATTGTTATATATTATTCAATCAGGCAGGTTTTAGTCGATTAAATGATGATCTTTGGTACTTTTCGATCAGAATGAATACTGTTGAAATTCTCACCATGTCTAGTGTATGATATTGAAGAATTAATTTAACATTTACATATTTCATACGAGGAAGGTATGCTTCAAAATTAGCATTCTTATTTGCCCTTTTAATAATTACAAATAATCACAAGATGTATATTTTTTTCTAATCAATAGATGAACTAATTACAAAAGGATGTAATTTCCGAATTAATTTCTACTCCGGTGGCAGAAAAAAACAAGTATATTTTTCTGAAAATATTTCCTTTTGAAAAATCAACTTTTGAACCCAGTCTCACTTTCAGATCAATAAACATTTTGAGTTCAAAGTTAGAAAAAGTATAATTTTGGCGCAAAATCGAAATTTGAAAAACGACCATATTTTTCATGAAAATAATTCTTCTGTAGAGTGTTTTTCTTCAACTAAAGTTAATTAATATGAAGATGGGAATTTTTACAAAATTTTTTCATCAAGAAATCGAATTTGATCAAGATTTTTTGGAATCTAGATCATGAAGCCCTCTTCCACGATACGGAGGAAAAAATTTAGAAAAAAATCAATTTTTAAGGAAATTACGGCAAATTTAAAATCTTGAAATAGCGCCAAATTCTCAATTCTTTGAACTTTGAGTTGAAAATTTTTGTTGATTTCAAAGTGAGAGAGTGATGAGAAGTTGAGTTTTAGAATCATAATATGACGAGAAAACCGATGATCATCATAAAAATTTTGATAAATTCATCATTTCTCTGGGATCTTGAAATATCAAATTTCATCGACTTTCAAGTAGTGAAAATGATGAAAATATCAAAATTAAATTTTGACACGATTATAGGTTGATTATTGAAACCAGACTCAGCATATTTAATTTCTATCACTAATTGTGATCATAAATTTCAACTTTTGATCGCTCTCTTACATTGAAATCAACAAAAAATTTCAAATCAAAGTTTAAAAAGTATAAAAATGATCGCAATAGCTCGGAATTTTAAATTTTTTCGCATCTTTTTCTTAAATTAGTAAAATTTGATTCGGTTACCAAAAAATCCTTTGAAAATTCTTTAAAAAATCACGAATTCCCATATATGGTTAATCTATCTCTATGCCAGATGTGATTATCGTGATTTTTCAATAAGAAAGATATATTAATTTGAAATTTTGAAATGATTCAAATATACATCCATTCCTATCTCCGATTTCTTCACGGCCGATCAATATTTCTTGAATAAATTAAGCAGAATTTTTTATGTCTCCAATTCGTTTTGTTCTGAATGATAAAAAGTACATACATAAAATACTAATTCTCGTGCCATCTGTCAGTAATTTAAATAAAACTAGAGCCTTTTTGTTGTGTACACTGTACATTTTCCCTAGTATAAAGCAAATATAATTATCTTGAGGGTTTTCCTGTTACACCGATTCAATCAATCTGTATTTTTTATAAGAAAAATTCATCCCTTTCGACTATAGCTTAGCTGTATTTATAGCTATGATTTAAAATTTTACCAGAGAAATTTTCATCAATGGTTTTTTTTTGTTAGAAAATTGTATTCAAGATTAATATACAAGTTACTGTGGAAATACACTTTCATAACCCGCAACAGATTTGATCAGAAAAAATGCTCCTTCAAATGAGCCTAAAATCTTCAAAATCAAGATTAAGGTCCTAAATTTAGCATTCGTGTCTACTTTGTAGTAGTTACATGCTCCACAAATCTTTTTAGAGGGGTAGCGAAGAGAGGGATAACTTTTTGACAGTTATTACGGAGGTACTACTGTATTATTAACAAAAATATAGTAATCAGGAAAAGCATTGTTAAAATAAAGGTTTTCTGCATCTTGGGCATCTTGTAAATATAAAATGAATTAGATATAATCTGGTTGGATTTGAAACACTTGTAATGAAGATAAATAGGCCATTGAAGAATTTTCAATAAACATTCTGGAGTTAGCGGAGATTAGAATATAAAAGACTCTTAGTATAGTAAAGTTTAGATCGGATGTGTGACTATGTGAATACACTGATTACGAATCTACAGTTACTTTTAGTTCAGAAGTTATCGATCAAAAGTTGGGTCATTGTTTGATTCGAAGATTGGCCATCTTTTGATTTATCATTTGAAGAAATAAAACTTTTGAAAATATGAATCTTTAAGCAAGTGAATTTTGAAGAGAGCGTATGATCAAAACATTTTTCTGTTATTTACATTTATATCCAGAAGAAAAATCTCTTTGAAAAAGTATTAATAATTTTTGAAAATTAAATTTTAGCATATTTTGTGCAAATAAATCTGCTTCCAAGTAGTCACGATTTATTAAAAGAGATTTTTGAGTTTTAGTTCTAGAATGGTTACTAAAAGGATCTAATTTCAAGTTAGACGATATACTGAAAATCAAAGATAATCGAGAAAATTTCTCCAAGAAGTAGAAGCGATTCAATCAGGGTTACAAGGAGACCAGATAGGAGCATTAATATAGATAGAGTCCAATGGCCTCAAATTTTTTTCAGGATCAGGATTAGACAAGAAATCTGACCTGAGAATTCATTTCTTTAGCGTTTGGGATTTGAATAATTTTCTTTCTGATTATAATTAGGAGAAATGTATTGAGTGTATTGTAAAAATGGTCAATTCTTCTATGAAAGAACTTTTCGAGATATTAGAATATTACTGAAGAAACTATTCATCTTATCCTGATAGAATAAATAAAGGAAACTGTATCTTAATTAGTTATTGATAATTACTCAATTCATTTTAATAACTTATCTTCTCATTCGGAAAATAATTTTTTTTCGTGTTAATTTGATAAGAAATATTCAGTCCTTTTGTTAGTAATAAGTTAGTACTAAACCTTCATGACATGAAGATAAGAATTTACTTTCTTAACAAAAAACCTCGATATTTTTCTCCGGATTCACAGAAAAAAATAATTTTTTAAATTCTAAAACGGAATGAGGTAAAAAGATTCTGAAAAAAATTCAATCTGAACAAAATTAGGCCAACTTTCGAATTTCGGAAATGTACCAAATTTCGACTTTTTCAACTTTTGAACCCAAGATTTTTATCGATTTCCATGATTCGAAGCACGTAAGTGATGATATTAGGGATCAACATTAGACGAAGAATTCGAATTCACCTGCAGAAGTTCACTGAAATTCGTCATTACTGTGGGAAATCGAACCATTTGAATTTCTCGATTACCACGAAGGCAAATTATCCAAAATCTTGAAGTCTAACTTTTTCTCAAAGACAAGATCTTCGCTATCTCTAAGGCCAAATTCGAATCATTTGTCAAATCTTGATCCCATATACTATCACTTAACTGCTTCGAATCATCGAAATCGATAAAAATGTTGGGTTCAAAGGTTGAAAAAGTGGAAATTTGGTACATTTTTGAAATTCAAAAAACGGCCTAGTTTTGGTCAGATTGAATTTTTTTCGAGTATCCACATCTTATTAGCTCATTCTATTTTAGAATTCAAAATGTTATTTTTTTCTGGAGAAAAATATCGAGTAGAGTACAGCTCAATTCTTAAAACTATCAACATTACAATTCTCGAACAGATTTTAGTAATAACAGATAGAGAGGATTATATTTATGTAAAAATCTATTCTCAGAACCATCTGAGAACAAAGGTAGAAATTCTCAAAAAAGCCGAGGGGGTTATTACTTGAACTTGGGGTGGAATAATATTAGATTCAAATAAGGTAGGTACTGTACCCACTAGCCATCCCGATTATCCAATGTAAATTATTTATTATATCTAAAATATGCAAAATATCTACCTTCTCTTCCAGAAAAGTTGGAGTATTTTTAAATACATTTTCAAACTCAGCTTTCAATACTTAAAATGCTTGTACATTCGGTTAAATATGCTAAGGAGTTGAGCAGTCCTCTAATATCGTTTTTTTGTAAAAATATTAAATTCTCATCATTACGTCAATTAGGTTTATGAGTGAATATAAATTTTTTTTCATTTCACAGGTAAAGATTCTCGTCCCAAATAGCACGGCTGGCATGATAATCGGAAAGAATGGTTGTCTCATCAATGAGATTAAACAAAAATCTGGAGCATACATCCAACTATCACAGAAGCCAACGGATTTTAATCTTAGTGAAAGATGTATCATTATTGCTGGTGAGTGCCTCATGAGTTTGATTTATTTTCAACAATATTTTACAATATCAATCTTTCTTGCTAGATTTCTCTCTCTCTCTTTCAATTTTGTATGCGGAATCTGTCAACATTAATTTTTCTTTTGTGATAATTTATTTCATTATTATTGAGTGAATAATATGGTTTAACTCTCTGGTACTTTTATATCGATAAAATTGTCCAATATTATCGATAATTCCTCATGTTTAGTTCTGTCAGTTTGCTATTTTTTTCTAAGACTATTCTAAACTAAGGTATAAAGATACTAGAGATACTAGAGTGGGTCCCTAATTTTAAATTATGACACTCGAGTTTTGGTACTAACTTGCACATATAAACCTAATTTACTCATTAAGACCGTTTTTCGAATTTCGAAAATGCACCAAATTTCCACTTTTTCAACTTTTGAGCTCAAAAGTTTTATTGATTTCAAAGATTTGAAGCAATTAATGCAGATATTCGAGATCAACATTAGACGCAGAATTCAGGAAAAATTCACAGAAATTCTTCATTTTTTGTGGGAAACCAAAATTTTTCTATTATAAAGAAGGGGAATGATCCAAAATTTAACTTTTTCTTGAAAACATTAGATTCCGTTCTTTCTCCACGGCCCAATTCGAATTCTTTTTCCAATGCTGATCTCAAATATCTGCATTTAACTGCTTTAAATCTTTAAAACTGATAAAAACTTTCAACTCAAATGTTGTAAAAGTGGAAATTTGGTGAATTCCGAAATCCGAAAAACGGCCTCATTTTAGTCAGATTTCGATTTGGCGCCGTTATCCCATTTTTCCGACTTTGAAATCAAAATTTTCATTGATATGAAAGTGGGAGTATGACCAAAAATTTTTTTTTTGGATCAGAATTAGACAAAATATCAAATATGCCGAATCCCTTCTGATGAATATTCATTAGTTTTCTAATCCAATTATGAATTCATCAAAAAAATTTAATTAATTTTTCTGCTCTTGACAGCGTATACTTCTGTTTTTGATTTCTTCTCACTTTTACTTCTTGTATAAAGACAGTAAAAATAGTTCATATATATTTCTTTGTTCATAACATTTCAAGTTTTTAATTTCAGAATTTGAGTCATAAATTGTTACCTAAAAATCTTAAATTTTAGTTAACAGTTTACGTTTCAAGGGCTTGAAATTTGAATCCCTAATTTTTACCATTAGATTTTTGGCAAATTTTCACTATGCCTTTTGCAGTCCAATTCAGAAGAATTGAAATTAATATTTAAACTATTATCAATGAAAAGGAATAAAATGCAAATTTAATAGGAAAATATTATCCAAATGTTCTAAATAATCGAGATGTAATTGAAGAAAATTTCTAAATAAATTTTATGGAAACTTTATCTTGTTGATGTAATGGTTTCATATGATAAAATATAGTATCGTAGTTGTTAAAAGAAAAAAATGCTGTTGACTACAGAGTAAATCAGACAGTTCTAAAGGGGTTTTCAATTTTATAAATTTGCCTTACAGTTTTATCATCTTTAATCTTTTCGGTGCCGAAATTATTTCCTATCTTCAAAATTTAGTTATGTAAATATTCGATTGTTTTGCGCTTGAATTCTAGTAAAGTTATCAAGGTTCGAAAAAATTGAAATTTATGAAAGGGTTTACTTCGAGAAATAAGCAATAGTTTTCATAAAAATCTTCATACATACAGCTAGGTATATATTTCATTTATTTGAGCTATGTACTCTCTGGGATGTTATTGAAGAATTAAATTGATTGAAATAGAGCAAGTAGTTTTATCCTCAAGAGAATTTGATAAAAATCTCTTAAAAATTGATTATTTCCATTAATCTCTGGGTAATATCTTGGAGATATATTTTGGTTAGTACTCTTGTTCCATGTTTTTTCATTGATATCGAAAAATTTTTGCCGAATGATTATAATTATAATTATTAATAACTGAGTGTGGGATTAAAAGGGGTGAAAATATACTAGAACGAAATGATTTTGTGAATTCTGACCAATTTTTTCAGAAAGAACAAAATATTTTGATCTTGAAAGTCGAAGAAAATATTTAAAAAGCTCTTTTTCTTGAAAGATATGAGCGTTTAAAGTTAAAATTTATGGAGAAAATTAACTCCAAAATCACAAAATTTTCGACAAAAAAGTAGCTGGAATGGGCAATTTTTTGTTTTGGGCGACACTGAAGGTATCATTAGATGGAAAATTAAATTTTGATTCTAATGATGCCTAATTAGTTAATTGAATTTTTTATTTTAATAAAAAATTTTAATTTTTTTTTAATTCTCAAATTCGGTTTTTTCAATTTATCTCAAAAACCAAAAACAATTTACAAAATATAATTACAGATCTGAAATCAGCACAAAATGTTCGGATCAAGATCCTGTTGCACATAGTGTCCTACTGTGTTACTAATCCTTCATTTATGGAGGAACACTTGGCTGTCTCATGTGATATTTTCAATTGAAAGATAATTTAAATGCTTTATTAACCTATAATTAGAAGGGATATTTCTAAGATTGCATTTCTGTGAGCTAAAATATGCTTTTTAAGACTTTCTGAGACCCTACTCATATAGGTAGGGCCAGTGATACCTTGTCTTTAGCTGAGCCAAAACCAAATTCAGAATCGGAATCAGTCTAAATACTTGGGTATATTTACACAAGTTATCTTATTTGAGTGATGTAAGACTAACAATTCTAGACATTCTTACAAAAGAGATTTTTTCGCAATGAAACCTTCAATTGTACAATTAATTAGTGTGTTT
The DNA here is from genome assembly GCA_012064415.1 of Gyrodactylus bullatarudis. NCBI lineage: Eukaryota > Metazoa > Platyhelminthes > Monogenea > Gyrodactylidea > Gyrodactylidae > Gyrodactylus > Gyrodactylus bullatarudis. The sequence goes on from SSNU01000106.1 coordinate 35,726, forward strand.
ATAAAAACGACTCATTTTGATCAAGTCTACTGCTAAGTTTTAAAGATATCTTGTGGTTTTGGATCCTCTATCTGTCCTATTCACTAATGAAAATGAGCAATCACATACTAAGCATTGTTTTGTTGCATATGATTTCGTGGCAAGTTATTCTTCAAATACAACTTTTCTCGATGAATTTGGGAATGTCGTCATCAAAACCATTAAAAGAATCGATAAAGAACTATAGAAAATTTCCCAGTTCTCATGGTAACGTGTTACCTATAGATTGCTATGGAAAATAAAGATTAAAATTCATCAAACTACTTAAAGAATTCAACACTATTTTTAGAGGATTGTTCAGAAAATAAATGAATGCTTAGTATGTGATTACTCAATTCTCATTTTATCAACGGATAAAGAATCTCTGAAATCAGTTTCTTTTCCAAGAACTTTAGCTTCTTTTTTAATCTGTCTTCCGCCTACCTGAATTATTATTCTGTTTTTTTGAAGGTATTAAAAGTTTTTTTGAGTACTCACTCAAGCCAGATAATTGGTGACTCTATATTTTCTGCTTGAGTTGAACTAATTTTCTATTTAATATAAGCCCACCTGTAAAGATTTATATGACTACAAGAGAGCTAATCGTTTAGTGAATCATCGAAAATAGAAAAAAGGATTCGCAAGACTTGATTTTTCTACCTTTTTGGTGAGAAAAAGACTCATAAATTTCACATGTTTGTTCTCAACCTCCCGAAAAGTTTCTCAACCTAGAAAAGATTCTTGTATATTCGAGTATCATATTCTTGATTCTTTGCATCAGTTCCATACGATCAATAAAAGAGAATTTTCGAATTTCTTAAGTTGGATAATTTTTAACTTATCCCGAAAAAAAGAATTTTCAACTCCCATCTAAGAGTAGGGATAATAAGAGTATGCAATAGTCTACGGAATCAGGAAATCAAAATAAGAAGGTTAGCCATCCGAATTGAAGTGAGGTGATTGACCAAATACGCATTATAAGTTTTCCCCTTTCATGAATCTGTAGTGAGGGCTTGTCAACTACATTGGACGTTGAAAAGATAAAATTCTTCAATATGGCATCCTAGTTTTGAGTGATACAAAATTTCTATTCATCTGGAGATGTCAGAAAAAAATAGATAATGCTTACCAAAATATACTGACAGTGTAGTAGTTATAAGATAAAATAATAGTGTTTATAGCTGGAAAAGTCTGTCAATTTTTGAAATAATTAGTGAACTCAGTAATGGGAAAACAGAGTTTTATGTTCTCAACATGTAAAATAAATCTGATGAGGCAACTTATTTACAGTGTAAATTATAATTAGTAATTATCAGAGCCTCAAAAACGACTATATTTTTACTAAATTGCACAGGAAGTTGTATGGCTTTTAAAAAGGTTCTATAAAGTGCATATAATTTTGGGTTCCGAAATTATAACCCTACTAAAATTAACTCTTTTTAGACTACTATTTATTCGTTTACTATTTCAACTTTTAAATAATTCTTTTTAGTTACTCAAATTCCCATGCCGTGTTTACCAACACTGTTTAGTTATAATCCCTAATTCTGATTGGTCCATGAAATCTCGACCAATCAGATTATACTAAATCTATCGATAAAATCGAAAATTGAGCGTGGTGAATCATTTTTCGATTATCTTACCGCATTTCAAAAAGCTGAAAAGTTCAAGAAGTAATACCCCTATGAATTCATTGTAATATGCAATCGGATGTATCACCTCGTAGAAATTTCCACATAAATAGATTTAACATGATGATTAATTATTAATTTTCAAATCCCATTACTTTTGAGTAGATCATATAATATACTAAAAATAGTCATTTATTCTATTGTCTGTATACTATTTTGGGATTTTTAAGCTACTATTTTTGAGGCTCTGGTAATTGTCATAAAGATTCATACGTTTCAATATAAAACTTTACATGAGTATGCGTAAGGGCCTAAATTCATATTACTGACCAAAGCATACATCTAACCATTCCACTATACGTGAAGACCCTTTGCTTATTTACTGTACCTTTATTATAGAAAAGTTATGATTGGTAACAATTTCATCTAGGTATCATTCGATAGAGAATTTTTCTATGAATCTAATGAAAATTGAAAAAATGGAGACATTTTGAATTTCGAGTTTTTTTCGTGATTATTCAAACTTTGGAAATTTTTGATGATTTCAATGTGTGAGAGGAATTAAACATCATTTGGTTGGTGAAAATGTTTAATTCTTCTCGGTTCATACTACAATTACAGGTTGAGAATTGATTTGTATCGGTAGACAAGTAAGAAGGATTAAAATAAAGCTTACTTTTAGTACGCTTGGCCTAAGATTCGAACGGATTTCTTTTTCTATAGGAAAGAAAAATTTCTCGATCAATATTTGGAATTAAAAAGAAGATAATCGAAGCAACTCAACTTGATCACACTTTGTTTGCTTACAAAATTAGGTTAAGAGAAATCTTGACATAACTGAACACACCCAGGAATGTACAAATAAGAAATTTCTCTTTCATAATTTAGAGAAACAAACATTTTTCCCTATAAATGGGATAGAAATACAATTCAAGATCTACGCATTACTCTGTCTCAGTATTCTTAAAGGAATGAGAAGAATTTGGTTAATCCTACCAAAAGTAAATTACGCAGTTTAACCAATTCGAAAATAATAATAACTACACTAGCATTTCATTTAATGACACATTTTAAAGTTACATTCCACTCTGACTCTGACCATTGAAAAGTTGGCAAGAGTCTCAAGTAATTTTATTTTTATCTGAATTCTGAAGAGATGAATGAAATGATGAGTAAATGGGGAAGATATTGTCACAAACTGACAATTTTAAATCGTATTTGTGCACTACTCATCCAAATTTTTGTTATATGGCGCTTTTTCTTTTGATTAGAATTTGAACGAAAAAATTTTCTATGAATATCGAGAACGCGCCAAATTTTATTATTAATTAGATTCTGTGGAGAAAGCATGGACTGTTAAATGTACAGAATGGATAAAATAAGCTGAGCAAAAATATTAGTTTGGGCAATTGACTACTCGCAAGTAACTTAAACTTAACCTAGAATAAACCACGATTTTTGAGTCAAAGATACAAGATTAGACGCTAATCTAAAGTCATAACACGTTTGGTATATAAAAAAATTCTGGGATCATCAATCAAACGAGATCAATACAAATCTTTGTTGAAAAATAGTCAGGATTGAAAAAAACTTGTGTTGTTATAAACTTAGATCATTCTTCTCAGAGACACCTCAGATTAAAATTAGGCCCAAATTCTAAATATACAAAAAATTTTGTATAGAGATGTACCTTGGATCTGATGAAATATTGGAATTAAAATCAATAATTCTTTTGTCTACCCTAGTTAAACAAAAATTAATTTTGCGAAAAAAATCAACTCTCTTTAAATTAGTATAGCGCGTTTTTGACGAATGATAGATCTTTGCGTATTCCAGGAGATTAATAAACTTCCTATCGAATGGGTGATAAACGAAGTATTTTCTGAGGCTTAAATGAATAATAATGAGTTGCTTAAATGACGTGTGATAGAACTATCACTGTGGGAATTTTAAGGGTTAATATTTTTTGATAATAAAGATCATTTAGATATGTTATTCATTATTATTAATAATAAAAGTCAACATCTTGTTCTCAAATCTCAAGTTTAATTTGATTTTTAATATAAAAATGCAATCTAAAGATTGCAAATACTCCATAATCGATAATTGTACTTTTTAGGATAAATCACATACTGAACAAGATTTCACAAGTGTAGTTGAACTAACCCTGAAATCTTCCCTGTTATAGTTATCCCCAAGAGATCCTATCCTTATTTTGGATGTTTATCAATTGCTTTTACAATTTTTCAAAACTCCCTCGGCTTAATTCAAAGACAGAGTTTAACATGTGTTCTCCTAACTCGGATTTCTAACCATAGATTGATTCACTACAGTAAAGAATTAATTTTTTCCTCTTCATACATAATACAACATCCAATCAATAATTGGCTCCATTTCCTCTGTGCTATTCATTCTGCTTGTAAAATATAATTTATATTAGGTTTAATTCCAAAAGTAGCCCCAAAGTGGGAATAATCCTAAAACTAGCCCCATTCTAGAAATTTTTTCTCAGATTTAGCCCCAAAATTTTCCAGAATTTTTTTCAGTTCATCGAATTCTGAAAATTCTAACTTTTTTGAAATATTTTGTAATATTATTTTTTTATCATCTCTATTAACAATTAATTTTCAAAGGCCTTGTATTGAATTTTTATGGGGTTAAAATCCTTTTAACTTTACATGGATTGACGATACAGGAATGACTTTTAGATGAAGTTAAGTATAGTATTTTATTTTTTCTTTGACTAAAGCGCACGAAGGCTTCACAATCTTCAATAACACACTTCCAAATATAGCACTTGTCGTTATTTTTCTTAACTTTGAATGATTTCTGAGTAACAATTGAATAATCCTGAATGAAATTTTTGCTTTCCTCTTTCGAAGAATAAGAGCTCACAACAGTTAGCAAAGTCATCAGATGAAATAATAAAAGTTTATTGAAAAACATAAACTTATTAATTTTGTATGTATAAATCAAATCATGTATATATACTCCATGTCCGCTAATTTTAAGATTGTTCCCACTTTGGGGCTACTTTCGAAAATTTTTCGAATAGATTTGGGGCTACTTTTGGAATTAACCCTTCATAATAATTTTGGCTTTTTGAATACATACAATTTTTTAAATATTCTCTTTAGATTTGTCACTTGCAAATAGAAAAAGTTCTTTAATGTTTTATTTTCACTGTTATTTATAATTTTTACTGCAAAACTGATTATTTGACTCATTAGATTTAAATTTAACGTAGCTAGACACAAGCCTTTGATGTTCTGAACCCATTGAACTCTTCCATACAAAATAAAAATTATCGAATTCCAAAGTCTCTGATTGGTTTTCGAAGAATAATTCAAAAAAATTCCAGTGACATGAGTCTTTTTTGTTTCTATTGGCCCTATCTGAAGGGGTTCAAAGGGCTCAGAACGCTAAAAACCATGACTGGTTATGTCGTGTCCTTCGCCAATGTTGGAGCGGAGATCAAATGATTTGGCCCCTGATTTTTTGATATTCAAAATCTCTATAATTTTCAATAATCTTGTTTTATACATTTCTTTCTAGTTTTTTATAATACATTAATATAATGACTAAGTATGCTTAGTATACGATTGCTAAGTCGTTATTTTACAAGAATTTTGAATGAAAATGTTGGTTTATTGATATGGAATCATATTTCTCCAGGTGAAATAGATCAAAATCAAGCTGCTGTTGACTGCATTCTCGATGTTATTGCATCAGATCCACAATCTGGTTCATGTAATCAGCTGATATATCATGATATAAACTCCCCAATATCGTCAGTCTTTCCAACAGGAAGCCCTTATGCTGTTGGCTCAACATCACCATTGTCAATGACAAACATGGGGAATTTTCCAATCAATTTTCAAGTGCCTCAAAATTTCAGTCTTTCATCAAATAATCTGTTCAATGTTTTTGAGCAGAATTTTTTCCAGAATCCCTTAAGTTCTCTCCTGACGACCTCCAGTCAACAACAGAGCAATGGTAATTTTATTAATCCCATTAGTGAGTATTATTCCACAGATGAATAGATACAAAATACTTTGTCTCTCTCTAATCTGTAACATCCGGTAATTTGTTTCCTATAATAGATTATTGATTCATATCTCTCTATAGTACTGAATGAATTTTTCTTGATTCCGATAGTTTACACAATTTTTCTTTGTTGTGTAACTAATCATTAGATGTCATTTCGGAACTCATTATTTTGTCAATGGTCATCTTTTCTCCAATGCAAAAACCAATTAATTGTTGAGCTAGCCGATAAAAAAGATAAGAATAAGAAGAAATTTGAGTTGAAAAAATTATCTACTAGAAATATTTCGTTCTTGGTGCTTAGATAATATATCTTAATTGGTAATGGATTCGCCCATGTCTCTGAATGTTACAAGTTCATTTTCAAGTAGTGAAAATGATTAAAACCATGGAAATTCAGCCCCCAAAAGATGATGAGGTTGTGCATTAGAACAGATTCAGCATATTTGATATCTTGTCTGATCCTAAAAAACCTTTTTTGGCCACACTCCCACTTTCAAATCAATAAAAAATTTAAGTTTGAAAAAATGGGATTTTGGCGCCAAATCGAAATTTAAAAAAGACCATATTTTTCATAAAAATAATTTTTCTATAGAATTTTTTTCTTCAAATCGTATAAGTTGGCAACATGAGTAGGATTCCAAAAAGTTATTTTACAAATTCGAATTTTTGATGAAAAAATCGAGTTTTTCGCAAAAATCATAGATTCCCAACTTCGAATCAATTAGCTTCATTACCTAAGTACCTAAATACTGTACTATTTGGGTAAATTAAAGGTAAAAATAGAGCATTAATCCTTTAGACCAATGAGAATCGAGAATTTTTAATAAACCAATGTACTTGAGTGTATTGTGGTGTACAATCATGGGGCTAAAAGGGTATAAAACGAGGCACTATTCCATTTAAAAAGAAATAGGTTAATGAATCGGAGCTTTTACCAATGGCCTTTTTTTCAAAAAAAGTTGAACTTTATAGATTCAGATGATTTCGAAAAAAATTCTAGCCTTTAGTTGTTACTAAACAAGCTCTAAAATGAGTTAGGAAGTAACTAAAATCATAATTCTTGATTGATATATGCTTAAAATTTTGTCGCTTACAAGATTAGGATTTTTTCTAACCTTTTAAGTTCCAATCTGACGTTTAAGACCTCAACAAAAAGTGCACGAAGAAGTCATCTGTCAAAAAAATGATAGAAACGAACCTTTTTCACAAGGGTCTAATTAGTAGGATTACAAGAAAAAAATTTGAAAAATCATTAGATTTTGGGACTGAGAGGGTTAAATGAATTTCCAATAGAATACAACCAATAGAATTTGAGTAAATTTTTCCAATCCATTTTTATACACAAATTTCAAAAACAAGCTAGAAATCATTAATGTTCATTCTATTTTCTAGAATCGGTAATGGATTACAATAAAAATCCAACTAGTGCATCTGTCCTAGGTACCACATCAGTTATTAACTCAAACAATATTGCTAACCAATTTGCTACTATAACAACGCCCAATATTTCACAAAATTCCACCCAAAAGCTATCCCAATCTGTTTTGAATCGCCATGGACTCAATCAGATCAACCCATCCCTTGCTAATATCAATAATACATTGAATAATAATCAAATCAAATCAGACACATCATTAACACCGACTGAGGAAAATATTCGAAGTCATTCGTCCATCAGTTCTGGAACTAGCAATTTAGTTGATCGTAAGTATTTTGATAACACAAGAGATTATCGTAATCGAGTTGAATTATGGACGTTCAGCGTCTATTTTCAAAGAAAGTGACAAAAGTATTCGGTTCAGTAAATGGTTGTTCGCTAGGTTACGCTTCTTTAAACCAATAGATATCTTGTTAGAAAATAGCCAATAAAATTTGAGTAATTTCCAAACCAAATTCTGATTCGTTAAGATCTTTAGAAAGGAATATGTTATATAATACAACTAAAACCAATGTAGTTCTTAACTAAATAATTTTAATATTCTTTACTTTCAAAGTTAGGAGTAAATCTCACTCAAAGTTTCGTTTCTATGGTAAGGGGTCGAAAAAAAGTTGTACCAAAAGGTATTAGAATTAAACAAATTTACCTTATTCATTAAAATATTCTTAAAATTACCTATGCAGTCGCTTGAAAGTAGATACATTTCATTACATAAACTTGGGCCTGAAAGGGTTGAAGATACCATGATAACTTTTTCAAGATATTCGAAATCAGCATATTATTTGTGAAATAATTACTTTTTCATTATATACTGTATTCTTTTAGCCTTGATTGCTGCTACATTGTTAAATCAAGCGATTAATGCAAATATGCTGAGTAATTCCCTGGCTCAGAGGAGCTCTTCAACTGCTACCCCAATCACGTCAAACAATCAAGTAAGCCTAAACGGATCAATATTTCAACTCTTTATAATTCAAATTACACTTCATATTAGTCTAATTGGAAATAAATAAAATCTATTCGAAATCAAAATGAGAATCAATTTTGCGCGAATTTCATAAGAAATTTAAACAAAAGAAAATTAAATATTTCTATAAGAAAGCTGTATCTGATTAATTTATAGATGATCACAAAACTTCATTTATTTAAACTATAGATTGGAAAATATCTGACCCGGTCAGTTAATTTTTCTGACAAAATGAATTTCAAGCAAAAAATAAATGTCAGTTATTCGGTCAGTTATTTTAAAGAATCGGCCATTTTTCGAATAACTGACCTTTTGCTGAAAAACTGTGATTTGTATTCTGGCTCATTGAATTTGATTCTAAATACTCAGATTAGTTACCAACGTTATTCGGTATTCATACTAGCCCGAATTATAACCATATTTGGCATATTTGTGTTCTAAGTAAAACTTTCCATTCTAAATAACTCTCAAATCTTCCTTTATACACTGTTTAATATACAAAAGTTGAGTTCTTTTTTGAAAGTTCTTTCTTAACAAGCATTAACCTCAATTTTTAGAGTCTTTTACGTTTGTTACAGGTAAAAAGCTTCCTCCTTTTCGATTCGAATCATTCGATAGCTCAATGTATTAGATTTAATAAATCATATTTAATTGTATTATTATTTATTTCTATTTAACAACAAAAGAACTAAATGAACAAAATTTCGATTAAATGGGTTAGCATTAGACTTGATCCCTCCCAGATTCGTCAATAATTCCAATTCACTTTCATACTAAATAAGTAACGTAGATTATGAAAACATAAGTCATTTCTGCCTAACTCTTTTTTTGAAGCTAACTTAGCATAGTTAACTTCACAGAAAACTATATATGTCTTTATTCATAACGAATTGTTATTGTTTTTTTATCGGTAGACCTAAGAAAAATCATTATAATGGATAAAAACGACTTGTTTTGCATAGTGAAAGGTGATGGCCTCTTCAATACCACACGAAAATTCTTTTTACCAACGAGAAATTCTTTGATATTTGGCGGCCTATAATCAGAAAAGTATTAACTTACAGATGGTTTTCCTTTTCCTCACTATTTAGCTGATTTGGCGGCTCAGCATTGACATCAACTGGGAATGGGGATTTATGGGTTTGATTTGGGGTGGGAGAATTAATTAAGGGGCTATCACAATATGCGTTAAAGTAACCAAAATTATTTAAATCAAAAGTTGAATCAAGCTCTGAATCAATATTATCTTGTTTATCACGAAGAATGTTATCACAGGGGATGCTATTTGATGAAAGACTTGAGGAAGGTTCCAGTGAAGCTTGATGAGGTATGGCACAAGTCTGTGAGCAGTCAATGGCTAGTTTATTCAACAAGACATGGGAAAGTAATGAATTCCGCGGTTCATTTTCATCCATTGATTCATCTTGTTCGCTTTCAGATCTATATTTATAATAGAATTTTTAAGTAAGATTACTTAATAGGAAAAAATTTTAAAAAATTACTCGCTTGTAGGAGAAAGTATTTCCTCATTGATATTGAAAATATCCTCATCAGATGAATCCTCGAGACTTTGGATTAATGAATGTTTAGGAATAGAAATTTTTTTTAAATAATTCACTTACTTATCATTTCCGATAGCTTCTTGATCCCTTTTCAAAAAGCAATCTTTTATTTTATCAGGAATGCTTTTTAGCGATAGACAGATAAGCACCATGTTCTCGAGAGTTGTGCTTTTGATTCTTCTCCTATTTTCAGTTAAATATTTTTTACAGCTACTAAATAACTGCTCACAGACTTCTGAAGAACAATTTTTACTCAAGAAAGAACGAGCCAAGGGTGAAAGCAAGGGATATTTTGACATATTATTTATCCACCATGATATTGTATCAAGGGTTTCATCTTATTTATCATTCAAATAAATAGTACATTCGTTAACAAAATTTTTATAGCCATCATTATTAGATGCACTACATTCTCGGGATACATCATGTCTTATCTGCTCGAAAATATCAGATATATTGTTGTGAGCATTTGGTGGATAATATCTAACTTCTGCTGAAGTTTTATTAATATTAAGCTCTTTATGAAATTTTTTAAATAATTTAATAGATTCTTGCTCACCAGCTATATGGTAGCCTTTAAAAAGAGGATTTAGGATATTTCCCATAGCAAAATAATCATTATCTACTCCTTGTTTGGAAAAATGGAGGGAAAGGGAATTGATTAAAATATCACAGAAATTAATAGTAGAGTCTAAATTAGACTTATTTTTTATCATATATGTGCCATAAGTTAGCTCAGCACAAACCTCATTAATATTAGGCTTCGTTTTGAAGCACATTTTCTCAGAAAAAGTTTTAATACAGCTCAAAATCGGCTGTATTTCTTTAGGAATCCCTGCCCAATTCAGTAATTCATACGAATCACTAGTGAATCGTAAGAACCTTTCACACGATTCACTAGTGATCTAGTGATTCGTACGAATCCCTGCTTTCACACGATTCACGGTAACATATATATATTATATATCACAGATTCAGGGAAAATAATATCAGTTTTGAAGGTTCTCGAAATATAAAGGAAAAAATAAAATAAATTTCTGGAATATTCCCTCTAGAGAATACCATCTAGTGGGAGTATAAGTAGGCAAAATTATTGGATTTAAGGAATAGCGATCACACACCAGGGTCCACAATTCACAATCAATCTTTTTAATATCTTTAATAAATTTAACAATTTTATCAACAAAATTTTTGAATAATGGAGCATCAAGAGCTGCTTTTAGGCATAAATTTAATTTATGAGATATGCAATGCTCATTAGGCTTATTAATGAATGAAGATTTTTTAATAAAACTATGGATATTGCTAGCTCCATCGGTACGAGAGAATCTATGTTCAATATTTAAAAGAATAGGATATTTTAATAATATTTTGTCGAGGCAATCAATTAAAGTAAGGGATTTCTCATTAAACACCTCCCCGATGTCTATAATATACAGAAAGTATTAAAATCACAATCAAGGAAAAATACCCCCATTCCCAGAAATTTTTTGTTATTGGGGCCTTTCCAACAATCAAACATAAATGATGCTGCTTTAAGACCCTTCTTAATCTGGTCTTTGATAAAATTATTCTTTGAAAATAAGTACATTTTACTAGCACAATATCCCGACAAGATCTCATGGCCGCCAAACTCTTGAGAACTGTCTTTGAAGTGGGTGAGCCGCATAAACTTCTCAGCGTCGGATTATCGAAAGAGGTAAAGGAAACTTTGGAAACTATGATGTAACTTAAATAATCAAAAAGAACCGCTTTGCTCTCATCTTCTATTGGACCTGCATCATCTTGGAAAACATCAGGATGTCTCCGTTTTAAATGCCTTAATGCATTCGTCAGGCTTTTTCCTACATATGACAACTCCTTCTGACATATCTTACACACTACAAACTCATAATCATTGATCACAGTCACAAAGTTATGAGCTTGATTCGTTATCTTTCGTCCCATTTGAAATTTAATTATACATGTCATATTCAATCAAACACTCAAAGATTCAAATTTTTAAGAACCATTGATGTTTTAATCGTGAAAAATCAAAACAAAAAATTGACATGTTTTCAATATATAAATATCCCATACAATTTGAAATTCTCCCAAGAAATTCGGCAAAAATGTAGTAAAATTTTGGCAAAAATTCAAAAATGTTCTCAATTTCCATGTGCTAATCAAGATTAAATCCATTTGTAAACTAAGCATAGACCAGTCCATCACGGAAAAATGATCGTAAATTAAAGTAACTATTTTGAGTCATCTCTGACATTTTCGATTAATTCTTGTTTGCGATTAGTCCAGTATCATATTACTGACTTTTATGTTTTTATTTCTTTTATTTGATGCAATAATTACAATTATGATAACGTATTCGAAAACATTGAAATGAACGTTGAGGATAGAAAGTAATCAATCATCAATTCCTTTCCCTGTTTGTATCTATCACACTCTCCTGGCATGAAACAAAAAGAAACTGTATGATGTAGATGAAAGAGAACTGATTATCAATTTTAATTACTTTTTTCCTTGTTTTATTTCTATTAATTACAGTATTTTCCATGTATCGATAATAATAATAATAATTTTAATTATCATCAAGAATAGTACTTACAATGAATTTCTCACTGAAACACAATCATTGCTAAAATGACTTTGAGAATAGACCATAGAAATGTGTCAAAATTCAAGGTCCTGAATGAATTTTATTAAAATTAATTTTTTTACTTGAATAGATTGGTTCAAATTTCATGGGATTATTTAGCCAGCAAGTGAATGGGGTTTCAAGCCAATCGGTGAATAATCCTGTTATTAATCAAATGCTAGGTATGAATAAGGTAGATTTTAACTTTGCCAACCTGACAAATGGAATTTGTTGTGAAAAAGAAATTTTGGTAAGTCAACTTACTTCAAAGTAGCTATACAAATTTTCAATGGTAAATTATTAGATTCCTGAATCACTCGTTGGAATCATTCTCGGCCCACAGGGTCAGACAATAGTCAGTTTACAATCAACAACAAATACAACCATAAAAATATCCAAGAAAGGTGTTTATCGACAAGGTACACAAGATCGCATTGTTACTATTACTGGTCTTCAACCCAATGTCCAAAAAGCTGTACAATTAATCGAATTCAATGTTGAATCAGAACGACTTCGTCGTCAAGGGGCCATTCCACACATACCTCCAATTAAGATTGATGCCTCGTCTCCCTATGAAACTTTTAAATGACAGTGTATTTTATTTGAATAAAATCAGACATGAGATTTTTAAGAAATGGAAATTATTTTATTGAAAGAAAAAACACAGAAATACTGAATAAAGTATTTGTTATTATTCTTAGAGCGCCATGATTATATTATTATCAGTAAATTGAAATGTAAAAATTTAAAGTGACCAAAAGATCACATAATTTTGGCTTTTTGTGTTCTTTCCAGAGATTGTTATGTAATAATCTTTAGTTAATGATACATGCTTTAAGATTTATTGAAGAAAATAAACAAGATTTGTTGATTGAAATATATTATATATGTATTTTAAAATTTTATCTTTTATCCTTAGAGAACGTCGTCACAGTCTAGGACATGAAGAGTTTTCTATGACCAAAAACACCTATCGATAATTATAAGCATGTCAAACATGTGGTAATTGTTGTGGGGTTGGGGTACTGACCTAGTATTGGTAACTTTGGTATGAGACGAGGGTATGTCAGAAGTCAAATTAGTGTTTATTTGGACATATTTACAACAGTAAATAAGTAACGCATCATCATTACCCTCTAATTGATAATAATCTGTCTAAAGTATTGATAGGTTTCTCATGTGGACTCGGAATCATCTTAGAGGTTATGCTCAGATGTGTAGACATACATTTCCGTTAATCATGGAATCTTCAACCCTTTGACTGATGATGGCTTGATAGAGTGGGGCGATGCTGATCTCTAATCTGTTCTTACTCGAACTCACATCAAGTCAAATAATGAATTGATGCTGCTAGACTATTTCTATTTTCAATCAAACCTCTGGTTAAGAAGAATCTACCCAGCTTGTTTTTAATGAGAGGCTTGATTGTATAAAGAAAAGTGGCTTTACTCTATTGCTGTAGCGAAGAAAGGACATTGTCAACGACACTGAGCATAGCAACTCTCCCAATTTTGGAGGATGCATTCGTAATACCCTTATACTTTGCAGCTTGCCTCCAGAAGGCACCACACATGTGATGAAGGAAATAAGAGCGTAAGGGATGATTTGGTTGACGATTTGGCTGTGGAGATTCGAAAAAAATATTTTTTTGAAAAAATTAGGAGACATTTTAAATTTCGTTTATTCCATCTTTGTAGATTTCAAGGTGTGAGAGTGGATCAAACGTTATTTTCCTGATTCACCAATAGAAAAACAAAACTGTTCGTTGATATAAGGGGGAGCACTTTTCTACTTGAAAATTAATAAATAAGGATGATCCAAGATCGGCTAGAAATTGCTGTTTTTTCATAATCTGAATAGGAATAATTCTTTTCTTTGTCTATTGGTGACCCAGAAAAAAGATGTTTGATTCCTTAAAATCATCAAAAATCACGACAGAAGCAAAAGTTGGAACCCCTTATTTCTTGTCTAGAGTATGGGCACAGATCAAAATTGAGTGATCCATTTAGGGCCTCTTCCATAAAATAGGAGAGAATCACCTCCTTTATGTCACGAGAGTGGGCCATGATAGATGACGAAGACAGTGTAAGAATTAGAACATCAAAAAGTCATATTTTACTCGTAAGGTTTATTTAAAAAATAAATCACATTTGGATAACCAGAAGAGGTGTGAGGTTCTATTCAAAAAAGTAAAGCAAAAGTAAAGTATATATTTTGTAATAGGTCATATTTTTACATAATGTATTGTATACATAGTATACTTACCATAGAATATGCCCATACCTAATCTAATTGACCAATCATATTCATTCTTTGATTTCCCATGATTGACATTTTCATTACGTCCTGCAATCTTTTAACCAAGTTCCATTTAAATTTCAAATCCTGGCCCAATGAATTCCAAGAATCTAGAACGGGAGATCTATAATGTAAGATTTTCTGTTGGATTGGTTCAGAGGTTGGACTCGAGTAGAATCTATGGACTTTTTTCAAAGACTATACTTGACTTGAGGCCTACAAAGCCTTATAAATGGTAAGTTACCATCAGATAGGGTAAACCTATTGGTCGTGAAGGACGCATGGCACAAATAGTAGATTTATCCCAGTTCATGAGCAGAATCAAACCATTCTCAAACCACTAAAGATCCGAGGACATGAAACACGGGTAACAGAATTTTGCGAAGCCAGATTTGCTTCATCAGGTATCGGAATAATGCCATTTCTGAGTAGAATTGAAAATTTCCTATTGTTCCTTGTATTGAGGCAAGTACGTTCATTAGGATCATTGAAGTTATTATAGAGGATCAAAGAGGCAAAGATCCTTCTGAGCTAGATTGGATACAAGCAGGAGAGGTGAAGGCATTGTTTATAACTAATTGGACCGTGGCAGGACTTGAGGAATCTGAATTGGATCTGCTCTATATTCTTAGTAGATTGCTGAGAGAGACCGAGGATAAGGGATGTTGAATAATCAAACCTTGAAAGCTTTCGTAGACTATGAGCTTCAGCACAGAGCTCGCTATGAATCTCGTAGCAATGAAGGTTGAGTATCTTAAAGATTTTAAAAGGTCATTCACATATTGAGAGTTTCTGGCCAAGATCCTTAATTATATTCACTACGAGGTGGGAGAAGTCCGAATCCAATTCAGTTGAAGAATTCGCCAACATGCATGTTGAAAAAAAGCTGATTTACGTTACCTTTAATAATTTCTGTATCCTCCTCTGGAAACAGAATTGTCTGAAGTTCAGATTTCCCTGGGCTTTGAAAGGCTTTCTTCTGGCCATGAACACAGGGATATATCAATTTCTGCGGTGCGACTGTCACCACCAATAGGTTAACTCGTTCTGAATAAGATTGCATAGATTCTATTTGTGTAGAACCTCTAGACCACTGACATGTGATAATCATGATTATTATTAATTTAATAAAATCATTGAGCTTAACAGTAGATGACAGAATAAATTCAAATGCTGACACCAGCACGGTTCTAGTGGAATTATTGAGCATTAAATACTCGTTAATAGTGAAAAAATTCTTGAATCATAAAATATGATAAATGAGATAAAATTGATAAACTTTATCAATGATAATTTATTTATTTATGTTACATATTTGAAAGTTAGACAGAAAATTTTCAAACAACTAAGATCTCATCTTGAAGGTTTTGTTTAAATAACTTGACTTTATTAAGTTAACAATATTCAAATTTTTCAGCTCATGGATCTATCAGCTCTGAAGATTTTGCTCTTCAAATGGAGCAAACTAGTGTTAGATTTAAATGAAAATCTAACTAATATTGACTTTATTATGATTTTCACTGGTCTTTCAGAGAAACTGTAATTATTTTTTTTAATAATTTTCTTCAAGTGATTTAGACCAAAACATTCCCATGTCTACCAGGATTTATAATTTTGTTAATGAATTTGTCAAGTTTCAAGATTTTCCAGATGACTTTATCAGCTCTGATGATGAATCTCTCTTTATACTTTTGCTATTAACCATAACCGGAACATATCACTCAAAAAGTTGTGATTTATTCAGGATCTCTGCCATGAAGCTCAATCCAGAAGATCAAAAACTATATCTCAATCTAATTTCAAATCCTTTACGTAAACTTTCTGAAGAAGGTTACATCCTCTCTTCGGATGTTTATGAAATTTTCAACTCAATGAAAACAACTGATACATCAGCATCAAGTTTGCCAGAAGAAAAAAAGAATTCTACCTCATTCATAGAGGAGAAAGTCCATGAAAAAAACAAAAAGGAGATTAAGAAAATCAGAGCTTTTTATGATCAACAGCTAATCGACTTGGAGAATATTATTTCCCATGTTAAGAAAGAGAATGAAGAATTATCCAAACGACTTCAGGCTAGGGAAGCCTCCGCTAAAGAGGACAATCTCAAGATTAAAGACCTATTGGATGAGAATAATTCTCTCTTGCAGAATAATACCAAATTCTCGGATCAAAAAGACCAGTGAGTTTCATGATTTCTAGTTTTAACTGTTAATATTTGAAAAAATTAAAAAAATTATCAGCTACCTTGAGCTCTTGAAACACGAACAACGTAAGAATGCCAAATTGAAAGAAATCGAGACAGAAAATGAAGAGCTACGTTCCAAGATCCAGGATCTTTTGGACACCTCCAAGACCCATGATTTCCTCCCTAATGATTCACAGAAAATTACCAAGGATTTAGCTGAAAAATCAATGGCCGTTGAAAAACTCAAAGAGGAAATTAACTTGTTGAAAGATGAAAATTTCTCCTATCTCAAGCAAATCTCAACTCTTCAGTTTGAGATTAACCAACTCAAAAGTGCCAAGACAATCAATGAAAGTATGTCTGTTGAATGTCACGTTTATAATGGTGCCTTCATAGATTTTTAGAAAATCTTCCTCCTGATCGATTTCAACTTTGAAGTTTAACGATTTTTCCTATTCTCTCCAAAATTTAACCCAATCGACTTATTTTAATTTCTCTTTTCCCAGAATTCGACTCACTAATTAACCTGGAGTGTTCGAATTTAGACCTATCGAATTGTGGTAGTCAAGAAGTTCTTGCTGATGTCATTAAAAAGGTGAGTGGCTGTCTAGAAATATCTAATGAATAAGAAGCAGCCATCATGGCCCAATAAATATTAGTAATAACTAGGGCGGAAAATTTGCGATTTTTTCGATTTTTGATATTATTATCAACTGTGTTTTTTAAAAAAGAATATTAAAAAATTAATTCTCTACACCTTTTAGTTTCCAAGATAATTTTGCGAATTTTTTGCGATTTCAATCTAGTTTCTACTTTTTTTCCCCTTTTTTTCCCTTTATTTTCCACTTTTTCCCATTTCTTTGTTTCCTCTTTCGTCTCGGTTTCACATCTTATCTTACCTAGGATACTATTCTAGATAAGTATACTTAATTTCATTGGCTCTAATTAAGATTTTAAGAATAATAATAATTTCATTTTTCATATTTCACTATGCCTGTACCAAGACAAGTTGTAAAATTGCTCTCAGAGTATGGCTCAACCTTTAAAATTGACAAGGTTCAGATAGGTTTTGTTAAATGTACGATATGTCCTGCCACTTTCAAAGGAACAAAATTGGAATATATATTAAAACATGTTAAAACCAACAAACATGTGGATGCGATGTCTCGTTCTGCAAAACAAGAAGCAATATCTTTTGAAAAAACAAAGGATGTGAATAAAATTATTGCCAAAGGATTTCTCTCGGCTGGAATACCCTTACGGAAATTGGATAATCCTGGTATTAAGCAAATGTTTGAAGAACTTGGTGTAAAAGTATGCTCAAGTGTAACAGCAAGAAGTCATTTGGATGAGTTTTACGATTTAGAAAAAGATTCTTTCAGAGAATACGTTCATGAAAAGAAGATATTTATTCAAGTTGACGAGAGCAAAGTAAACCAAAAGTCAATTTGTGCTATTTTAATTGGAATTCTTGAAAAGCCAGAAAATACCCTTGTATGCGATATTATCGAAGTGAAGGAAAAACTAACCTATGAATTTATTGTAAAATCGGTAAAGAAAGTTTTGGAATCGTATCGAATAGAAAAAGATAATTTTCTTTTATTGCTTTCTGATGCGGCAAGCTACATGATGAAGGCAAAAAGATATCTCAAAATGGAATATCCTAAGCTTTTTCATGTTACATGTTTTGCACATCTTTTACATAATTGCTCTATGCTAGTTAAAGAATCAATGGAGAATGTTGACAAACTAATTGGCTCTGTTAAGGCAGCCACCATTAAAAATAAGTCACGTAGAGATCTCTTCTCAGATATGAAAAGGCCTCCTACTCCAATTCCTACAAGATGGGGTACTTGGATTGAAGCTGTTGAATATTATTGTGAAAATCTTCCTGCTGTGAGAAAGATTTTTTCGGAAGAAAATGAGGATGGAATCATTATGAAGAACGTGAAAAAGTGCTTAGCAAATGATCAGTTGACAAGAGATTTATCAATGATCCAACGATGTTACATGCCACTTGTTCAGTCAATCAAAGAAATGGAGAATCGTAAAACTTCATTAAAGAAAGGAATCGAAATTATTCAGAATCTTGATTTTAAAGAGGATCCCTTAAAAATAGCCCAATACTTGAAAAGCCGGCTTAACGAAAATGACGCAACGAAAATTTTTCAAATGGAAGATGAAAATATTAGTCCTATGGAGTACAATCTTTTGTTGAGTTGCAACCCGACTTCAGCTGATGTTGAAAGATGTTTTTCAAAACTTAAGCATTTTTATGACAAAAATAAAACATTCAAAGAAGAGAACTTGGAAAAATATTTTATTTTGTATGCTAACAAAACTGACTAAAATTTCCCCCTTTTTTCCATTTTTAAAAATAAAATTGCGATTTATTTGCCCCTTTGAAGATATTTTTGCGATATTTTTCATTATTTTTTTCCATTTATTTGCCGCCCTAGTAATAACATTGTAATACATCTCTCTCTAGTAATGAATAGCTCTCGAGTCTATAGTTCACATTGATTTTGATCTTTCTATAGAACTATTTCAAGAATCTCTTCTCATGTACAAACATCAATTTTGTACTCTCTATCTATTTATCTGCATGAGAAATGCCTTTTCTGGCACATTTAACTCGTCTCATCGTTAACTAGTGATCAAGATGAGGTCATACTTTTTTTACTGCATTCACTCTCACAGGAGATAAACCTGTTTGATCTATCCATTTTAACAATAAACAAACCCCTCTAAAGATTCTCCACAAACATTTGGTGAGTTTTTCGCATTAATCCTTTTTTACTCTCGTCTAAATCCATCAGAAATAAAAGAAGGGCTTGTGATATGATTCATTACTCATCTTTACCCCCTTGACAATTTAATGTCGCATAGACAAAGATTAGACACATTTTCAAGGATTATTACAATAATAATAAGGGTACTTGCTCTCTTTCTGAGGTCACTTCTGAATTGTGACACATTTTGAAAGCGATTATGCCAGAAACAAGGATGAATTTGACAAATAATAATAATTAGCCTTGCATTGCATAAATCTTGTACGAATAATTACAATTTTATTGTCATCTTCCCTCTTATTCTCCTCAGATGATTGTATTTCTTTTTTATTTTTGTCATTATATACATTTTACTCCCCATTTTCCTCACGTAATATACACATTTATTAGTTAGTGAGATTAGATTGTAAAATGATTCACTCTTATTGATAATCTCACTATTTCAAGAATGAAATTGTAATTCATTGATAATGATGATGACTAGATCCGGCGTACTGTTTCTTCTTCTACTCTTTTTGGACACAACCACTATCAATTACTTTTTATGTTAGTTTTTATGATGGTAAACAAAAAATTGCACACAACAACGACATCTTCATCAAGTGTCTTAATCATGAATCATTTCATTTAACCCAATTTCTTGTCAAAAATAAAGTTTACTCTCTCTCTCTTCCGTCAAGTTTTTACGCAGACTAGGGTAATACATACATTTTTACAACTCATTAGGCTATTTGCACATTCAATAGAGAATTAAATTATTCTGATAGTTATTTAAAATCCCTTTGCTACATATCCGAAAATGTTAAATTATGAGTATCAGAAAAATAAAATTTTTGAATTTAATTTATAAAAATCTTCTTTTCTATGTAAAAGCGTCCAAATCTCTCAAAAAATTGTATTACCCTAATACAGGCCCTCTAGAAAAGTAATGACTAATATTTTTCTATTATGCTCTCTCCTTCCAGTGCTATACAGACATTCAAGTTCAAACAGATTTCACTCTCTCAAACCTTCAAACAGACTGCTATGCTGAACCAGACCAGCCTCCATCAATCAGCCCTGTTATGTCAGAGGACCACAAGATGCTCATTGAGGAACGGGATCATCTTAGCAATCAGGTCTTAATCCTGAGCAAGGAACTTCACGTGGCCCAGATGAACCTGCAGATTATTGGCGAACAAAACGATCGCCTACGCAGCAAATGCAAGAAATATGTAAGATCTTCGTTACAATTTATAGTTTGTGTAATCTTTCTCAAATGAAGCTTTTCATCAAGGAAAACGAAGTCGAAATGTCAATGAAAAAGAATAATGATCTCAAAAGAGACATTGAAAAACTACAAAGTGAGTTCTTTATTATTCTTTAATTAAAGTTTTTTTTGCCCATCAAGAATATTTTCGTTTGGTTCTCAACCCATAAGGAAGGTTAGAAAAAACTAGCATATATTTGAGTGATAACCCTTACATTTCAGACTCTACCCCCCCCCGGTAACATGTAAATACTATCACAATGCAAAATATTTCGTGGCTTCCATTAGTCCATTTTGTGATTTTATTTCAGTCCTCACTATAGAGGAGGCGGGAGGAACAAAGAGTTGTCAACGGAGACTGTACTTGGAACTAGAATTAAACTAGAGTTTTTATCCAAGTGTCTTCACAATGTCGTTATTTCAATGTCCAAATCTTTTTTAGCACACCTCTATATATTAAAAATATATTAAAAATCGGTTATCCTCATATGGACATGGTAATAATCTGAGACTATACTTTGCTAGTAGGTTTCATGTTTAAAACCCCGCTAAATTGTAAACCTTTTAACATTTCCCTGATGTTTTCAAAGTATATTTTATATCAAGACTCCGTTCTACCAACAGGCTAGATTTTTTCTCGAATGCATGAATATTGGTTTATTTCTTATCTGACGAGAAAATTTCGCATCTACTCGATAAGATATACTACGATTCTTCATTAATTAGAAAAATTATTGCGAATTTTACATTCTTCGAATCAAATTCTATTAATTTTTTTAAACTTTATTATTGATTGCATTCATGGCTAGAGGGATAGTAATATATTACTTTTGTGATTAGTTGTCAAATTTCTCATTGCAAAACAAATATTGTTTTGATATAGAACACTCGATTTTTTCAATTTTTCGAGTAAAAAAACAATGTAGGCTGTAGAAAATACAATGAAGCTTCAATTTCGAAAGACCCTACAGTAAAGAGCATCCGATAAAAGGCAGTGAAATATTTGAATTAAGAAATATCTTTCATACGTATTTACATGTTTCACTCTCAACACTCTTTGTCTAAACATGTATTAATTAATGTGTCTGATAAATCATTATCATTACTTTCCTAATTCTTGAAAAAAGGTATCATGTACAATTAATCCTTGTCTTTGTTCCCTAATTTGCAACATAATACTTTCGATTCCTTATTCAGAAATTCATCCATTTGAGAGTGAGTTTCTCTCAACACAAATAAAAAAGCAAGAATCCTTTATTACCTCATTTTTTGTGATGAAAAAATGATTTGTGACCAATCCTCTCTGATCGAGATTATTTCTTTAGAATCATAAATTATTCCCATTATTGTTTTATGGTTTTGTTTTGTGTCTAGGCAGAAAGAATCATTTCAAATCACTCCTCAGTTCAATCTGGTAACCCTCTTCTGTAGTTGATAAGACGCTTATTATCGAGATTCCCTTCGGTTTGATCAAAAAAACCATGATCAAGATTACAGGCATCTTATCCACTGAAGAATCGTCATGAAGAGCTGAACCAGGCTAAAAATCAAAAATTTGAAAAATCTACATCTAATGTCCATCGAATTATTCGGCTAGAACTAAAAACCTGACGTTTACAAAAATGACATAATCTTGTTCAGGGTTAAATTCTTAACAATTAAGGGAAATGTTGAAAATTTACCTATTTTTTTCCAAACTTCTCAACTCCAACTCAATTTTGTGCCCAAATTCGGATACAGTATTTTGGTTGATTCTCATTGACTATTGCAAAGATCTCCTCTAAATAGAATTTTTTATTTTACCCCGAAAGGGATAACAATTCTAATGGGTTATTATTATTCAAAATAAAATGAAACGAATTAGTCTAAATCTTATCACAACCCATAGACTCTGATTATCTGGCCAAATCATACAATTCAATAGAATCTCAAGACTCTTTCTACTACTATCTCTGATCATATGAATGTATATACTCTATCATAATTGTCAACTGAGTCTGCAAGATGAAGCAATCTGTATGAAGAGCTCAATCTTTGTCTTCTTTATTATTCTCTCTGGAATAAACCGACATATTCACTGTTTTACTGCAATGTATTGGTGATAATTATCAGCTACAGAGTTCACATTTATCTATTTTATTTTTATAAACAAAGTTATCTTAGTTTTTTAACCTATGACTTTTGATGATTGAACGTGTGAAAATGTACCGTTCTTCTTTAGCAAAATAATCTTCTTATAGTTCAATCAAGCTTTGATTGCATTTTGACACATTATTTTGAACCAAATTATTTATTTTCTCTTATCGAAATTAATTTAAATTTAGGCTACTGTGAAAAGATGGCCGAGAAGATAAATGAGGATCAACACTTTCGTCGGCTATACCTCAACCTTGTAAAGAATCAAAAACAATTTGAAGATCATTCCCTTGAGGAGTCCACAGAATCATCCAATTTCGACGATGATGCCTGCTATATGAATGAACCTGAGCATAGAAATAACAACTATCATCCTGAATATTGTCATGAAGAATTCGACAGATCGTCCAACTCTTTCATTGAGTATGATAAATTATTTTTCACGGTTTTGAATTTTGAGATGAAAATTTTTTGCGAAGATGAACAAATTTTTTGTTTCCAAGATCGCTGTTAATTAACAAAGGATTCGAATTTTCTATGGAAGAATTTTTCATTTTCATTTCAGCTAGCCCCTGGACCCTGTAAAGATGTTTATTTTCTTAAGATTTTACAGATTTTATTTCATAAATTATTTTGATAATTATACAAAAAGAAATCCTACATAAACTACTTACAAGTAGAAAGAATAAAAATTTGAAAACGACAATTGATAAATCTTAATCAGTTTTTATTCTAACAATTCGGTTTACTCATAAGTAGTTTATGCAAGATTTTTTGGTGAATTAATGATTAAAATATTTTAATAATATTGTGTTATTTTTTGTGGCTCTACTGATGACATAATCAAGAAATTTACATTTTTCAGAACACAGAATAGTTGAGTGCATCTGGACTATTATAATTCGAATGGTCGATTATTTTGACTTGACACACACAATATACTAATCCAATTGGTTGAATTTATTCATCTTTCTCTAGCTTCCCCAGATATCATGCAAATAATAACAATCCTCCCTCAATCCAGTATGATCCACACTGGCCAGATGACGGTAAGACTTTTCTTCTTGATTAATAATATTTTATATAGAATGGACTGAATAAAACTGCCTTTACATGCTGGCCAAATTCAATCATCATAAGATCCAGATTTGATCCAGATATCATTATTTAGTTCTTATTCTCTTTCATTCATTTCTATTTTGAATACTATGACTTCTATTAAATCCATTAGTTTGAGAAAAACCATGTAGATTCAAACAGGATTTAAGAGATAACTAGAGCCTCAAAAATTAATACCTAAAAATAATTTTTGAAGATTTAAAAATTTGATAAGTATTATTTTTCGATTTTAATACTTTATCGCTAATTTACAACAAATATCTTACATGAACTACTTATAAGTAAACAGAATAAAAATTTGAAAAACAAATTAATGTTGAAATTGATCTAAAACATCGAGATAATATCCAAATTACCAAGGCTATTTTTGAGCTTAGCAAATTGTTAGACAATGTAAATCATCTCTCTATCTCAAAAATGAGGATTGAGTTCATTGATATGGATGAGATAAAATGCTTCTATAAAGTATTATTTTAATACCTTATCTTCAAAATAATACATTTTAAGACCTTATAACTTTCAACCCTGTTGACATTGCAGAAAAATTTTAAGTTTAAAATGGTTTTCATAACAGAGGGAATAGCTGGTTAAAATAAGCATTTTAATACTTCTTGAGGCTCAAGAGATAACTATGGCTAGCCAAACGAATAACATGATTTTCGAAACTAAATAGCATTTTTCCTCAATATTACAGCGATAATTAGCAAATCGTCACGATTAGAATTACAATGTAGATATAAACCTAAAAAACCTTATGAAAACAAGGGATCAAAATCTCTCGTAATTGATTTCATTCTCTTTAACAGGTTCCTCTGTAAATAGTGACATTCTCAGGTCGCGCAATTCAATCGTCAATATTCACAAGGACCCTAGAGTAAGAGTGAGTACCTTCTTTATGAATAAAGTTTCTCTAATCTTTCTCAAAGAGACTTGATTCTTTCTTCAAGGATATCGCCTGTCATCATAGGACACCGAGTCGTTCATCCATCTCGTCTCTACGCTCAAACCTTAGTCAAATAAAGAATTACCCCGAACAAAAGAGACCCGCTTTCATCGATAAAACTCCCCAAGCAAATATTGTCAAAGAATCCGATCGTACCAATTGCAGGAGTCCTACTTTGAGTCAGTTAAATTCCTTTATTGTTATTTTTCTTTTTCAATTCATTATTTGCCACCAGCATGATGAAAATATTGAGTTGTAGCAAAATTTTTTTGTGGGTGTGAGTCAGTTTCTTTTCTTGTTTCTTTCTGCGAATTTAACACGTGAATTTCATTCTTGAAGCCTATAAAGAAACTTGAGGTTCTCACATTGACAGAGAAGATGTCTTTTTATAAGTTCGAGACAACTTGAATGTTTGCTCGTCTTGACTTCTCTTTTGCTCAATAAAATATGAGGCCTTTGAAAATATTAAAATTTCATCTTTGAACAATAACTGTATAGACTTTAAGTTTGCGATCGTATAGTTGATATATTTTATAGTTTAGAAGTTGGCAAATGCCAAATTTTTAACCTCCATTATTTTGCAGATTATATCTGTCTTTTCAGAATTTTTATACAAACTAAAATAAACATTTTTGATCAAAAATTAGACACTAACGTCGAACAAATTTTAATCTAAAAATACTGGAACAAAATAATCAGTATGGTTGCGATTTAAAATTTCTTTCTAGTTTTTACTCATCTTATTAGAAAACTCTTCGCTGTATCAAGTATTGCTCAACTTTTAACACTACAAGGAACAACTTCTAATTTCTAATTAGAAATTATAATTTGTTGTTTTAAGCTATTATGAGGGTTTGGAAGAATGACAAATAAATAACCAATAAAGCTTACTGTCACTGTCCATTTTATTTATTGGAGATTTTGAAGAGGTCTCATTGAACCTTGAAGAATATAAATCAAACGTTTATTCTACAATTTCGCCTTCATATCCATGCAAATTCTTCCCCTATGAGTAATTATCGAGTGACTGCACCTTTCAAAAAGAAAGGGGAGAAAAATATTTCAAGTATCTCTCCACCGAATTAACTCGCACGATTTTCTTTTAGGAGAAATAAATATCTTGAAAATAAATGAAACTAAACTCTATGTAGATCAACTTTCCATCTATTCTGAGGTCAAGATGGATAATGAAGAAAATTTTCATTAGGTTCACACACAATCTTCCTCATCCGCTCAAAAGTTTTTCTTTGTTTTTCTCGTTATATTAATCCCCCCTGAAAATTACCACCTGAAAACGTGTGTGGGTAAAATTTGTATAGGTTTTTCTTACTTCAACTTTATAACAAAAAGGTGTGAAATGTTTATCGTTTCTCTTTTGACACGAAAATAATATATATTTCTTTTGTTTTTGTTGTTATTACATTGCCGCAATTATGATAAACAACAATAAAAAGTATACTATATTTCCTTTTACCTCAGTTTATTTCAAATCCCGAATTCTCACATGAACCCAAATTTTTAAAATACCCCTTGATTCAATTCTTGGACTTTTGGGTGATAAATTATCACTAGTAAAAAAGTTATTAGACGTTTGATTTAAAAGAAAAGCCTTTTCCTTCTAATAAAGTATGATTAAATGAAAAAATTTCACAATTTAGCTGAAAAAATCTCTTGCATCTGTACGTTTTTTTTGACTTGGTGAACTTATCATTTTCTCTTTCTATCATTTTCATTATGTATAAATTTTTAAATCCATCTTCTTTTTCCCAGCAAAAGAAGAACTGGAAGAGTTGAGCCGAAGGAATCGCCTCTATCCAAAACATTTGCAATCAACCTATCCAATTATGACACAGGTTCGTCTAGAACAAACACTCACCCCAGATAATCCTCTTAGATGACCCTGTGTATATTAAACTATATTTTATAAATTTTTCTAGCGCGTTCCACCTAACGTTGTCTTGGAATCATTTACGGAACAAAAGAACCTCCCGTTGCCAAATTCCGATTCTGAAAATATCGACCGTGACATCAAGGAAATTGAAAGACTCACCCTCAATGCCCAGCGAAGACGAAGTCAATATCCTCTATCTACTAAAATGAGCAAGACCGGCTCGGTTCAACTTTCAACTCAAAGTCTCAACCTTGGGGATAACTCCTCCAGATATGGCAAAGAATCATCTTCTTCATATGACTTTGTGAGAAACAAAAAGGTTTGTCCTCTTTACAAATAAATCAATTTCGTTATCCAAGATATATCCCTTTACAAATGTTTTAAATTTCCAAGGAAAGTTTGAGAAAATCAACATTTATATTCTAACAATAAATGGAACATTTCGCCAAGTCTTTTTTCAAGGGTTTTGGAATAAATTTTCGCTCTTTTATTCAAGAATTTCTTGTTCTTCAAGTCCCAATGTTCCTTCAAAGGCACCTACCACTTCAGAAATTCATCGCCAGGTCTATAAATGCTTATGGGTTTAATTAGTTTGTTTTATCACAAGATCAATTTTAAAATCAGGTTTTATGAAATAAGCAACAAAGTCCCAATATGGGTATAAAAGGACATTATCGTCTTTTCAAAACAAACATCATCATTTAAAATTTTCAGGCCTTAATTTACGAATTTTTCTCGAGTGATTTTCTAAGGTCTTATTGGGCCGACTTTTTAGGTATTATTCTTTGTCTAAGGCTCAGAAAATACTTGGTTTACCGCACATTTGTTAGGTTGTCCATTAATATTCTAGAATACGCAGAGATCTTAGGTCTATCATCTGTAAAACTCATGTTTTATCAATTCAAAGAAAGTCAACTTTTCGTAAAAATTAATATTTGATCAAAAATTAACTTTGATTCTTAATCAGCCTTTCCGTAATATATTCGATAGAAAAAAATCAAAAGTGTCTCTGGAACTTTGAGGGTTCAAAACAAATCAGTCATCATAAAACCCATTAGAAACATTATTATCCAGCTAATTTGTAAAAATCATTTTGGCTACACCTGAAATATGACTTAGATACCCTTGATAAGGAATTTCTTCCTCCAAATATGAAAAGATCAAGAAGAATTGATCCAGAATTTTATTTTTCAATTGAAAATTGCAGGAAATCAGAGTTTTCCAACTTTTTTTACCCAGAAATATAAGAATGGTTCATTATGATCGAATGCCTGCTCGTCTCTATTCGAAACAGTGCACCATAATAGGAAATGATAATCCAGTTGATTTTTCATTAGCCCTTGAAATTTTCTCCCAAGATTTATCATCTGTTCCTCTTTTTCAGTGATAAGATTATGAATTATTCATTGAGATAGAGAACTAGATTTTACAAAGCTCTCCTCCTCCACCTCTAGGATTGATGAACGATAGGAAAAAATACGCCCAAAAATATTATAAAGTTATTCTCAACTGTTGTCGTCAATTCATCTCCTAATTTCAATAGGATAATACTCCAATTTTACATCTTCCATTCCCAGCGTGTAGGTTCTCACTTGTCTTTTATGAAAAAAGTGTCTGTTATAAAAAGATATTAAACTTTCTCTTATTTCAACTCCCATTTTTCGTACTCTTTCTCTCTCTGCCCTATGTATACAGAATTTAAATCAGGAAGTCATATCCCTTCCATATACCTGTTCTATAGGGACTGCTCAAGTAACAAGTTTTGAAAATAATTGGCAGCATCCGCATTCATTGCCAACCCCCTTGAAAAATTATTTATCTTCAATAGAATATATTCGTATTTAGATAATGATAAAGTTATAGACTATCTCTAGAGTACCTTGGGTACTGCTCTTCAATAATTCGATCCCTGAATTTCAATTAAGGTTTTATTAAGTAAAAAAGGATGTCAAAAGCGCTTTATTTCAGGTATACAAAGAAAATTAAACACTAATATGATCCTAGCTCTCTTCAATAGGTTTCTAGGGAGCGGGGAATCCTTTGATCACCACAATGTCAATTGTTTGCTAGGTGCTTTGCATTGTAATTGATATTTCCCACCTTCATATACGTGTTACAAACATGGTATTCATGCATCAATGCATGAAAATGAGTTCATTTTCATATACAATTGATGAAAAAGACTTAAGGAATAATACATAAATTAATAAGAATTAAGAATTTTATCTGAGATAATATCTCATGTTTAGTGGGAATGCCTTGATAAAAAGGGTAAATTTCATGTTTTACTGTAGCAAACTTTTCTCGGTTATCAGAGAGCTCAGAGAAGAAAGGAAAATTACTGGCCAAGTAATAAATTGATAATATCTGTCATACTGTGCCACATTTTTGTAGATTTTTCCAAAATCTATCAATTTCGCCAGCAATAGAACTATAGTTTGATAAAAGACTTGCCGAAGTACGTATTTCTCAAAAATAAAGTTTTTTCAATAAATTATCGAAACTTGAAACTTTGTCAAAAACTACAGCTGAATTTAGATTTATACAACTTTTGAATCATAATCAGGGATCAACATTTCGATAGAGTTCCCCGCAAAAATTTCAAAACAGTCAGTTGTATTAGTGGTCTTGAATTTTTGAACATCTTAGAATTTTTTTATTGTAAGCATATTCAATTTAAGGATCACATCCCCCTTTATGGCGCTATCATACAGACAACTTTTTCTTCTTCTTTACTTTGACCTTTTCTATTCCATCACTCTGAATTTCTTTATCAGACATCAATTCCATCAATCATTTCCATCTTAGAAAACTCTTCACCCACACGAGTACACGTCTTCATTTTACAAGTAAAAGTATCCTCTAAAACATTTCTTGTTATATTGACCTTAAACTTTTTATTTGTTCTGGCTAGTTTGATGAGACAGCATCAAGTCTGATTTGCATTTCATACACACCTTTTTTTACAAGTGATAAAATAATATTATTTCTGCTCAAATAATAAATTGAAAAGATGAATAAGTACCTTATAATTTCCTTGATAGTTTCCTTGATAATCCAGACGATTCGATCTTAGGCCACAAAAAATAAGACAGCCATAAGCTTACTTGCTAGCTAAAAAAATAATTTTTCAAATATCAAGTATTTTCGTGTAATTTTCTAGTTTGATTTTATACCCAACATGTCTATAAAGAAATTTGTAGATTGATTTCAGTTGATCAAAAGGCTTATTGGAATGAACAATTTATCAATTAAACTTCCATCAGTAAGTTGAACTATATCTTGGCTTCGCAATCTCGTGTTTTTTGTATACGAATTCTTCTTGTGTTTTTGACATCTAAAGAATATGTTTATCTTGAATCATACATTTTTGGCATTATAAACTCCCTGTTAGTATACTTTCTGTGTTATAAAAGAAACCTGATATTTTCATTATTTTCGATTCAAATTTATGATTTTTATCCTCTATTATTCTTACTGCCATGATAAACACGAAAGAAAAGAGATTAAAATCAGAGACACGGGTTCCTCATTGAAATATTTTTAATAAAAATACATAGAATATCGTCACTTTGATCCTATTCTAGGCTAATTGAATGTAATATTTTTCTTAGAACCATCTCACATATGGAAGTTGTCAATCCATTTAATTCCCTATCAGGATTATTCCTTACAGTATTTTATGAGCTTGAAAACGTTCTATTGAATTTTATTTTTTGTGAAATGATTTTAGGAAAAAAAGAAAACTAAATGAGTTCTTCTCTGTGTTTCTTTCTTAAAAAAATTTTTACCCGTGAAACAACCTGGTATCAAATTATGATTCTTTCATGAAATTTTATAAAAATTTGAATTACATAAAAGTTACAGTTTTATCGATTCCTTTTTACTTGGTTCATTGCTATGATTCCCTTGACATTATTTTCCAAAATATATTACATTTAATGTCACAAATTGTTGATACCCACACCTTGACTCCATTGTGAATAGAACAAAAGGTAAACCGATTTTAGCATGTCTCGTTCGTTGATTTTTTTATTCTAATATGCTCAATCTTTTACTCCCTAGTTGATAATGTTATTAATAATAAACGTTTTCCCGCATGTGGCAGTGATGGTACAATATATGATGAAAAATCTGAGAAATTAAAATCTTTAACGCCTTCGAACCCGTATGAAAATAGAGGTTGCCTGAATTAATTTCGAGGGGATTAAGTTGTCATTAGATATTCTTAGACTTTTGATCTCAAAGATTTTTTTCACTTGCATTATTTTAGGTTTTGGTATAAGAAAATCGGTCATTTTACCGGACCATAACTTTTACACGTCATTTCAATTCCCCTAAAGAGTCCATTCGATATTATTGCTCGAAATTAAACTGGATCTGTGTCTTGTAATCGAAATTTTCCTAAATTCTCCCCCGCTTGAGAATAAAATTCCATTGTTAATGTCTCTATCCCCCTTGTAAAGTGTCTTCAAGTTTACCAAAATTCACTCTCCTCTGTTGCAAAATATGCTTTTTAATTGATTTTAATCAAATATGAAAAACGTTTACGTGTGAGATATTTTGAATACAAACAATCTGTTTCAATGTTCTTTTAAACTGTTCCTTCCTTCATTCACTTACAGTTTGTAATATAGAGAGAAAGAGAGTAGACAGTGTGTTTATCAACAAAATTATTTGTCGTTATTACTTTTTTTACCTAATATTTGTACTCTAAAAACACATTTTTAGATTGAGGTTTTGAGAAATATTACCCTTCTCAGCTCAACTAAAATGGAAAATTTTTTAAACTCTTGGTTTATCATTTCTAAACACTAGATTTTATACTTCAATTAATTATCTTTTCACAAATGATCAAATTAAGCTGTTTATTTTAACACGTTTTTGTGAAAACGCTGATAACGAATCTACAGTTACCTGAACTCTATTATTTTGATCCAAAAATAGACCATCTCTTCGAGGTTTTAAGAAATTGATTCAGGCTATTGCATATGTGAATTCTGTGAGACTGATTATAATTGATCCTCTAGTCATTTCAGATTGGCAAATTTTCATGGACTTTTATCGCCAAATTCTAATTCTTTATCTAACCAGATTGCTTTAAATCTTTGAAATAGATCAAAATTCTCAGTTTTTCAATAGATTATAATTCATCTTAATCTAAATCTATATTTTCATCCTTTGTATTTAAAAATTAATTGAACCCTTTTAAGTGGTTTCCCATCTCATTTGTACTTTATAATATGTACCAAACCATTTCTCATTTTACTTGTTGAACCATTGTTCCGATTGTTAAAGGACAAAATTCTTCATTAAATTATCATATTCATACATGCAGTGGGATTTTTATGCTAATATATTATGTGTATTTATTTATCAGTACTCTTGATACATCTAGATTAGGTCTCAATTTTTCTATACATTTTATCATCTTGAATAGAAAATATCCGGTACATAACATAAAATTAAAATAATTATAATTTCGTAAACTTGTTGAAACCGTCTGTAATTTAAAATGCTCCTACAAAGCCTAGATGGATTAAATACTTGATCACTAAAGTTATACTACTTATCCGATCTAAACTTGGCAACTGAAACATTAGAACCTATTGTACCAGAAGAAAGTCGTATAAGGCATTTATACCAAGTGTAAAGATGAGAAATTCAATCAGCAATTAAACTTCATAATAAAATTTATAAAGAAATAAACTGATTTAATAAAACTATAACGTTGTTCCCTCACTACTTGGTTCAAGCTATTGAGTTGGTAGATTGTGTCCTTCCATTGATTTTGGTTACATTTGAAAATACCCTTGATACTTTCTCAGATAATTAACCCTTTTTGTGCCGATTAGTTTGGCACATTTCTGGATGAATCAAAGCTTTAAAAACCCAGAAGGTAAACTTGCATTAGTTATTTTTGGCCAAATAGAGAAAAAAGCTATTTATTAGTCTCTGCACCGAGACAGTTTCATCTAAAAAAATTTTTTCAATCTTTCTAAGACCTGTTTCTAACTCTTAAAGACTCAGGGAAATTTTTTTTCAAGTTACATCGCTGAGATTGAAAATAAATTTAGTAGGATTTTAGAATATGCTATTTTTTCTAAAACCAACAACCAACTTTTTTATTTTAAGAGATGACATAAAAGTATTTCCTTCCTTTTTCTATTCGATCTCTATATGTGGTTTTTCAAAAAAAACGTTCTTTCTATCTTTGAGGAAATTTTTAATATTTTTTTTAAAAACGAGTCATTTTTAAATAGTCATAACTCCTTGATAAAATATTGTAGCTTGACAAGTCATAGCTCTTCTTAATGCTCTTCTTAGTGATCTGACAAATAAATTATCGAAACAAACAATGATCACATGAGGATTACAGAAAAAAATTATAGAATCCTTCTATTTTGGCCGAGAGGGTTAAAGGAAAGTGGTCAATAAACTATTTTTAGTTTCTTTAATTCGATATATGAGCCGCTGGGGTTTAAAGGGTTAATGAAAGGAAATTATTTATCTATGAAATTCATCTCATCATCCATTATTCTTGTATATTGTAAGCAACATATTTTTTTTACTCTAACATTTTTCATATCTCACCTGAATATTTTGTTAATTAACTTTTTATAGACATGATTAGGCCATAATAAAAACATTATTAACAATTATACTTTTGCTAATTGTTTAAGAGTTCATATTCTGCTGATGAAATTTATCATGTGATTTTATTGGAAATTTTGCTTATTTTTAATCAAAAAACTTGTCCCCAAGCTATGCATTAATTGAAATATTTCAGTTGAATTACCTTGTCATGAAAATAAAATTCTCCTATACCCTGACCAGGTGACAAGTATTTTTCAAATTTGGTAGAATTTACCGTACTTTCCTCTCGATCAAATAATATTGACCAGTTTCTATTTTTTCGTTTGAATAATCGTCTTCTTCATCATTCTGCCTAAGTAGGTTCTTCTCTCCTTAACCCCTTTCAGGTCCATGGCCTATATGTGGGCCAAAATATTAAACTTTGAATAAAAATACTATAGCTAATTCGTTTTAAAGAATAAAACACCATTCGATAGATTGTTTATCAATCTTGACTTAATTCATCTTGTTTATTAAAAAACATGTCTTTTGAATAAAAATTTTTTTCTTCAGACCGAACCTGATTTAATTAAGAATGTGTTTAAAAATTTGAGAATTTTAAATGTCCGAAAGATTTTTAGAAATTGAATTTTATTTTTTAATTTACAGAATGAAGCGTTTGTCATCAACTTTGCCGATAACAACCCCAGTGCTCTTCCCGTCAAGAATAAGCCAAAACCTATAATTATTACAAAGCCGGCCAGTAATAATTTGAATGCCTCCAAGATTTCTCTAAACGATAGGCCCCCAGTCAACAATGCCAATCAACGAAGGACTGGAATTCTCAATAGAAATTAATTAATCATGATCCTACACACTTACTTATCGGTTTATCTCCCATACTTGATGATGTATTTTTTTAAATATCGAATGTGTACAAATAAGATTGGAGATCTCAACTAAAAGTCTTGCTCAAATCATCTGATTCCTAATCCTCTTTACTCCATGGCCGTACTCTTTTTTCTTTCGTTTAACCCTTTGGACCACTACACAGTGTCTATAAAGTAACTTTGAATGTTGACGTTAATCCTGTAAAAATAAGAAGAGAACTAGTTTTTTATTTTTTAAATCTTGATGAAAAGAATCCATTGTGTGTGTGTAAAAGAACCAACGCGTTGATCAAATACAGAATATATATATAAATGGGCTTTCCTACAATGTTAGTCGATGTTACATGATATATCTAATAAATATAGTTTTAATGCTTATCTTAACTCAGTCAGCCTGTATATTATCGTGAAGCTCAAATATCCTATCTTTATTATTAATAATTTCAGTCACATTTTCTATTAATTTTTCGGAATTCTATTTCATAATTTAATACAATGAATTGAAAGGTACTTGACTGTAGTGAGTAAGACTAATTTGAATATAATCAACCTTCTTCAATGGGATGAGACGATTGTAACCTCTTCAATTTTATCTGTAAAAATCTTGGTTATTGGTCCAGATCTGAAAGACCATTCAAAATTAAGTGAAAATGTACGTCATATTTAATCTGGACTCAATTTCTTACTTAGGAATGCGTTAAGCAATCAAACACAATCGAAGAAAACTCGAATTACTCACGGCTTTCGACCTTTGTTGCAGGGTATCGGAAAAGGATCTAACTTCTTTGAAATCAATAGGAAAAATGTTGTGATCCATGATGGAATCTGAAAGAGTCTTTGGAAAAAAGTTGGCTGTATTCCAATTAAATCTACGTTTACTAATATTTATAGATGTCATCATTTTCTAGCATTTTCTTGCACAAAATATACTACTGGTAAAAAAAGTCTATAGTTAATACAGTTTTCGTTCAAGCCTAAATCAGTTCAAGTTGATATCCTATTTTGGTTAAGTTATAAAGTTATTTAAAAATAGTTAAATAAAATTCACCCTGATTGTAACTGTTGCCTAGAGATATATTTTGCAAATTTTCGATTTCTACCCCGGGTCAGATTCTGAATTAGAAAGAATTCGAATGATGGATAAAACCTATTTATGAACCAGTTGCTATAGAAACAAGGATTTTCTATTAAAATTAACGTGTTGAAAAATTGCTGAATTTAATTTTGGCCATTTTTCTCATGATAGAAGCTTTTCAATATTGTACAAGTTAAATAAGTCTTAGGGATCAACTGTATTTCTATCAAAAGCCTATAAGATTTTTTACTAAAAATGGAAATATAACCCTATCACTGCCCTTCTAATAGAAAATTATTTTTAAGAAAAATTCGTTCTGTGAACCACAATTTCACCCAGGGAAAATCAAATTGAGAATATTAAAATTGAAAAATCACTCCCTACTGCAGAGATTCATTTTTTGTTTGACAGAGAAGTGATTATTTTTAAGGATAAGAGTTTAAAAAAATGTTTTAAACACAAATTATCCAAGAAAAGAAAGTTGTTGACAATTTACCTTTTTTCCTCCCGGTAAACTAGGCCTTCCCTCATGTTTAGAGGAAAGAAAAACATTGAAAAACAGCAATTCAATAAAAAATTAGGGACAATCAGACATTAAATAGATTAGTTGTTGCATTGTGAACTAGATGATTACAGGCATTCTCAATTTTGGGCAATTACAGAGAAAACTATTGTAGTTTAGAGAGAAACTTGAAAAAGATACAGTCGTGAATATAGCTGAATATACAATTTTGAAAGAAATAGTAAACGTTTAAGAATTAATCAAGAATAAATGCAAGCTGAAAAAACACCAAGACTCTCCATTAAATAGCAACAGTGGAGAGAAAAGTGAATAAGCTCACATAGGCCAAGGTAGTTGAAGATTATAGGAATAATTTTTCTGAACACATAGATTGGGCCTGTATTGATTTACCCTCCTTTACCCATACATCTATGCTGTCATCCTCAGGATTTTTGTATAAAACGGAAAATTTTGAAGTTGAAGCTGCGTGGCTTAAGCTAGTAACCTATTCCTTTTTGCCCAAATCTCAGGGACCAATAATAGTTGAGTATTTTCTTAACCAATAATATTGAAGCAACATTTTCTTCATAGGTTGATCTAATTTTCTAAAATATTTTCCAATTCATGATTAACCCTTAAAGTACCAGAGAATTTTTTTTCATTCAATCTTTTTTCCATCCAATGGTTTGTAAATCTAGAGTTGTTTTAATACAATAAAAATTTTGGTTAAATTAGAGAAAAGTTGCCCCCTCTTATTTCTCTCAAAGTTTACTTTGAATCGTATTGGTTTTTTTATTATGAATTTCATCGCAAGGGATTCGTTTTCATTTCATCGATGTTAAAAAGCCCTTAGTCTCTTTGTCACTCAGAAAAATTACTGCGGAACAAGGGAGGTCAAATGTTCTATAGACTGGCCCAAATTTTGGTTAAGAAGTTATCGATAAAAAATTGGGCCAGTTTTTGATACGAAAACAGGCTATATTTTTAGATTTATAAGATGGAGTTCAGGCGATTTGAATTCTAGAGGTATGATTCCTCGATGAAAGTTATCTTACTTTTTATCTATGACCCTGGAAGTAGGGTTTCAAAAAAAACGATTTTTAACAAAAATTAAATTTTGAATAAAATCATCGGTAATGGTCTCATCCATCTCAGCATGTGACCGATACCTCCTACAACATGTCACAAAAAATAAACTTTCACTTTGAATCAGACACCCAAGACACTAACTTAAATGGGAATTGGGCTTGCTAAGATAAGCCTAGAAAAACTTATATTGTTGATAAAAAACAAATAAGAAAGGAAAGATAAAGATGATTAAATTAAAATCCGTTCCTCAACTAGGACATACACAATTGTATTGAGAATAGACTAGTTCAAGAATAGGTTGAGTATACACATGAATATATCTAAATAGACCATAATAGGAATTGAATAGTACTCGGGGACCTACTCGATTTTCATTGGCTCATGGGTTATTCGCCCGTAAATAAAATTTTGCGTCGTTCCAGAACCAGACCATTACCAAATCATCTCTCTTTGAATTAGTATAACACAAATTTGAGGAAGGATAGAGCCAAGATCTTTGCCTATTCCATGAGATTAATAAATTTCCTATCGAATGGGTGATAAATGAAGCATTTTCTGCGGCTTAGATGAACAATAATGAGCTGCTAAAATGAAGTGAGATAACCCAGTTGGACTTTAAGGCTTGAAAAATGGAGATTTTTGTAAAAATCATTGATTCTCAACTTCATATCAATCTTAAGCTTTAGTTTAAAACAGTCTTGAAAACTGGTTACATCGAGTTTCACATAAAAACCAGTCAGAATTTCTCTTCAAAGTACAAAACCACTCAAGTTTAATAGTTTTCGTGATCTGTCACAATTTCTTTTTCTTCCAGTAGCTGCGGGAGTATTTCTTTTATTTTTCTCTTGTAATCTTTACACTCGATCGTTTTAATGTAATCTGATTGTAAAATTATTATTTATCTTGTCAATTCTCCTGTCTAGGGTGTTGGTCAGAAAATCTACCTCAAATAAAGGAAATTCTTTCACTATTGCTTTCACCTTCGTAGACTCTAGCGTGTCGTTTTGAAACTTGAGTATCAAGTTGTGAATTTGTGATTTTTATATCAATTTGTTCTATCAATGTTCTACAGCGAAAATCCCCCTTGTCTCATCTAATTTCAACATCAAAATGTATTCAGGTATTAAATAAGAGGGAGGGGTAAAAATACATCTTGACAAACCAAGTTATTGATGAAAAGTTTTTGTATTTGAGTGAAAATTCTCAAGTTTTTATCAAATTGCTTTATATGGAAATTTTATTTTAATTAATGACTGGTATTTTTTCTGATCGAATTTTAATATTTCTTTTGTTCATTTAGCATGAACTGTTTTTAGAATAGTGAAAAAAATCTCACGTGTTTATAACTCTAATTTACATATTTCTGCATTGAGTAGAGAGCAGCATTTATTTTATTGATTTATAACAGTACAAAAGATGAAATTTATGAGAAAAAACCCAGTACATTCGAATTTAATATTTGAAAATTTTAATTTTTACATTCTTTTTTTTAATAAACGAAAAAATAAACTTGATCCAATTCAAGATAAAAAAAATCAAGAACAAACTCCAAGTGATGAAAAAATTATCAAAAAACAATCAATGTTTGACGTCGCAAAATATTTCTTTCACATGTAAAAGAAGCTATCTAGTATATATGGAACCATAGGAAATTTTTGATTGGCCAACAAAAACTCTATTTCTATTGGTCTATTATTCATGAGTATTGGGGTAGAAATGGCATATAACTAACCCATAATTTTGAAAGATTTATATAGATGAACATGATGGTTTTGAAATGCAAAGTAATGAGATTGCGTCTCTCATTAGAATTTGTTGTACCAATGTCCCATTGTCATTTCAAAACAAAGTGTTTATTCAGAAAGATGGGATAGCTATGGGATCACCTCTTAGTCCTCTCTTAGCTGATATCTTTTTAGGTTGGTTAGAGATGAATAAAATGTCAGAAACTATCAATACTTTCACTGATGTTTACATTAGATATGTCGATGACACTTTTATTCTGATGAAACCTGATGTATAAATAGAGGATTTTTTCTTATATTCTCATTTCATCCGAATATTAAATTCACTATGGAAAGAGAATCTAATGGTATTTTGAGTTTCCTAGACGTCAAACCAAACAGAAAAGAAGATGGATCAATTTTAAGAAATATTTATAAGAAGAAGACTGATAACGGAAAGTATCTTCATTATGCTAGTTTCAGTCCTATATCTCATAAAATTGGCTTAGTAATTGGTCTAGGGAAGAGGATAAGAAGAACCGCGAGTACTGAGGAATGGACAAATGAAATAGAGAATTCGAAGTCATGTTTGATGGAAAATGGTTATCCAGCAAAATCAATCAACCTATGGTTAGAGATGAGGTTGTAGAAACAGAAGAGGTTGATAAAATTACTATTTTCGTGAAGCTTAACTTCAAAGGAGATGGTTTCAGTAATGATATACGAAGAAGACTTAATAATCTCATAGATCAAAATTATGATAATATACAATTGAAAATTGTATTTAAAACACAGAGATTGTTCAGTTTTATTCATAAGGATTTACTCAAACCTGAAGAGAAGACTCTATTAGTTTATTAATTCCAGTGTGATTGTGGCGCTTCTTACATAGGAAGAACTATTAGGAAATTGTCTAGAAGATCGAATGATCATCTGCATAAGGATACCGCGGTTACTAGACATCTTAAGCAGGAAAACCACGCAGCTTCAATTTCAAATTTTTCCGTTTTATATAAGAGAGATGACAGCATAGATGTGTGGGTAAAGGAGAAATTCTTTATCAATCAATACAAACCCAATCTATGTGTTCAGAAAAATTATTCCTATAATCTTCAACTACCTTGGCCTATGTGAGCTTTTTCACTTTTCTCTCCACTATTGCTATTTAATGGAGAGTCTTGGTGTTTTTTCAGCTTGCATTTATTCTTGATTAATTCTTAAACGTTTACTATTTCTTTCATATTTGTAAATTATTATTTTCATTCAATTATTTAACTCTTATCATTTTTAAAGTGATACCACTGATGATCTTTTAAGAAATACGTATTTGGTGTTAATATATCTTTACTTCTATTTTAATATGATTTTAAGTGGATTTTCGGACGTATTTAAGAATTTACGTGAATTATTCAATCAGAAAAACCTATAATTGAACATTCACACAACTCTCGGGTTGAATTATTAGCCAGAAAGACAAAATTACTTTGTGAATCTCATAATGAAAAGGACCGTTGAGATTTAGAATAAAAAAATCCAATCTAATTATAATTAGGCCATTTTGAAAATGCGCCTAATATTCACTTATCAAATGTTTGATCTCAAAAATATTGTTGATTCCAAAGAGATTTTAAAGGATAAAATAGAAAATGATTCAAATATGGTCCCTATGGTACAGAGAAACTAGTCATATTTAAGAATGGTCAAATTCGAATTCTTCGTCTAATAAAGATCCCATGTATCAGTGTTTAATCTCTTTAAATATCTGCAATCAAACCTTATTTTTTCAAGGGTATTCTTTTAATTCAGCACAAATTCAATTCTTCAGGGTTAAATTGTATGGTTTTACTTTTAGAATTTCTCGCTGCTAATTTATTTCTCAATACAAATATTGGCTTTGTATCCTTTGTGTAAATACAAGTCAACTTCAGAATCGAATTAAGCTTAAAGTTTGAAAAGTTTAATCTGACTTAAAGGCAGATTATAGGAGCTCTAATTGTTATACTATATTAACAAAGGTTCCTTTCCTAACCCTTAAACCTGGTTAATAATAGTATATGATAATGGGAGTTAATGATTTTTACAAAATTCTCATTCGAATTCGACTTGGTCAAGATTTTTTAGAATCTAAATCTCGATTTGAAGAAAAGAAAATTTGAAAAAATCAATTTATAAGGAAATCAGGGCAAATATACAAATTTCAAATCTCGAGTTAGCACCATATTCCCATTTTTTAAGTATAAGCTCAAAAATTTTGCTGATTTCAAAGACGATTAGACCGAAAAATCAAATATTCTGAATCAGATTTTTTATCATTGTTCCTACTTGAAAATCGATGAAATTTAGATGTTTTGTGATCCTAAAAATCAAATTTCTGAAATGAGCTGATAATTTTTAACTCATAGTTCGAGATTTGAAAAATTCGATTTCTTGATGGAGAAATTGAGAATTTTGTAAAAATCATAAATTCCCATCTTCAAACAGTTTTAACTAGGTGATATTTAGGTCTAATATTTTTCAACACGCGTCTCCCCCAACTAATTTTGACAAGAAGTTAAACTTTTCTCATTTAACTAAATTTGAAAATTTAAAACGGTTAAAAAAATAAAAAAAAATTTTAACTCTTATTTTTCACTGTCTCGTTTCTTCGAATGACTTTTAGTAAAAGTTTTTTTTTCAATCAAATTATTAATATTAGTCTAAATTTCTCCAGCTTAGTTGACGTTATGACCATCATTATAAATTAAATTATAATTTGAATTTGTTCCAATTACAAATTGAGATTCACACACATTTATTTCTCGAATGTACTGGTAGCTAGAAATGACTTTTTGTGGGAATTTCTTATACGTATTCTGTTCTTATTTTGAAAGAATATATGATTATTTTATTTCCTTTTGGTAATTATATATTCATGATAAATGGGAAATTGAATGAATATAATTTTAGAATTATTCAATCCATATTCGGTTCCAAAACTGAGTGAACCAAATTCTTGGAATTTACACAAGTTTATCCGTATATGCAATGATATGTTCGATATAAACATGTATAAAACTTCAGTAAACGAACTCTGATACATTCCTTATATTCCTAGGGCGGTCAAAATGCTATTTTTGTCATCTTTAATATGTTCATGAGCGATGAAATTTGATTAAAATTATACAGTATTATCATAATTTTTGATTCAACTCGAATATTATTGGATAATTATTGTTCTTGAACCAATCAAAGTAAATCATTGGTCTTATCCTAAGAATGGGTTCAGAATCCTAGTTTCACCATCAAATATTCCATAAAAATAAATACAATAAACCAATAATGAACAAGGGACTTTTTAAAGTGGTGAACTCGGAGTATTGCTGTATTTTTTAAATTTAATTTTGCTATTTTATAGAATAGAAAGACTATTTTGTTCACTGCTACGAGTCCAGAAATCATGAGAATGAATTTTTATCACCTTTATCCATCTAATAATGTCTGATGAAATTTTTGACAATTTTAGAATTAACTTCAGTTCTGATTATCGATTAAAATGAATTAATATATAGGCTGAAATTGTCCATTCTTATCATGAGCAATTTCATAGTCAACCAAACTCCTCTTATTCAAATACACAAAGACAAAAACACACGTAGAGCCGAGAGTTTGTTTACACTGGCAACGGCTGACTCATGACTATATCATGACACCCAAAAGAGTTATGGAAATTCTGGAATGAATCTTTTTTACTTTTTAAGGATACACTAAATGAGAAATAAGTAAGCATTGTCTACAGTCTTTTATTGATCAATGATCACTCATTAATAAGTAAATGAAGAAAAAGCAGAGACTGGGTATTTAATTTGGCCACTTAAAAAATAAATGACCTTGGATCAATATTCACAACAGGAGAGGGGATTTTGATTCTGCGTAAATATTGTTTATATGAAATTTTACCTAAAAATTTTTACATTCAATAATCATCTCATAATTCTGATCAAAGCATTAAAAATAATCAAATAGTTTCTTTATCGAGAGGTTACTTATAAGTAGATACGTATATGATTTCTCTATAAATAGTTAAAATTGATAATCATTAATTTAATAATATTAAAGTTAATAATTAAACTGAATACATTTGAATTTAAAGTTTAAAAAATATCTTTATTGATTATAAAAACTCAATGACTCATGTACTGGTGTTTTGTTATGGTTGAATTACAAAAACACTCAAAATTTGAGTTTTTAAGATTTTTAACGTTTGTTCAAATTTAATAATTAAATGATCTATCCTGATCTTGTTTGGGGTCAGGATAAAACCAGTGTTTATATCGAGATCAGAACAGACGATACTTTGCACATTGATTTCTCTTTTGATGACAACAATATAAACTTTATAAATGAGCAAGATTCTGACCATTATCCATTGAAGATTGAATTGTATTTGCCAATCATATCAGAAGAGTCAACTATCAGTCGATTTGATAAATTCATAAAGGCAAAACTCAAGAAGGAGTATGTTGAGAATTGGCCTCGAATTTCTCACCAAAAAGTCAAGTTTCACTGGATTAAAGCAAACTTTGATTTAATCGATAAGGAATCTTCTGATGAAATGATTGATTCAGATACTGAAATTAGTGTCAAATTTGATAGACCTACTCCTCAAGAGAGAGAAAATAGACGCAAAGAGCAAGAGCTCGCTGACGCTAAAGAAGATTGGGATAATTTTGTTAAAAGTAGGCTATAATTTGATAATTTATCTGTAGTTATCAAAAATCCTCTCATAGTTTATATGCTACTGTTGAACATTTTTCAATTTGCCGGTTCTTCTTATTCAATTTTCTATCTATTCAGGGCTTACTTTTCCTCAGAATCATACAATTTTGAAGATTATGTCTACGTATTGGATAAGACTTTGATTGTTTATTTTATTTTGTTACTCGAATTAGCCAATATAGCCACGAAACTCGATAATAAATCTGATTCTGTTCTCATATTAAAGAATGTGATCTCAAGAGGTTCAATTTGGTGTGTTATATTCACCGGTAAGGACGCAGGAAAAGATCCCAATCTCTACATTTTCACCCTTTTGATTTCTCTCGATGATTTCATTCGGTACGTGGAGAATATCTTGGTTAACCTAGGCGAGAATTACTCTATACTCGTATACTTTGAGCAGACTCTTTGGGTATTTACTTTTCCATTCACATTTATCTATGAAGTAAAGATTATCATGAGCTTTGCCTACATGAACTCAGATGTTCTTCTTATGGATAAAGTTCCAGTTTCTCTCATTGCGTATACCTACTTGGTTGTTCGATCGATATGTGAGTAGAATTACTTTTTCCTAATTGATTTTATTTAGATTTGTATTTGGAAGTGAATTACCGTTACAAGCAGAGAAAAAGTATAATAGG
This sequence comes from Gyrodactylus bullatarudis, assembly GCA_012064415.1. Taxonomy (NCBI): domain Eukaryota; kingdom Metazoa; phylum Platyhelminthes; class Monogenea; order Gyrodactylidea; family Gyrodactylidae; genus Gyrodactylus; species Gyrodactylus bullatarudis. Next base: position 79,889 of record SSNU01000106.1, read on the forward strand.
CCCTCAACCAAAATGTGGAGCCGAAGAGATGACAGGACTCAAAAGTCTTTTGGGATATTCTTATATTAATTATATCAAAAATAAAAGTAATGACAAAGCTCGTCAAGAGAGTATTAACAATTCAGCTATAATGAAGAGCATAAAAAATATGTCTAAATAAAAATCTATTAATTCTACTAAGTCTGAGTCTTTTTTCGAATGATTTCGTGATTATTCCGTGAAATTCACACGATACTACTATAGTTTAAAAAAACGTTTTATAATAGCCTTTTCTTGATAAAAATTGAATTGATTGAAAAAATTATTTTAAATAAATTTTTGTTAGATTGCATGAAAAGTTGATTATTGTTTAAACTCAATCGGACATTTTTAATTAGAACAATGCCAAGACGCTCTGCTTCGCTCTACATCAGGCCGATTCCTGACGAATGTAGTCATGATGATCTACGTAGATCATTTGGTCGATATGGCCATGTTAGTGAAGTAACCATCCCTGTCGATTATCATTCTGGTCGTATGAAAGGTTTTGCTTTTGTTGAATTTGATGATTCCCGTGACGCTGAAGATGCTCATAAAGCTATGGACAGAAGTCGCTTCATGGGCAGGACAATAGATGTTCAATTCACCAGAGGTTATAAAAAGAGTAAGCTGGGTTCATAATCAATTTCCAATTTTTTAGCTCCTGCTGAAATGCAATCTCGAGATCGTTGGGATGGCGGAAGAAGACGACGAAGATCTAGATCCCGCTCCAGAGATCGTTACAGGAAGAAAAGTATGTCCCGCTCTCGTTCACGATCACCTGTTAATGGTTATCGGTCCAAGGAACGTCGCAGAAACTCTCGCAGTGTCTCAGCCGGTTATCGTGAAAGATCTGTTAGTCGATCTAGGTATCAGAGCTAAAACAAAGGAAATTGGCTCTTTTTCTTGACTTTTTGCATTTTGTTGTTCTAACAAACAATTCTTCAAGTTCACCACTGCAAATGACAAAAAGCTCAATTTTTTCTAAAGAATTTGTAAATAATTGTCTCAATAAATCTTTGTGAACGACAGTCAAAACAATCAATCAAATCAATTGAAAAAAACAGGTCAGAACATTCTCCTCATCAAGGGGTTTCGTTGTAAGAGTGTAAAAATAAGTGTGAGTTTGTATGTCTTCTGATCGGCTACAAAAACGCAATTACAGTCATGACATTCAACTTGCAAATTTACTGCTTGGGCACACACTGTAATTATTAAGAATGAGTCATTTCAAAAGAAAAAACGTATCAATCGAATACAGAGAACTGACAATCTAAATAAGCACACTGTTAGAAAGAGATGAGATCAAAGTAGAAAAGAAATTTATTTTTATTAGATACAGTCTTGACAAAGAGTGCAAATACAACTCTATAGTTCATAAAGGAAGGCTCTCAGAAAGGGAATCTAGTTTAGCCTCAGCAGGGACAAGATCACTAGCTCTGGGATGCATATCTCGGTAAGTGCAGGTGATTGTCGCTTCGGCGCAGCCTGTGACCTCACTTATATCTAAATTTTATAGTTAAACGAAAAAAATAAAGAAAATTTTAGATTAAACAAACCTTTTTTGTCTTTTTTGACATTCGAGAGGTGAGATGCCATGTAAATAGCTGCTGCAGCAACAGAGACAGGGCTTCGTCCTGAAACCAAGTTGAGATTAAGTGCTTGTCTAGCGATATTATTGGCAAGGTGTTGAACTTGGATGTTGAGACCAAGATTGGCGCAGAAACGAGACATGAAATCTTCGACAGTAACAGACTGGACATTTGTCTCGAGAATTTTAAGAATCTTTTTGAATACTTTACCTATATCTTTCTTTGAGACACTTGAAACTCCACAAACTTCCTTGAAAGTACGGGGAACACCCTCTTGCCTGCATGCCATGTAGAGACATGCAGTTGAGACAGCATCATTACTTCGTCCTCTGAGACTCCTCGTTTCATATACCTGTTTGAATAAGAGATTCGCATTGTCTGATATGGTTTTAGGTAAGAATAATCGCTCAGCCATAAGACTAATTTCCTTGAATGCATTCAGTAGTGCTCTATCTGAACTAGACACATTCCTTCTATTTTTATACAAAGACCTGCCTTGATCATCTAAATGCCGTGAATCTCCCGGGGCCATTCCTCCAATAAGAGTAGATAGATCACCACCTTCGAGAAGCGTGTTTTCGGAAAATCCGACTCTGCACATATCCTTGCTATTGGATTCATTTGAGAATGTACGCCATTCTGAGCTGACGTCGATAACACGATCAGCAACAACTAATCCACACATAGAGCAAACCATATCACCGGCATGTGAATCTTCAATAAGAGATGCATATGGATGATATTTACACTCTAATTTGCTCATAGTTTCACTGTTATTAATTTGGCAGTTTGAATTTTCGCCTTGTTAAAAAATATAACATCAAATCTCGAAGTGCTTTTTGTCTTTATCAAGAAAATTCCGCTGTAATTGATTACAAACTAAATTAATGGGTTGTCGATTTTCTAAGGAAATTCAAGCTAGAAAAAAGTCCAAGCTTATAGATAAGAAGCTGCAGGATGAAAAACTCAATCTTCATCGTAATCTCAAGCTCCTTCTTCTCGGTAAGTCTTGGATTATAGAATATTTGTAATAAAAACTATTTAATAAACTTAATCAGGTGCTGGAGAATCTGGAAAGAGTACTATTGTTAAGCAAATGAAGTAAGAATTATTGTCAACTTTTATCAAATCTAGGATTATTCACAATGACGGATACTCTGAAGATGAATTGAAGGCGTACAAGTTTGTTGTATTTGAGAATCTCATTCAATCAATCCTTGTTATTTTATCCTGGCTAAGAGAAAAGAACATTGCTCTAACTCATTCAAAATCCCATGTAATTTTTTTCTTTTATTAATTTTTTCAATTCATTCAAGGCTCATGCATTTCTTGTTATGGGGATAGCTAATGTTGATCAATGGCTTCGTAACATTTTCCATGATGGCTTTGAGGAAAACGAAATCAATGAAAAACAAATCCCAACTCTTTCCGAAATTCTCGATGCATGCTCTGAGTTAATTAAAGATGAATCTATAGCTTCTGCCCTGGAAAGATCAAATGAATTCCAGCTAAATGATTCAGCTAAATAGTGAGTATTAGAAAATAGCTAGCATATTTAAAACATTAAATTTAAAATATGATAATATTCTTTCTATCCCGTACTATCATGTTAACATTTTACAGTTATTATTTCAAGAATTCAATTTTCTCATGAAATAATTTTACTGGACTCATTCTAGATCTAAGAAAAGAATTATCAGTAGATTTTAATAATTATTAAGTAAGTATTTATCTGCATGTTTTCAGCTTTTTCGATGAAATTGCTAGAATTAAAGATCCAAACTACTTGCCATCCTATGCTGATGTCTTGCGAACAAGAACCCGTACCTCTGGAATCTGTGAAACTACATTTAATTATGAGAATTTCACTTTCACCCTCTGTGATGTCGGGGGTCAGAGGTCAGAGCGCAGAAAATGGATTCAATGCTTTGAGAATGTCTCTGCTGTAATCTTTGTTGTTGCTCTTAGCGAATACGATCAATGCCTTCGGGAAGACGAAACAGTTGTGAGTACTCATTTAGATTTTTAGACATGTTTTATTCATTTTTTACGTAATTCGATGAATGGAGATTTTAAATTATATTTTTTTCATTGATTTTAGAATCGAATGCACGACTCAATAACACTGTTCAAGAGTATTAGTCGTACATCTTGCTTCAAAAACTCAGACATTATCTTGTTTCTAAACAAAACCGATATATTCCAAGAAAAACTGAGCCGATATTCGATCAAGATTTGCTTCCCAGACTACTCAGGTCAGAATAACTACGAAGAGAGTTCAACTTATATCAAGAATATATTCACAGAAACCAACAATGAAGAAGACAAGGAGAACCGGACTCAACTGTACACACACTTTACCTGTGCAACTGATACGAAATCATTGCAAAATATTTTTACAACTGTTGCTGATCTTATTATTAAAACTAACCTTAAGCAATGTAAACTTTTTTAAAATATTCTTGTCTCAATTTTATTTGTTAATAATAATAAGCCGAATATTATATCTCACGAAATGATGCTGGCAGAAAACAGTAAAATACCAAAATTTATGTGATATATATGTATATTATTTCTTGATAGTTTCAAGTGGAATAGATTTTAGAAACCATGCTTTTTGATAGCGCTTTCAGGAGCTAATTTAATGGAGGTAAGGAAAGCCGCTACATCATTCCTGTGATCTCCCTGCAACTGAATAACCATACCATGCTCTTTGTGATTCACAATAGTACCGTTGCAGTTGAACTTTTTCTTCATAAATTTGGCAAAAGCTTCATATGAATATTCTGGAGGGATTCCCTCGATAGTAGTGATTGTCTTTTTACCGTTTCTTTGTTGAAGACGAATGTGGATGAGAAATTCACTTTTTGAATTAGGATCTAGATTCAAATCATCCTTCTTCTGTAGATTATCTAAGAAATATATTAGTATGTCTCACTCAGGCAATCGTAATCGAACATTTTTGGATTCAAATTAGCCAAATTGTTTGAACAAATTTTCCGGTAAGAATTCTTTTTATTTGTTTAAATATTTTTTAAAGCACAACTTCAAGCAATTTTTCCAACTATGCTCAATTGCCAACATGCTGAATAAAGGTGATTACGTGTGGATTCCTGATATTTATAAATCTGATCCTAGTTTATGTATCGGTGGTGTTATCGTTGATATTTCGACTCTTCATTATACAATTTCAGATGAATTTGGAAAGACTCATTTAATCGATACAACTAAAGATCTCAAGGTTATACACCCATCATGCATCGAGCCTGTCGAAGACATGACATATCTCGGAGAGCTTACTCAAGGTGCTATATTAAGAAATATTCATTTGAGATACCAAAAAGATGAAATCTATGTAAGAATAAATAATAACCTTACTACATCATTTTTAGACTTATTGTGGTAAAATATTAGTGGCAGTTAATCCCTACAAGAGACTTCCCATTTATTCCTACGAGAATATGCTCAAGTATAGATCAGCAAAAATTAACGAATTAAGTCCCCATCTCTATGCCGTGGGTAATGAGGCGATTTCCAATATGAAATTAAATCGAAAAAATCAATGCATTATAATCAGTGGAGAGAGTGGAGCCGGTAAAACTGAGAGTACTAAGCAAATACTTCAGTTCCTTGCTAAAATATCTGGTCATTATAATGATTTGGAGAAGAGAATAATGGAATCGCATCCAGTTCTCGAGGCTTTTGGCAATGCCAAAACCATTCGCAATGACAACTCATCTCGTTTCGGCAAGTATATCGATATAGAATTCTGTGAAATGGACCACAAGGATATTATAATTGGAGCTAGAATCGAGGCATATCTCTTGGAGAAATCTCGTCTGGTTAACTTGAACAAGTCAGAGAAAAATTATCACATTTTCTATTACTTATTGAATGGTGTACAGAAGAATCCGACGCTTAGTTATCTCGGGATAGATCCAAAGATTACGTATGCCTATTTGAATCCTGTGAGTGGACTTTTTCTCTTCCGTTATAAGTAATATAACTGATATAATTAATTTTCTCTGCTACAGATTGACGAGAAAGCTTCAAAATACACTCCGAACTGGCTAAAAGAAGATGAAATGGAATTTATTAACATTCAAAATTCCCTTCAACTTTTGGGTTTTTCATCGGAAGAAATGAAGGGTATTTGGCGCCAACTTGCAGCCATTCTTCATCTGGGTAATGTAAACTTTTCATCGGTCTGGGAAAATCACACTGAAACGAGCCATGTTAAACGAGCACTCTTAAGTATTGATAACAATGATGAAAATGATGCCTTTTGTAAGTTTGAATTTGATTGGCCGATGAATTTCAGCCAATAAGGAAATCGAGTTGTAATGTTCCTCTTACTTTAAGCATATGAGTCTCTAAAATGGGCTTCGAATTTACTACGTGTTCCAATCCATGAAATTCACAATGCTCTCACTCTGAAGAGACTCTACACTGGTGGAGAGTGTGTCACTAGTAGGCGGACTCGTGCACAAGCCATTGCCATTCGGGATTCCCTTGTGAAGTATATTTATTCAGCGTTATTCGGTTGGCTTATTGAACGCATTAACGAATCGATCAAGGATGTAAATCTCAAGAAGAACAGTCCTAACCAACAATCAGAGACACGTTAGTTCTCATTATAAACATTTATTAAAAACCACTTATGGTACTTGAGAAAATCTAACCATGTTTTGTTCTAACTTGTAGGGGCATATCTGTAGAGAAATTAAAAGACAAGGGGGCGACGGTAACACTTCACTTCGGGTATAGTGAAAAACTCCATTTAGGGGGGAGTTTTGCATTAGCCAATGAGAATCAATCAAAAACCTGAGTGCAATACATTTCCTATCAAGTGCTATTCTTTTCTATTGTAGTCTATTCGAGTCTATGATTATATACAAATCCTCGAATAATATTCTCCATACTTCACTTGAGGTACATTGAGCAAGCCTAATCATACAGGGCTTATTTCTGAATTAATTCAACCATCTTTTCATAGAACTTGATTAATAATTTAGCTCAACTTTTTCTTGTTTATTACTCATCTTAAATTAGGTTATTGACTAGATCGAATGAGGTCATCACTTTATTTTCTGGACCATGGCTGTGAGTAGACATTTCAAGAACCCTTGCCAGTGATTCCCTCTATGAGTAATACTCATTGATTATTCAATGAATACTATTCATCTATCCTTTTTCCCAAGAAACTCGGTGTATGGCGATTGTTCGATGAATATTTGCCTTCAACGAGTCATCTTGAAATTGACTGTGGAAGATTGATTCCCCTTTTAGGATTGAGAATTCCTTAGCGCATTTTAAACACCGCATCAGACTATAGTTTATAGTTAGTGAATCGGAATGTTTCTATTTATTTCTTGAAGTATCGCATCTATCAATAGAGTCTTATGCTAGATCATGGTTCAGATATCGTTCTCAGAAGGTTCATGTTGGTTAGCAGAAAAATGAGAAGGCTTGTCTAATGATTGAAACTATAATTTTTCTTGATCAATGATTTATCAAAATTTCAATTTAGGAAAAGGCTTTGAAAATATACAAAATTAAGGGTGAATTAATTCAGAAATAAGCCCTGTATGATTAGGCTTGCTCAATGTACCTCAAGTGAAGTATGGAGAATATTATTCGAGGATTTGTATATAATCATAGACTCGAATAGACTACAATAGAAAAGAATAGCACTTGATAGGAAATGTATTGCACTCAGGTTTTTGATTGATTCTCATTGGCTAACGCAAAACTCCCCCCTAAATGGAGTTTTTCACTATACCCGAAGTGAAGTGTTACCGAATTTTAATTAAACACGAGCTTTTGTTTTTCTATGAAGACGTAGAAAGATCATGAAATAGAAACTTGGATTGGACCAATGAGAAGCAAGCTAACGTGTTAACATGATAAACCGAAAAAAATGAAGCCATCTGATAGGTCAGCAACTTTTTCGTTTCTGATCGAGATTATTGCTGAACTAAGGCTAGATCTAAAAACATGGACCGTGGGGTAATCTATGACTGGTTAAAATTCTATGAAAATTGGTTAGGTAGTTTATTTTATTGGATTATTTTTCGTTGACCAATCAGAATACTAAAATTAGATAATTTTCATTGGTTTGACGATGTTTTTTGTAAATGAATGGGTTTAAAACCCTACTGATCAGGTACCGGGTGAATGAAATTATAGATTAATTAATCTTAACACTTACAATTATTATTATTTGATTAGTTACCAACAAGTCACAACAATGTCCCAGTTGTAAACTATTCTCAGAAGTGAACAACACCAGCTACTCAGAGAATCATCAATCTGTCGGAGTGTTGGATATATTCGGTTTTGAAAATTTCGACTCCAACAGTTTTGAACAGTTTTGTATAAACCTTGCCAATGAATCACTTCATCAGTTTTTTGTCAATCATGTCTTTAAACTGGAACAGGAGGAGTACAAGAACGAGCTCCTTGATTATAAGCCAATCAACTTTGAAGATAACCAGGAGACGATAAGTCTCCTATCAACAGGCTCTCTGAACATTCTCTCATTAATCAATGATGAGTCATCCTTTCCACAGGGCTCAGACTCAAATTTACTCCAGAAAATTGTACAAATTCACAGGAACAATCCGAGACTCTTGAAGCCAATGTCACTTCAAGTGAAGGTATGTACTTTTTAGAGTCAACATGTTTATTGACTCAATTCTTCCATTGTAGGCATATGAGCAGGTTGAAACTACCCCTCCTTCATATCTTTCAGTCGTGAATCTGTGTGATAAATAATATGAAAAATAACGGCAAGGGATTTGTTTTCGTCATAGTCATTGATGGGGCGGTATAAAAATATCAGAATTTTCAAAATAAGGATTGTAATAGCATATGAAAATTACTTGTAAAAATACTACTTGGAAGTAAATTATAAAATAATTTATTCTGCTGGCTAGGAATACTGCGTCATTATGTGTGGTCCGGGACTGCTTCAAAGAGAAATTTTTTTCCCCGAAAATGCAACTCTTTTTAAAAACCAACTGTTATCTTAGGAGATAGTTTCCTGAAAAATGATCATTTTTTGACTACAAAAAAACTTTCCAACATTTCACTTAGTAGATAATTCAAGGATTTTCTTACATTGAATTTGATTGGCTCAGCGAGTTAGTAAATGATCCATACGCTTTTTAATGCTATAAATCGACCAATCAGGTTCACGCATATTCCATGCCATTCAGTTCTTTGAATTGACCTGGTTTAAAAACAGCCGCATTGGCTTCTATCCTAGTGTATTAATTTTATGATTAATTTTAATAATTTTCTAAGTCAAGAATATAACTTGGTAAAAATTAAAATAGTTATAAAAGCATAAATTATGTTTCAAATTCAGAAAAGTGGTTAATAAATTATTTCCAGATTCTTTTTAAAGAGGGCAGCAATTCTCAAGAAAAAATTTTTAATTATTTTTTCAGAAGTTTGGAGTGCAACATTTCTCTGGAATTGTCTACTATAATATGACTGGGTTCATGGAGAAGAACCGTGATATTTTCCACTCGGATCTCTATGGATTAATTTCACAATCCAAGTGCTCCTTTGTCCAGCACATCTTCAACTATACCCTCCTTCAATCGGAAGAAAGTGTAAGTTTTGTCTCTTGTCATTTTTTAACTAAAATCTGTTTGAAATTTATAAAAGACGTTAAAATTTCTGATCTTATTCATTATCCTATGCTGAGACCATCTGTAAATAGAAGGGCCATGCTTGATATTGTTTAGAAAATATACACTATATTGCAGGCATATTTTTATCAACTTCATTATACAATGTAGACGACTTGATAGATATGATAAATTTAATCTTCTACTATTTTATTATTATCCCACCAAATTTCACTTCAAAATACCTTTCCGTGCTTCTGGCATATGATAAACAAAATTGTGAAAATTTCCAAATTAAAAACGTTTTTTGAAGATTTATTTTTATAATTTTAGCTTGAATTCACATTTCCTCCAAAAAATAGCAAATTCTTTTGATAACAGTAGCACTAAATTCGACGATGTATTCATAGTTGATACATGAAGATAAGCTTCGGAAAATTACTCTACCTGGAAACATTTAATTTATTTTCAGTAATTTTTAACAAAATTGTGCGATTTTGAATTTACAGTTTTCAAATCTTGATGAAAATAATGAATACTGATAAACTTTTAAGATAGTAACATATATTAATTAAACAAATAAAATTTATTTCAATACATTTTACTTTGCTTAAAATATGCTAGTGCTGGAAAGAATAAATTGAAAAATTTTCAGGTATTTTTCAGCTTCCGAAATTTACATGTAGACGTTAACCGATTAGAAGGTGACAAATTTAATTTTCAAAATGAGAATTTACTATTTCTACAAAAAACTCTCCGGATTCACAGAAAAAAAAATTTTTTGGTTCATAAACGGAATGAGCTAATAAGATGTGGATATTCGCAAAAATTCAATCTGACCAAAATTAAATTTCGAAAATGTACCAAATTTCCACTCTTTCAACTTTTAACCCCAAAATTTTTATCGATTTCGATTATTCGAGACAGTTAAACGCAGATATTTGGGATCAAAATTAGACAAAGAATTCGTCCTTTAGAAGTTCACTGAAATTTCTCATTACTGTGGGAAATCGAACCAGTTGAATTTTTCCGATTATCACGAAGGCAAATTATCCAAAATCTAGAAGTTTAACTTTTTCTCTGAAACAGTAAGACCTATCTCTATGGTCGAATTCGAATTCTTCGTTCAATATCAGTACTTAACTGCTTCAAATAATCTAAATCAATGAAAATTTTGAGCTCAAAAGTTGAAAAAGTGGTGCAATTTTCGAAAACGGGCTAATTTTGGTCAGATTGATTTTTTCGAATATCCAAATCTTATTAGCTCATTTCGTTTTAAAATTCAAAAATTTATTTTTTTCTGCGAATCCGGCAAAAAATATCGGATTTATTGTAAAAATAGTAAATAGTCATCTTCATGTCAATTAGGTTCATATTCAGCTTTGTGTTATTGACTTGAAATTGATCGATTTTTTAAACAAAAAGTAACATTTGGTAGCCAATAATTAAGGCCACGAAAAACTTTCTAAAATATGTAAGAAAATTAACTATGTACAATTTGAATTTCAGATTTTTATTTTCAAGAAAAGTTGTTTCTATTTTACATTTAAACTAAATTTTTTTTCCATTATAAATAGTTCACGAAGACAATAGTAATGAAAAATAACTTGAAAGAAATTGGCTAAATTATGATTTAAAAGATAGGGATTGTTCCAATATATCTAGTCTCAGCAAAAATAGGTTAAATTTGCTCAATTTTTCCTCCAATTTTGTTACGATATTTAACCTCTTGTATGTAATTAGAAACTCAGGAGGCATATTTCTCCAAAAAAATTGCAACATTTTCAGCATTTTCTGGCATTTTATCCTCTATTTAATGGTGTAAATCTCAAAACAAAATAATCCTGGACAACAAAGTTTTTGTATTTCAGTTATAAAGGATCCTAGAGAAATATTTTTTATACTAAATTATCTATAGAGTTTTGAGAAATTGTAAAGATATGGATCCTTAAAGTTGAGAGTGAATCAAATGGATAATGATAATTCTACCTTTAATTTCATTGGTCGGAATTATACTCGAATATCATTGGTCAATGAAAATGGGGAAGAAAGGTATAAGTAACAGAACTATTCGCTTGTATATTTATTTCGAGGCGTTATCTATCCAATTGACTGTATGTGTTCGAGAAAAAGGGGACATAAGACTCAGCGTGTATCTAATTTATAAGCTAGTAAAGACTAAGCGTTGGACTCACAATGCTTATGACCCTGGTTCGATTCTCGGCTACGGTATACCGAGGAGTCACAATAAGAATGAAACGTGTCTATACCTGCCACACATGTTTGGAATGTTTCCTTACTAGCTTAGATAAATTAGATAGACGCTGAGTCTTGTCTCCAAGGCAAGAAGCATCCAATTAGAGATACTGAAAGACTTAAGCACTTATCCCTAGTCCCCAAAATCATAATAATAAATCATTCAATCTATTTACAATACCTCTAGGACTTTCTCAGGATCTACCATTGTTTTATATCCCTTAAAAGTTCTATACAATTGATTAGCTAATTTTCAAAAAATATCCCTTCAAAGTAGGTTGTCTCTTTTCTTTAGGTAAGTTTTCGATGATGGTCAATATTTTTCTTAGTTTAAAATCCATTTTGTTTAAAAAAACTTTTAGATAATCATAATTAATAACATAGATTATGTATATCACCATAGATGACAGATATAAGGAAGAAGCCGACCTCGTTGAGTGTCCAATTTCGCAAGAGTTTAAATAAACTCATGTCAACCTTACAAAAGTGTGATCCATTATTTATCAGATGTATAAAGCCTAATAACCAAAAGGTAAGTTAAAACGTCGCTTGTTTTTCTCAACCTAAACCAACTAACAGTGTATAAATCACAAGTAGTATTGACCTTTGCTATGTTTTACGTAAATAATTGATCAACATCATGACTAAACAGGATCATGAACTTTGTTTAATATTTACTCTATAATTTTTGATAAATAATTTTGTTTATTGCAAATTTTTCAATAAATTCTCTGAGCAGGCTAAATCTGAGTCAGTCTATTTTTTTAACGCTTTCAATACCAACTTCATAAATTTCACTTGTGAGCCACATAATCTCCTGAGTATAAAAGCCAACCATTACCATTTTTAAACTTTAGGCTCATTACGGTAGAAAGAAATATTTAAGATACTTTTAGTCTATTTTCATCCCAAAATACTAACCAATGAGCTTTGAGCATCTCTTAGCCAATAAAAATTCATCTCGAACCTAAAGAGAATCTGAACTATAAATCATTATAAGGTAAAGGAAGAGTTTTAATTTTGATTTTTCAAGATTTGTCAAAAATTTGATCCTATCTTGTGTGCACAACAACTCAAATATTCTGGAATGTACGCCACAATAGAAATCCGCAAATGTGGATATCCAGTCCGGTACAAGTTCAAGGAATTCAATACTCGGTTCAAACTTCTTCTCAACACAATGAAGACAAAGAACATGGTCGATCGTGATATTACCAGGTCTATTTGTCAAACTTTTCTAACAAACGAAGATTACCAAATGGGAAAGACTAAAGTCTATCTCAAAGTGAGTACTTTCTTGATTTTTGTGAAATTCTAAATTTACTAAATATTTTCTCTGGCTTACCAGTTGAAATTAAACTATAAAGACTCTTAAAAAGTGAGCAAATAAACCCAAGGGTGTAGACACAAAGATCAACAATCCAAGAAAAATAAAGCGGAACTACTTAGGTCTTTTAATAATACATAGCATTTATTTAAACTAATGCTAATTAAAATATCAGCATTTAATTGCTTTAAAAACTTTAAAATTGGTAAAAATTTTGAGTTCAAAAGTTGAAAAGTGAAAAACCAGCCTAATTCTTACCAAATCCTTGATGTCATCTCCTGAGTTTTTGTATAAAATAGAAATATTATAAATTGAACCAGTATGGTTTAAAATATCTGGTCTCTGCAGTGTCGTTATTGGGATCTTGTTGACAACTTTCTAATCGCTTGTCCTATTTATGAAGCACTATAGTCATTCGGAATTCTAATTAGAGAGTACAGTCTATAGGAGATTAAACAAGTTTTTCAAGATCCAAGTTCTGTTCTCTTACAGTTCAAAGCAAAGAGTTTGTACTTTTAATTTTTAATACAACCAAGAGAAATATAGATAAGATCTATTTGAACGGATAATTTATAATACCAAAAATATTATTTTATGTGACCCTGAATGGTTCAAGGCTTTTCTCAATATATACTCTTTTACTTTTTTAATGAATTTGAATTATTATTATAATTGTTTGACTGAAACTCATGACATTGATGGTCCAGCTTAAAACCAGTGTTACTAAATATCTATTCCAATAGAATATAATATAATATTTACTAATTATGGATTCCATGAATGTTTAGTAGATCTTTTTTAAAACAAACCAAAAGAAATTGACACAAAATTTGACTTCTACTTCATCATTAAGAACCAAAAAACAGTTTAACATGTAAACATTTTGTTTCCTGGTTCAACATTGCAATGTAAAATCTATCATCAGATCTCATATAGAAAAAGAAAAGTCACCAATTTTTATTTTTTTTACAATGTGAAGAACTCTCATGTATAATTCATATAGAAAGAACCCACGTAAATGTTTTCTTTAAACGCTGTTCACATAATTTAATGAGCATTTAGTCATGAAAAAGAAAAGTAATACTCACAAGACAGAGAAATAACCACCAGCAATCATTATTATTATTATTATTTAGTCTTTTATTGTTTTTTTTTTTAATTTTTCATTAAAATTTACTTCTAATTTCCGGACATGGGTTGAGTTGGCTTTTATCTTCTTAACAAGGTCTTTTAAGAACTCACAGTGGAGTCATAGTCAACTTTTAGCAGCATCTGTTAGAAATTCTGCAGACTCTCATGCCAAGGCTTTACAAGATGTGACTGTAAAAAAGGCCCCATTCCTGATTTTATAATGAAAAATTTTTATCCCAGAAAAGGTTTAACTACATGTAAGATTTCAAATGAATAATTGCTTTCCAGAATTCCTAAAAGTTTCATAAAGTAGTTTTTAAAATACACTGAAAGCTTTTGACAATTTTATGCACGCATGATGAATCAGGAAACAGCGTTCTGAACCCATTCAGCTAGAGCCAATAGGAACAAACAATATTTTTCATCTTACTGGAATTCAATTGGATTATTTTTTGTCAACCAATCAACCTTTTTATCAGTTTTCCCGTTCACACCAGTTAATGTTTCAGATCATTGTGGTTTTGTAAGGAATTTTCTTGAATTTTCGTTTTAACACACTGAATTCAACGGTGAACACCGTTTTTCAATTGATTGGGGAATCTTCTTTGAGAAATTGGATCAGAAGTTTTGATCCGAGTATTTTTGAATATAATAATTTCCTCTCAGCAATATTATCCAGAAAGAGGAGTGAAGAAGCTTTATTTTAATTCATTAGGTTGTGCGATAAGTAATGGGACTGATTACAAAAACTGATTTTATTGAAAAAAAACTTGAGAAAGATCAATTGGGTATCAGTGAAAATAGTTTCCTGACATCTAATCCCGTGAGCAAAGAATTCATCAAATTTAGAGTTGAGAAAGGGTATTAAATCCATTTTCTACCACATCTTTTGATTTTGAATTTTTGACCTTAAGAAAAGGTTCTAGAGATTTGAATTCGGGATTATCAGACGACGCAAGATAAAGACCATCAGAGAAATAACCTATGAAATCAAAGTGATCCTCCTGAAAAAAAATTTTAATCTCTTTTCCGAAATGGGGTTTCGTGTTGTCCTGAAAAACATGAGTCTACAGAATCTCGGATATTTTTATCCCAGACGAAATGAAACTTGAATACTCTAGAACCCTTAGTTGAATCTTTAAAAGAGGATTTAAGAATTTGAAAGTTCTCTGATGGCCCAGTTCCCAAGCAAAGACCCTATCTGGCAATCTGCCGAAAACCTTTTTAATAAAAATACTCAAAAATATTGATGCTTTTCAATTCTAGAAATAAATAATAAGTTCAAACAAATAGAGTGATTAATTATCTTTCTAATTTGACCAAATTTATTCGAATTCATGTTAGTTTTGGAGGATAAAAAAAATTTATTCAACTTAAAGTCCCATTACTTATCGCACAACCTAATATAATTTTGTCTTTGAAATTGCCAAAAATACTCAGATCAAATTTTCTAATCCAATTTCTCGAATCAATCTCCAGATTCCCCATCCACTTGAAATATTTCTTTTATGGAAAAAATTTCTGACAATTCCATCATTTTCGAGGGATATCGATTTGTCGAAATTTCGTCAATTTTCATGTAGTGAAAATGATCAAAAAATCGAAATTCGACTCCGAAACGATAATGAAGTTATTGTGATCCTGATAATTAACTTTTGATCTCCCTTTTACTTTGAAATCAATAAAAATTTTAAGTTCAAATTTCGAAAAAATGGGATTTTGGCGCCAAATCGAGATTTGAAAAATGACCATATTTTTCATGAAAATAATTTTTTAATCGTAAAAATGGGCAACATGGGTAGGATTCCAAAAAATATTTGATATATTCGATCTTTTGATGAAAAAATCGAGGTTTTCGTAAAAATCATTCCCATGATTCCCAATTTCATATCAATTAGCTTTATATAGAAAAATCTGACAAGACCTTTGACGCTCTAAAAAAATCAAGATATGTTGATTTTTGCTAGCGTTATTTTCTGTAAGCAATTACAGTAGTTAGATATGTCAACATCTTTGGTTCTTGGACAAATGAGCCAGATTCCTTTCTTCAGTGTTATATCAGAACCAAGATCATCGTTGACTATGCTATTTTCTCTTCTGTTGGCGCCGATATTTTCTTCCTACTTTGATTCTACTCCCATGAGCCGTCAGCTTAGCTCCTTTAGCCGAAATTTTCTTCGTACACATCCTTTGGCAATTTGATTAAAGAGGCCATTTTATGGAAAATAAAATTGTTTGCTGGATATTTGGGGTCTTTATGGACACCACCTCATGTTCGAGGGTAAACAGTGTTATAAAGTTGAGTTTTCTAAAATTTGAGCTGATTATTTTAGCTGCTTCTCACATATAGGGGCTCTCTTATTCCTTTGGGCGTTGAAGTAATTGGAGTGATATGTTTAAAATCAAAAATATAGCTGATTGATTTTCTATTTAGAATCAGAATAAGCAAAATCTAATTTAAAGAGTGAATTCTCTACAGGTACATCGATAAAACTTGTGAATAAAGTGAAATGAAAGAGTTTTCGAATACAATCATTTGACTATGATAAACCTAGTTCTCAGTAATTTTCTCCACATAGTCAGAATACTTTTGAGTTGCCATAATTTCTGAGGCACATGTTTTAACTTTTATTTTGCCTATTAATTTTGTATTTTTTGCGACTGAGCTTAACACCAGATCTTTCTAGAAGTGAACAGACCATAAAAATTAGATCTTGAACAGGGCCTCAAAGAGTCTTAGAAAGCATATTTTTGCTGGTAAAAGCGAAAGATTCTACAACTCTTACT
Organism: Gyrodactylus bullatarudis; assembly: GCA_012064415.1. Lineage (NCBI taxonomy): Eukaryota > Metazoa > Platyhelminthes > Monogenea > Gyrodactylidea > Gyrodactylidae > Gyrodactylus > Gyrodactylus bullatarudis. The sequence continues at coordinate 96,640 of SSNU01000106.1, forward strand.
TACCTTTTTCATCTTGTCTTCTGACTTGTATCTTGGTCTATCTGTAGAGAAAGAAAGGGGAGAGAAATATGTAGTATTCCATAAAGAATTATAGTGATTGTTATACAGTAATCAGAATTATGAGAGTAATAACTAGGGTGGAAAATTTGCGATTTTTGATATCATAATCAACTGTGCTTTTTAAAATAAAATATCAAAAAATTAATTCTCTACACCTTTTAGTTTCCTAGATTATTTTGCGATTTTAATCTCAAGTTTCCATTTTTCCCCTTTTTCCAATCCTTTTGTGTCCTCTTTTGTCTCGGTTTCCCATCTTCTCCTATTAATTTCTTACCTAGGCTCTGTTAAGGCACCATTAAAAATCACGCAGAGATTTCCTCTCAGATTTGAAAAGGCCTCCAACTCCGTTCACTACAAAATGGGTTGAAGCTATTAAAAACTATTGAATAAAAAATGAAGAATTATAAAACTTCATTAAGAAAAGGAATTGAAATCGTGCAAAATTAGTTCAAAATTATAATTTAACATTGAAAAGTCAAATAGAGGGAGTAACTAGATCTTTTCCTGTCCTGGAAATTATAAGAAATTTCTCGAATTTGATTGCATACTGCATTTCAATGAAAATGTACTTTTTAAATTATTTTATATATTCGACATACTACTTCTTTAACAAGGTCATTAAATAAGGCATTAAAGATTTTAAGCCTATCCATGATTATTGAGGGTATTATTTTTGAAATTCCTTGACATCACTGTATAAGCATCAAATTACATCAAATATAATGAAATTATGATAAAAATATTTGATAACTGCGCCCTAAATTAAGGCCCCCTTTTCATATTTTTGTTTTCTATAATTACTTTATAAAGTTAAAAGCTCTGTACGACTTTTTAAAAAAATTTCAATTGTTGGAATGAAATTTCGACCAATAGGAATCGAAGAAGAAATTGTCCAATAAAATTAAAGCTTAATTATTTCTTCTTCTTGGGTTCTATCCAATGTCCTTGTTATATAGAATTTCAAGTAATTATTTGTATGCATGCTTATTTTTATTTTTATGAATGCCTTTCTTTGGGAACCTCTTTTTAAATTTCTCACAATTTTCCAATTTTAAATTATTAAAATCTTCTTGATTTTATTTAGCATTTTCATGAAATGAAGTTGGAACTTGCCGAGGAAGTAATCCTATCGAATAGTGCCAAAGTTATCCAGAAAAATTGGAAAATTTACAAGCAACACAAAGCTTCAAAAACATTTCGAGAGATTGTCGACAAATATCGGGAAAATGAAATTCAGGTTCTTATCAAAGTGAGTTATTTCGAGACGAAAATTATGATAAGATTCGAACCAAAATTAAAATTTGAGTATTCGGAGGATATTTTTTTATGCATTTTACAAAAAAACTTTTAAAAGAATCAAGGGTCGTTTGCGAAGTCATGTTTGATGGAAAATGGTTATCCATCCAAATTTGTTAACAAATTCATCAATCAACCTATGGTTAGAGATGAGGTTGTAGAAACAAAAGAGGTGGATAAAATTACTATTTTCATGAAGCTTAACTTCAAAGGAGATGGTTTCAGTAATGATATACGAAGAAGACTTAACAATCTCATAGATCAAAATTATGATAATATACAATTGAAAATTGTATTTAAAACACAGAGATTGTTGTTCAGTTTGATTCATAAGGATTTACTCAAACCTGAAGAGAAGACTCTATTAGTTTATTAATTCCAGTGTGATTGTGGCGCTTCTTACATAGGAAGAACTATTAGGAAATTGTCTAGAAGATCGAATGATCATCTGCAATAAGGATACCGCGGTTACTAGACATCTTAAGCAGGAAAACCACGCAGCTTCAATTTCAAATTTTTCCGTCTTGTACAAAAACCCTGGGGATGATAGCATAGATTTATGGGTAAAGGAGAAATTCTTTATCAATCAATACAAACCCAATCTATGTGTTCAGAAAAATTATTCCTATAATCTTCAACTACTTTGGCCTATGTGAGCTTATTCACTTTTCTCTCCACTGTTGCTATTTAATGGAGAGTCTTGGTGTTTTTTCAGCTTGCATTTATTCTTGATTAATTCTTAAACGTTTACTATTTCTTTCATATTTGTAAATTATTATTTTCATTCAATTATTTAACTCTTATCATTTTTAAAGTATATACCACTGATGATCCTTTAAGAAATACGTATTTGGTGTTAATATATCTTTTTTCTTCAATTTTAATCTTGAGACGTAAAAATTAGGCCAATTATGACGGATCAGGGTAACTTCCATCCAAAAAGTCATACAGGTTGCTCAAAAACGTAAATTTTTTCTATTATCGTAGTAAAATTCCTTCAAAATTTGTTGGCGTGGATGAGATTTTGTATTTCAGAACAAAATTTGAAATATATGTTATTCAAAAGGATATTTTACTCTATAATTTAATTTAATTCTCTAAAAAATGAGCAAAAGTTGTAAACATTTACCCTACTAATTAGTGGTTAATTATGATTTTCAAACATTTGAGAATAAGAAATCGACCTCATTTAGGAACTAACGTCTAATTTTGACCCCTGGTCATTCTACTACCTTCAAATCAGTAAAGATTCAAATGCCCGGCCATTCAAGTTATCTGATGATGTAGTTACGTTCAAGTTTTTTTTCAAGAGATTACTTCTAAAGTAGTGGCCGTGATAGAGCCAAAATTTTTTTCCTTTCAATGTATTCAACAGCAAAAACTCATCTGACCAAGCTTCCTTTGTTTCTCTTGAGTTTACTCTATTTGAAACTCATTATTAGACCATTTCAGTGAGAAAATACTGCAATTCGATTTGAAAGGGTGGGGTTAAATAGTGTTTCTCCTCTCCTAATGTATTTTGGGGAAGACATGAAAAAGTCATATATTCAATCAATAAACTACTTAAGAGTAGTAATCCCAAAAACAGGATTTTATCACTAAAAATTCAGTCAGTTTGTACTATTATGTCACAGTTTTTTTCATCCTAGAATGATGAGACTAATACCAATGAAATCAGCATTAAGTTATCTTTCAAATGATACCCCAAGCATCTCAAAATTATTATTTTTTCATTTTTGTGACCCCCCCCCCTAATATTCTTGACATAGGGAAGATTTTTAATTTTTCAAATCGAATTGCACTATTCTCTCACTGAAATGTACTGCTTCCAAATCGACATGTAAATGGTATAGTTATTATTACCTTTTTATTAAAAAATACAGTTTTGATCATTCTACACTCCAATCGATTCAGTTTACACTTGATTTATTGAAAAAAATATCACTTTGAATTATTGAATATTTTTATCGTTTAGTTAGTTTTCAATTCACATTAATTGACCAAGTGTATTTTTTGATCAGGCCGATTAGAAGAAAGTGAATTTCTTTATTTAGTTGTTGTTCTCGAAATGAGACCATTTTAATTCTTTTTGTGCTAAAAGCATAAAAATTTCACTCTTTTATTCTATAGAATCAATCATTGAGAAATTTTGAGTAGAATTTTAAATTCAATGCTGATTCCTCCCATTTTTTAAAGTCCTTTATCTGATTAATACCTTTTTAAATTTATTAGTATAAATCATGTATTCTTATTACGATTATAAATAGACAGAAATAATCTACAAAAGATTCTTCACAATTTGCTACCTCTTCAGGTATTTTTTGCCCGATTTTTGGTAAACGATTCAAAATGACGCGTTTTTCCAAAAAAAAATCATTAAGAATGATTAATTTTCTTGTCTAATGATGATCCTGAAAAATAACGTTTGGTTTCTCTCACAACTTAAAAGAAACAAAAAAAATGTCAAAAATAAATTTTTCGAATTTTTTTTCTTAAAATCATAGATTCTCAAGTTCATTTCATCTGGGTATCAGTAATTTAACCCTAACGAATACTTATATATTTTATTGACGATTTGCTCTTGTCTAGGCGAAGAAACTTGACGATGAAAGATTCCTGAAATCTCAACAGTTGAACCAAGAAAAGAATGAACAAGACGATACGTGGGAACTTACAGAAGAGGAACATTTAAATTTCTGCATAAATGCTCAGTCAATATGTCGGAGATGGTTATCACGTTATGGAATCATGTATTCTAGATATGCTGACTCTTCAGACTTGACACAACGCAGGAAAATACTTGCTTGTATCCTTTACAACAAGAGTTTATTTGTCAACCTGAAAGACCATCATTTGGTAAATCTAAACTTCAATATACTCACAAGTAGACATGCTTAAAATAAATTATTTAATTTTTCAGCTAAAACTCAAAGATGAAATGAGTCGAGCTTTCCTGGTGGAATACATACAGTTCCTTGAAAACTTCCAAGAACCTGAAAAAGCCTTCCTCCTGTCTCAGGAACGTTACCAAAATCGAATTAAACAACTTCTCAGTCAGGTTTCTCCAGAAGACAAAATACAAGAAAAAGCAAATATTGTGCGTTTAGTTTTTTCACTATCACTTATGAAGAATTGGAATAAATTAATAACCTTATTACTAAAAAATGGTCAGACACGCCAAATTGTCAGAAATTTTTATTTGAGTACTTTTATTGTTGTATTTCATACGTGCCAAAGTATCAGAAATATAAAGGGCTGGTCTTATCTAGTTTGATATCTCGTTATAATTTCGTCTTGTACTTTTGCTTTTTTTTCTATGATCTTTGTAGATTATATCAAATATTGCTTATTTTCCTGCCAAGGGTTATATAAAAAACTATATTTAGATCTAAAAACTAGCAAACATGTTCTAATTTTACTCGTACAGTTTCTGTCTCTACTCCTTTTCTGTTGTTAGAGAATTTTTCAGCTTACAGTCTGTTTTCAATTCTTGAAGATTTAACGATAAGAATTCAGAGCATTGGTCTGCAAAAAGTGTTTCAATCAACCTTTTATATTGCCTGCTCGTATTTCTAGAAAAAACCTCAATTTTAGTTAAATTAATATGGGATTATTGCGTAGATAGAAAATTTTAGAATATTCGTAATTTATTTTCTCTTAAAATTAATCCCTTTACTTTTGCTCTACAGAATATAAACGAGGATCAAATTGGTGGCGAGGGAAAAAGTTCAATTATGATGGAAGAAATTTGGGAAACAGCCTACTGGAAGTTTGCAAAGAAAAACTTTATTAATGACAATAATCCAATATTCCAGGAGACCTGGATTACCTCCGCCCTATTGGAGCATAAAGAGAATCACGATAAAATTGTGAGCACTCTAATTACTGATTAGTAGAGAACCAAATTTCAAAGTTTATACTAATCGCCTTCTGATTGGTTAACGTTTACATATATTAATTATGAATTCATTGCAATTTGATTAGTCAATACCGCGTGTGACAGTACTGCTCTTTTGAGTATTGAAAAAATTAGCATGGTTTGATTTCATTATACGTGATTGGTCAAAATATGCTTGATTCGACTAATCATTTTTGATTGGTCAAAGTATACTTGATTTTACCAATCATATTTGAGCCATGTTACCCTGTAAAAATGCTTACAGCGAAAAATCTTTTCAATAAGAAACTGATTTTATTATATAACCAAGTTAACTTTATAACTGGGAGTATTTTTATTTAGGCGAGTCTCGTCATTTGGGAGATAATCAACCGATTGATATCAGTATTCAAAAATATCCCAGAAATTGAAGCAGCTGACATAATTGAAGATCAAAATGATAGACACAAATCATTTAATCCCTCAAATCCATTGCAGTTTCTGTGTCTTGATGGTGTCATGAAGCCAGTTAAAGTTGAAAGTAAGCTGTCTGATGATTGATTTGCAAGATTTTTATCATAATTATGCTCAATTTTCGAAAAAATTCCATTCTTTGATTATATTTTGAGTGAAAGTAATAATTTCTGTAGTATTTCGTTATTGCTAGAATTCGAGTGGTTCGAAAAATATTTTCATGATCCAGATCTATTATTATATTCATCATGGTCTCATAAAACTTAATTTCGATATTTGATTCAAATTTTCCAATCACCTAGTTTGATTTTGTAAAATCAAAAATTGAAAACAGAGTGCTCACTTCCTATTGATTGTTGATTTTTATTGGATGGAATAGTATTTCTGTGTATTGTATGATTTTGACCAATCAGAAACGTTCCTAACAAAAATTCTAATTTCATTCTTACAAGAAGATGTACCCGGCCCAATTCTATGTAATCTATAAAAGTATTTTAATTTTTTACATCGATATCCATTATAATGTATTAATTTTTTATGGAAATATTTCTTAATTTCCTTAAGCAGCTCATGAAAGAGAAAAAATTGAACAGATTCATAGTAAGCATTCGTAGTTATCTCTCTGTAGTCAGTAGTCTCAAAAATAAACTTTAGAATTATATCATTAATTCTCCACTTTCCAAGAATTCAGTATAGGATCACAGAAAAATTCAAAAGTTGCAAAGTTTCCAACTTTCATTCTTAATCATGAACGTCAGCCATTGGAGCAGGTCTTTCGGAATATGACCCAGTCCTACTCAGAACATCAGATCAAATCTATACATAAATTTGTTCAAAGCCTTGTGAGTTTCATTCCTTGAATTATTCATATCAATCATCCCTCTAAAATGGCTAATTATTTTCTATCCTCTTATATCTCATCCCTCGACCAGTAGTCTGAATTTAGATATTTTTATCAGATGCATAATTGTTTCGTTACTTTTTCTTCTAAAGACGACCAGAAATCATAGACAAAAGGAGTCCTGTGGCATCCAGATTAAAGAATTCCATTTCAAAGAGCTCATCAAAACTCCATTGGATTATTTCCTCGTTCAACTTGTCTGTGCTCACGGGTGAGTAGAATGAATAAACAAGATTTCTTTATTGATCCAAACGTCAAATTATTACACCGAATAAGAATAGAACTCATTTGTTTTTACCATCTACTTATGAGTATGCCAATAAATCTTTAGGAAATATTTACCACATTTTACCCAATTTTGAGTTTTGATTTCAATAATATTCAAAAATTAAGATTACTCTGTGAAAGTCTTCGTGATGAAATTTACTGTCAAATAATGAAGCAATTGATATGTAATCCGAGTGGTGAATCCCAGCAAAAAGCCTGGCTTCTCCTCTACATATTTGTTGGGATTTTCCAGCCATCGAAGCCAGATCTTGTTCATGCTGTTAGGAATTTTATAGTCACTCTATCGCCAACAAACGAATTTCTCAATCTATGTCTAAAGAGGTTCGATTTATTCTCTGGCTATTCACAGAATGAATCTATATCAGATCGTGGAGAGAAAATCTTGAGGCCAAAGTAAGTAAGCTTTTCACTCATTTCTTTTTTTAGCTCAAGAGATCCATCCTCCTCAAAGTACTTCCGTCAATCACCTCCGTCACAATTGGAAATCGAAGTCTTGCAAAATGGTCAAGAATCAGATTTCTCTATTAAAATATTTCTCATGGATGATCGTGATTACAACATTGATATCAATTGCCTCTCTAATTGCGAAGAAGTCCTCAAGAATATCTCCTCGCGTATTAATCTTAATGACACCTTTGGTTTTGCATTGTTCATATCTATTGGGGATAGCGTAAGTTACCAGTTTTATTCAGGTATAATTTTCAACCAATGAAATCGATGCCATGAAAATGAACCAATTAGAAAGCTTTACATTTCTCATCATTAGGTCTCATCTCTTGGCAATGTTAACATTATGGATGTTTTTTACCGATGTGAAAAGTACATTCGAAAAGTTCAACATTTAAACATGCATGAGAAGATGACGCACAACTTTAAACGAACGGACAAGTCTATCGTCTTGAACAATAATGAAAATGTCATCTGCCAGAATGTTTCCTGGAAATTTTTCCTTCGCAAGGAAATTTTTGCCCCCTGGCATCAACCCACACAAGATCCGATTGCCTCCGACTTGATTTGCAGTCAAATATTCAGAGGTCTGCTCTATGGAGAATATCAATTTGATTCGGTTAGTTTCAATTGCATTCTTAAACTTAATTTTGAATAAGTAATTTTCGATTTCACCAGGTACGAAATAGCATAGGTATTAAAAATCTTGAGTTATTTTAGAATTTACAGTATCAACTACAGTTATTTCAACTAATTGGTTAAATTCAAAACATTTGTTTTCATTTTTAAGGCTTATTGGTATTATTGGTTGTTCACGTAAAATTTACTGTGAATTTAGCCAGAAGAAAAAATAGTCAAGCAGCAAGCGAATAAAGTTCTGTACAAGTTTAATCTTGTTCAGATTAATGAACTTATAATAGTTCATCTATATATTTTCTTCCTCTGACCATTAAATATTTTTGGAATCTTGTTTTATAAAAATTCCCTTATTACATGCAGGAAGAGAAATTGGCTTGGCTCTTGGCTTATCGCCTATACATCTACAACAAACATTACGAACCATTTTCTCGGTTCTCAGCTGAGCAGGTACGCAAGCAACTAGACCAGTACCTCAGAGAAATTCCTATTATGAAATTCTTATTCGATCACAAGGAACAATCAGAAAAGGGCTCAAATGATCTAATTGAAAAGTGGACCGAGCTCATTTTTTCTGTAAGTTTCTTTTTTCAATCTTACGAGAATCTATAAAAAATAGTTGGATTTTATGGAATAATCTAACACCTAATAAAAACCTTAGTGTAGTGACAAAAATTTTAACCAATAAAAACGAAGTAAATATTTTAAGAAAATCAAATTCTATTGGATGATGGTTCGTACCAATCAAAACTGATTATTTTTGTTCCATAACTTTAATTCTTTCTAGGATCGAATAATAAGCTTTTTTATCAGAAATGGGACTGGTCATAGTAGGATGAATTGAGTTCTTTTTTTTGCAATAATTATTTGAATCATGGGAAAAGATAATAATGAAGATCATAAATGATTTTTGATATTCCAGCAATATTCCATAGCTGGTCTTGCTACAAAGAGACCAGGCTTGGAAAAGGCCCAAGCAGACATTGTCAACTTCACGATAAAATACTGGCCTTATTCCTTCTCAAAATACTTCAACGTGAAGCCTGTTGATAAATTTCTCAAAGATCTTATAAAGGGTGAGTCAACTATAAGAAAGTTTCTAGTTTATATGAACTGTGCATTATGTTTATATATATTTTAAGATGACAAATTCGAACTATTCATCCAAATCAACTGCAAAGGTATACAACTAATTCTCGAGACGCATAGAAATAATGAGAAAAGAACAGCTGAGCTGCATGAAGATGATGATAAAACGGGCGATACCTCGCGGAGACGTGTTACAATCAAATCGTTTTGTTTCATTGAATTTAAATCGTTTTCGGTGCCACAAAAGTTTGTTCCTTTTCAAACAATTAATCGAATATATACTATAATAAAAGGTTTATTTTATTAGTATTAAGCTATTACTAAGTATAATTGAGCTTAATTTGTTATAGGTAAGGTTTCAGGAACATCATCTCGTAATCTATCATTTTACTTGTTAGTAGTTTTCAAGCTTTGATATATAATTTTATAAATAAACCCAGTAACTTTAGTAACTCAGTTAATTTACCTTTAGAAACTGCTTAGAATTCAATTTGTATAACGGTTTGAACTTTCGTTTTGATACAATAGTCGCTAATGATATTGCCAAACTTTTGACCTACATTCTTGATCAATTGGTTGTCAGATCAAGATACGCTGTTGCCCTTCGAGATTATGGCAAGAAACGTGAGTTTATTCTTATCTTTCATATAAAGGTTTTCTGATAAAAATAAATACAACACATAAAATTTATAATGGAAGGTTTAAGAAAGTTTAAAAACTTCTTTTGTTAGGAAATCTACTGAGTAAGTTCTCATTCATTGAAAGAGTTCGTTGACAAAGTATTTGAAAATTATTCAGGCCATAAGGTAGAGGTATAATGGTATGAATATTTATGCTTTAATTTAATTTGCCGAAATAATAATTTAAGATCATTGGTCTGTAAGAATATGGGGGTATTACTAAAAGATATAATTTTTGACAGCTAAAAATCCTATTATCACTTAAAATTTAAAATTTCAATGATATGCAGAGCCAGCCAATTATCTTATCATGAATGTTGGTGATGTCCTTCAGATAAGTCCGCCTCCAAAAACAGGTCCTTCTCATCTAACTGAGCAGGTGAATAATCGTCTGCTTCTCTATGGACATAATTTAACATCGACCAGATCCGCACTGCCATCTGATCGAGGAGGCTATACAAATAAGAATACTGGGAAAGCTCAATTTGTTGGTGGCTACTTCCCAAGAAAATACGTTCAGATCCTTGCTTGTACCACTCGGCCAAGCAATGAGATAATTTCATCATTGAATCTATTCCAAAAATCCCCATTGTCACCAGTTAACATTCAAGACCATCAAATAAATGTCAAGTTAGTTAGAAATTAAATTTCCTTTGATGGAATAGTAAAGCTACTTGACATGAAATGAAAATTAATTTTTTTAATTCCATGATGAAATAAAACCTTGAGTTGATTTCTGAAAAATATTCAATCTGGCCAATATTTCGCCGTTCTTTCACAAATTTCTACAGTTTTAACACTTCAAGATATCAATTTCAAATATTTTAATCAATTAAATGCTGATAATTTGGATTTTAAAAAATATTTTCAATTTTAGTGATTCAAAAGCAAAACGACCTAGTTCACTCAACCCGTACTCTGGCATTTCATGTAATGAAGAGAATGATGGTGAAGTATTTATTCTGCCTCAAAAGACCATGAAGTGTTACCACAAGAATGGGCCACGTGACAAATCTGATCCAGAGATCAATCAGAGTTCAAAATTCAAGCATTTGACTGAATTATTCTCAGATATCAAGTGAGTCCAGATTCAAGATATGACCATTTATCCACATGGAAAAATTGGAGTTGTTGAAAAACTCATGGACTAAATCGATTGTATCTTATTGGCTATTTGTTTTTGCTAACCCTACTGGTACCAAAAAATAAACAAACAAATGTTTCCAAAAGGGTCATTTTGACCCTGAATCATAGAGCTATTAAAATTTTTCAAATTTCCGTACAATTTATTTGCAATTTGAACATATATTAACTAAATGATCATTACAAATAGCTTTTTGACATTTATCACATATTTTGGTAGTTTTTCTATCTTTATTTTATGGGCAAATTGTGCAACGAACCCTTTTCTTTGAGCCTGATGTGGAAGAAGTTGAGCACACAGAGTCATTCATCTTATTCGGTTTATTTTTCCATATTGATCGAAAATCTCCTGAGACACTTGAGGAAGTTTCTTCTATTATAATTGGAATCTTCTTTTATCTCTTTATATAAAATGAAAGAATTAAGAGCTGAAATGTCTAAAATGTTGCAAAATAAGACGACCGGCCATCTATTTGTTTTCCTTTGACAAGAAAATGTAGAAATCATCTTATCAGCATTTTCAACTCCTTCTTTCGTTTTATCATAATATTTAATCAAATCTGGTTTTCCACTTTGATTTAAATCTGGGTTGAGGTGGAAGGAAGACACGAGAATTACATTTTTATTTTTTCTTGGAACATAGGACACATGAGTCATGTTGTCTCTGAAGGCGTATTTGGAACCTAATGTAGTATTTTTTGAAATCACTGGTGGAAGCTCGGCCTTGTTCTTCCTGATAGTTCCTACCAAAGTTATACTTTTGGCAGCAAGGTTTTTCCAAAAGAGGGAATGAGGTAAAGAAATTGTCAGTAGTGATGTTGTTTCCTTTGATGCTCAAATTTTCGATTAGTTCAAGGACCACAGTTTCACCCACACATTTGTTCCTTTCCTCGCCTTCTTTTCCAGTATATATTTTTGCGTTAAAGATATAATTTGTCTTAGCGTCTGCAGCTATCCAAATTTTTATTCCATATTTTGATGGCTTATTGGGGATGTATTGACGAAATTTACACCATCCTTTCATCAACTGTGATGCATCCATTTGAGTTATAAAATATGGGAAGATCTTGCGCCCATCTATTCCAAATTTCTCGAATGGGTGCCAGTCTATCAGGATTTAAATTTCTATTACGAGTTCTGGAATCATCAAACCTCAAATGTGTTGAAATTTGTTGAAATCTATTTCTTGACATCTTTTGAGCGAATATCTTTCTACCATGAGTTTCGTTCCAGAGCTCTTTGATAGGCTCATTCTTTGCTCGATATACACCTGCTAGAAGTAAGAGTTCACAGTACACATAAAATTCGTCCAATTCGAGAGTAGTCCAATTAAAATTATCTGTAATACGACAATGTAAATTTGTGTATTCAACTATTTTTTCAGCGGTGAAATTTGGAAGAAACAATTGAAATGCACTCAATGGCGAGTGTATACGGGATTGTGAGAACAACGTTGGACCAGGTCTTAATCTGAGTATATTCTGCTCTCTTATTCTACCATTACCCGGATTAGTAGGTGTATCTGACCATTGATATAGATTATTTTTTCTCATATATTCGTCATCCTCAGATTCACTTGACAGGGATGAAAGTGTTGTCGGTAAGGAGTCTGATTTGCTGATATTCGTTCCAATATCGTTAGACAAAGAACTGTCGTCTGTAGAAAATTCGTCTTCAGTAGATAGCAAAGCTAGGTCGTCATCATCAAAGTCACTCATGGTTATGATTGAAACCTATCAATAGTGCTCGAATATTTCAAGTAAATTGAACCAATGAAATATCAAGAATCTGCAAAAATCATTAGAAGAATCCGAATGTGATTTCATCCGGAAATGTAGGATAGGTGTAATTAGCTATTTCAAGTGGAAGAACATGGTAAAAAAATGAAAATTAGGTCTTTTCTATTCAAACAAATGGAGGGTCAAAAGGACCCTGCCTGGGAAGATTAAGTAAAACATGATTTTTTTCTGGGGGTGTGACCATTTTTGTTAAAAATCAATTTGTAAAGTATGAATCTTCGTATGATAAAGGATATCCTGAAATCTTGTGATTTTGAGTTTCCTCCAAACCGAGATATGTACTTTCAAAAATCTGAAAGGGTCAAAATGACCCTGTTGGTACCAGTAGGGGTAATGAGCGTAGAGCATTCTTATGACTTGTGTATAAAGTCAATACTAATATCTAAGATTCTGAACGTATTGTACCTATTCATACAATAAAAATCTGATTAAAGAAAATAGCACATTCATTAGTATAATATAATATAATATAATTTTTATTACAATAAAAATAATTCTATTGAAACATCTTATTTTTATTGAAACACGAATATTTACCCCCTAATTAAGTATTAGTTATCTTGACCAATCAGAATGCAGAAAGTGATTTCTATACATTTAGATAGGAAAAAAAGTGAGCTTTTGTGAAAATTCACTGTTTTCAGTGCTTTAACAATTTTCAGCACATTTTAAAACCCCTGATAATCATTAGAGAGGAAAAAACAACTAGTTGGTGAGTATATACGAGAAAATTATTGACCGAGATAAATAATACTTAATTAGGGGGTAAATATTCGTGTTTTAATAGAAATATTTTTACTGTAAAATTTTCACTATCACGACAGAAAATTTCTCAAATTGTTCTACCTCGCAGAGTTTCTTGTTAGGCTTCAAATCTTTTTCGATTATTAGAAAACTGTGCAGTTCATTCTATGATCAATAGAGGGTAATTTAACAAATTTTGTAGGTTCCAATCCCCTTCATTTTTCGTTATTATAACAGCAAACATCCCGATTATAAAGAGCATAAAAAGCGTTAACTTGAGTAAAAACCGAACTTATCAGAAATATAGGCTAATTTGATTTTAAAGATTTTTTTCATCATCTTTTTTTTTAGTATATTTAAAAAATGAAAGAATGAAATACTTTTTAAATTATTCTCGGTAAGTGCTCGATTGATATAGCACAAACTCATTTATTTAAATTACAACAGGATTTCATCACGATAACACCATATACACACAAATTATATCCATTCTTAATTTTTTACTAGAAACGTAGCATTCTGGTTGGTTAGAAAGAACAGTTACAAACACTAATTCAGTTTCATCCAATGAAATGAATTTTTCTCAATGAAATTAATGGTATGAGAGTATTTAGAACGTGTTTTTTCTTACTTTTCCATCTAGCCAATCGAGAGAACCCTTACTTATTGCATTGACAAAGATTTTCTTTTTATTTCAAGAATTCCAAACCCTTCGAAATATTCCATATCATCAAAAAATTTTGACAAAATAATATCTAAAAAAATCCATGAATATCAATCTAACGTGCGAGTACAAAAAGGTAATGATTCAATGAAAAATAAAAATGAAAAACTCAATGAGCTTCTATTCATCATACAAATGGCCATTAGTAAATATGCCGCTGTTATTCAGGAGAATACTCACCTTATTACTGAGTATGTTTGTGAAATTATTTTGACTTTCAATAACTTCTCAAATGAACTTTAATCCGATTTCAATAAAACCAAATTTAATCTGGTTTAGTTAATATTATGTCTTTGTTCATTTCAAGTTTTTTAAAGGGTCTAAAGTGTCTGAACTATAGGAAAGGATAGTCATCCTTCTTCGCTATATAGTCACTCGACATTGCTGCTTGGATTTGGTTGGTATCTCTCCAATCTTTCTTCTGGAATTGGTGTCAACTTAGCTGTTTGCTCACCAGAGCTTTCAAATCGCAATTTTATATCTAAATCGAGGAATGCAAAAGGATGGACCAAAGCTTAGTACTCCCTTTTATAGTCTTGTTGAGAACCAGATCTGTGTAATTGAAGACTGGGTCACTGGATTTGACTTTAAGCTAGTCTAAACCCTATTGTCATGGATTTGCAAGAATTCCGTTGCATATCTACGACTTTTAGGCCTTGGGATTTACATTCTTCTTGAAAAAAGTAAAAAAAGACATAATCTCAACCAAATTTAATCTACACCTCATATGTAAATTTCAGCTTGGTTGATTTTTTTTCAGTGTTTCACAGTGTTTTTATAGATTTAGTTGTTCTTTCGTCCAATTATGAAAAGGGGAATGTTGGCATTGGAATAGTTACTGAAATTCACAACAAGTGATGGAAGTCTAATTTAAATAAACTTCTGAATTTCGATCAGTTTATATGAAAATAAATAATCCAATCTTCCCCTATAGCTCTGTCGACTATGATTTAATGATGAAACGTCAAAAATATTCCGATGCAATCTTTGTCCTACTCTCCGACGATTTCTCAGATCAAGTATTCAAGTTCCTCTTTCAAAAACTCTTAAAATATGAAAAAACAAATCGGTGAGATCCTTGAACAATTATTTAAAATTTTTAATTACACTAGGCCTACATGGACGTAATTCTTGCTTATTTCGGAAAAGAAGCATTGAGCTTTCTGTCATCAGACGTGATATTATTTTATATTTCATTAAAAAAAATTCCTTTAAACGGAGAATCTATCTAGCTTTCGAAAGATTTTACTATCACTGAATTTTAAAGGTTGTCTTTAGTCCTACTCAAGAGTTCTGATCAAGGTGTAGATCACAAATGAAATATTTTATTTGAATGAACGCCACTTAACTGATAAATAAATTGAAACTTGATGAAGGGTCAAAATTAGAATTTCAAAATTGGTCAATATAGATTTCTATCGAAAAACTATCGAACACCTGAAAAATTTATATCTGTTACCGTTAATCTTGTCTTGATAGTCTTAAGGCTTTCAGGAAATCTTTAAACTAACGAAATAGTTAGATATACTTTTTACCAGATTTCAAGAATAACATGTTTGTGATCCAAATTAAAATTTCTTACCATTTATAAGTACAGTAGAATTATAAAATCTTGAGTCTAAGTATTATTTTACCAAAAATTAAAATTTTACTTGGCCATCTTGAGAAGAGCGTTCGATTCTTTAATATCTATGCAATAAAATATCTATTGATAAGTATCAGTGTACTTTGGGTAACGAAGCATCAAAAGATAGAAAAACCAGGTCCAATGACATTTTAACGAAACTCTTGACACTTTTTTGGACCTAATAATTTGAAATCTAGATATATATTATTCATCATTAGAGCACCAAATTTGCTACTTTTTATTGAAAATCAATCAATTTTTACTCGATAACACAAAGGAATTTTTATGACTCGCCCTCTGATTGGTTAACGTCTACATGTATTTACTACGAATTCATTGGTCTATGGGGAATGTATATTTACCATGTCCATATATGGATGTAAAACCAGGGATGTGTTACTCGAATCAATATCATTGGTCAATACCGCGTGCGTGTGTACATTTTTTAAATTTATTTTAAGTCTACTTTTTATTAGAGTGTCATATATATAATATTCTTAATGCCATGTTTGGTTCTAATTTATGTTGTTCTTGATAGAAATTTGTATTATTCATCATGGAAGGTCTTGTGGATAATGACTGGAATTTTCTCTATCACAAAACAGAGTTATAATCACTTTGTCAAATTGTTTAACCAATACATTGAACGTCTAACACTACAAGGGAAATCAGATAAGAGGCAATACAAGACAAAAATTGAAGACGTTGCCAAGAGTTCCTGTGATCGATTAAAAATCTTTTATAAGTAAGCCAAATCTGATTCTTTTTATTCAAATTTCCGTAATTCTTTTACATACAAGACTAGAGAAGGAAATTAGATTCGATTGTGAATTTTAAATTTTTCGGCATTTGTGATTGGGCTACGATTTTTATCAGTCCATTCTAACATATTGATTCCATTATGTTTAGACTTATTATAAAATTACTTTTTCCAGGCACCCTAGAATTTTGCCAGTCTCCATATTTGAATTGACAGCTTTGGAGTTCAATGAGGTCGTAATACCCCATAAAATCTACACTCCACAAAAGAAAATTTGGGTATTTACCTAACACTTTCTCACTACTAAACTCTCGTTTACCTCTTGAAAGAACATGCTAACTATATTCTAGGATTGATATCAGGAATCAGGTGTGGGAGATCGAACTAGTAATTTTTGTAACTTGGATGAATCTACATTTCTTGAAATCGTTCTTTGAAATACTGACCAATCAGAATAGTCAAAAATTATCCATTACTACTACTTAGAGGCTGTCCTGTTTCATCGGCTAACATTTCATTTCTTAAGAATCATCTTGATTCTAGATTTTGTGAACGGATTGACTTCAATGTTAACCAACTCTACCTCCCCCTATTGTATTATAATTTAGTTCAAGCCTTCTACACCTTCTGCTAGTGTGCTTTGCTTAAGTTGAATATTTTTCACAATCTGCTCTTTAATTTGCAGAGGGTAAATTTATTACTAGGATGTAGAAAAACAAAAAAGGGTTGGCTGGAACAAGTGAATCAGAGTTGGTTTACATCAAAATCTATACCTTTTACAGACGAAAATTAGACTCTACTAAATACAAAATAAGAAACACGTAGATTCAAAATGAGAATATATGCTTGTGTACAATTCAAAAATTTTCAAAATGAGAAAATTAATTCAATTAAAACTTGTATATTTATAATAGCTGGGACATATTTCACATTTTGGGATGTAACCTACTATTCTTGAGTACTTAAGAATTTTTTCCTCTCTCCTATCAAGGTAACTTTTATATGCTCCAAATTTTTTCTATAGGATTTATGGACTTAGAATTTTTAAAATTATTATCTTAAACTCTCATCTTCATCTCCTCTCTCGTTGCAACTTAAAAAACACATTATGAGAATAGACACAAATAAACAAAAAGTATTCTACGTTCTATGCAAGGCCCCTAATTTTCAACCAATCATATTTCAATAAGTATTTGATATTTTAAGACCTAATACCCCCCCCCTTTTACTGTCTCATTTTGAATCTATTTAGGTCTCTTTTTGTATTAAAATTTTTTTTATTTCCGTCTGTAAAAGGTATAGAATTTAGATGTACAGTCAATTTCACACATGATGACCCGAGATAAATTAAATTTTTCACAAAGGTTTTGATTTATTTTACCTCTCTGCTCCAAAATTCCAACCAATCAGCGTTGAGCACTCATTAGCCAATAAGGAATAAGCAGTTTTTGGCCTCATCCTCACCTCAAGACCAAATTCCAATTATTAAGAGATTTTATCAAAAAAGAATTGGATATCAAAATGACAGAATTCCTATTAGAATGGAATCGGGAACTGATTCAAGAAAAGAAGAAAATTATTCTTTTCATGGATAATGCTTCATCGCATACAGTGAGAGAAGATGTTGTTTTAAGAAATATTAAAATAAGCGATTTAATTCTTACTCTAGATTCACTATTTGCTACCAAACTGCACCACTGTTTGTCAACCCCTTGATGCAGGCATAATAAGGTCCTTTAAATGCAATTATAGACGACTTTTAAATTTGAGAATTTACAAAAACAAAATTAAGATAAATGAGGTCAAGAAGAAAATAATTTAGAAATATGTAAGAAAATATATTTAGAACCAAATGCGCATTTCTCAAAGGATCATCAGTGGTCTCTCTTTGAAAATGATAAAATTAAAGTTTGAATGAAAAATAATAATTTACAATTTACAAAGAAATAGTATAAGTTATAGAATATAAGGGTCATGAATAGAAATAAGAATATTATGTAAGCTGAAAAAACACCAAAAACTCTTCAATAAATAGCAACAGTGAAGACAAAAAGGTGAAAAAGCTCACATAGGCCATGGTAGTTGAAGATTAAATGAATAATTCTTTTGAACACACAAATTAGGTTTATACATGTTGATGAAAAATTTCTCCTTCACCCACACATCTGTGCTGTCATCCCCTGGATTTTTGTAAGATGTTTATCATTTTGAATAAAAATTATTTATTTTCAGTTGAAACGCACGAAATGTTGATTCGCATTAAATGATAGGACAGAGGGGAGAGGAGGTTTCTGATTGTGTCATTGATTGACAGATTATAATACAAATACATGTAGTGATCATGAGTCATGACGTAATGTAGTGGGAAAATCTTAACACATTAGGAATGTTATTTTAACCTCTGACTTAAAACACCAGAGGGGGTCCAGCATTCTGTCTATCCATTTTGGTTATCGATTTTTTTGGTTCAAATTTTGTTTCTCAAACTATTCTAGCAAATCTCGTGATTATGATTAGATTTTTTGAAATAACACATAAAATTTTATACTCTATCGAATGGTGTAAGTCTCTTAATGTAAAAAGTTGAAATAACAGAGTTATTCTATCTTTCTTATTATACCTCTTAGACAATTTTTTGTTAGTGCATTGAAAAGAGGAGAAAATTCCCTTTCGAATGATATATAATGAGCAAAACCAAGTTAAAGTATATTAATTTTAAGAAGGTTTAAAGAATTGAGGATGAGGTGAAAAACTGCTTATTCCTTATTGGCTAATGAGTGCTCAACGCTGATTGGTTGGAATTTTGGAGCAGAGAGGTAAAATAAATCAAAACCTTTATGAAAAATTTAATTTATCTCGGGTCATCATGTGTGAAATTGACTGTATCATAATGAATCATAAATGAAATGTTAATGAATAAAATAAGTCTAATATGAAAGGATATTTTAGTATTCTTGTATAGAAAATTTCTCGTTGGTACGGCAATTTCATTAACCAGATTTCAAGTTTTCAAATCTAACAAAATGTTTATTTAATTTTTGAAAAATTTAATCTACAATGTCAACATTAATATTTTCTAGGTTGAATTTGAATTAAAAACAACCATGCGAGTAGCAGATGTTTCCCAATTATTTCTGAACTGGTTCAATGAGACATATCCATTTGAGGGACAAAAAAATGATCAACGCTGCCAAAGAAATTTCGGCATTTACCTTGAACTTATCGGCTATCCTGAATTATTTTTGATGCCAGATGACTTTTATATTTTCGATATCTTTCGGTCAATTCAAGATTTCAACAATCATAGTGAGAAAATCATAACATAAATTAACAAAAGTTCAGATCTATTGGTCAATATTTTCTCAGTCTCTCATTGGTTGAGATAAGTTTCACTTCGAATCAAGTCTAATGACTTAGTCTATAGTTCAATGTTTTCCTTTTTTCTATCACTACATATAGTTTGAGTCAACATTTTTCAGTCTCTCATTTTAAGATTCTTATTTTTCTTTCCACAAGAAGTCGAAACGAGAAATATTTTCGACCAATACTCTCTCATTGTCGCAAAAAGAATCTGGATCAATGTAGTACCAGGTCAGGATTTACACATGGATTACCTATTCCACTATCCACATGTGAGGATTCCTATCGATTTCATTCAAATTAATTCCTTAGTCTAGCCTTACAAGAAAATTTCCAAAATTTCTAAAATCATCAATCGATATGATGAAATTAATCTCCAAGTATTTCAACATCATCCCACCAAATTTCACTTCAAAATACCTTTTAAACAAAATTGTGAAAATTTTTAAATTAAAAACGTTCTTTGAGCAATTCATGAAAAATGATAGAAATTGCAACTATTGAAGAAAAAATTTTAATGGGATTTGAGTCATTTTCGCAATTTATTGTAAGAAATAATGTAAATTCAAGTTAAATTTAGGAAAATAAAAAAACCGTTTTTAATTTTAAAATTTTGTTTGTCTTATTCAAGAAGCATAAAAAGGTATTTCGAAGCGAAATTTGGTGGGATGATGTTGAAATACTTGGAGATTAATTTCATTATATCGATTGGGAATTTTAGAAATTTTGGAAATTTTCCTTTAAGTCTAGTCTATACCTTTTGCCCACGAAACTCGAAAGTCGTTTTCTTCAAACTCATAAATAATTTTTTCAATGTCAGAATATACAATTATGTACAAGAATCATAATGTTATTGTATAGAGAAATGTATACAATGTCTATGCAGGTATATAATTAATAGTATGACGGAGTATTAGTCCATTCATTCATTGAAAAATAATTACAGTTCAAAATAATATTTTAATTTTTCAATATAAAAAATATAAAATATAAAAACATTGTCCATTGAACCAATTTCTCAAAGATGAAATTGAAACTGTATCATTATACAATCTCTGATATTCATTGCAGCAATCTTGAAGAGTAGCAGTTGTATTTGATTCCACAAAATTAAAAATACTCTGAACTCATCAGTTTTTTTCACATTATTTCGTCCTTCTCGAGGAAGTGATTCTTCTCTATTACTTCGTACCCATCCATACGCTGTAGAATAAGGAACATTGGATAACTTTGCTAATTCTTGCCAATTTCCATCATTTTGGTAGAGTTGAACAATTCTCTTTCTCATAGCTTCATCATGTCTAGGCATCTTCTTGATAAACAATGAAGAAGAAAAAGTACCCATGATTCAAGTAATGTATGCTAGTATATGCAAATATTTACAAACAAAAGTAACTCGGACATCCTTAATTAAGTCAATCATATTTTGTCTAGTACTTGACCTTAAAAGTTAACATTGTAACTCGTAGATGTAACACCCCCTTTTTACTTTATGACATTGAAAAAAATATTTATGAGTTTGAAGAAAACGACTTTCGAGTTTCGTGTGCAAAAGGTATAGTCATTAAAGTCATGTAAAAATATGGTTTTTATTCTTGTAGGAAGTCAGTAGTTTCCTTTCAGGCCAAGGAAACTACTCGCAGGAGGAAACAGCTCAAATTGCTGCCTGTATCTCCCTGCTCGAAGACTATGACTCGCCTATTGAAAAAAGGTAAGCAAACCCTTCTGAAATTAACCTTTGTCTCAAATCATAAAGATTATCCATCAAGTTTAGATTTGACGAATCTCATTCCAATGAGTGCTCTCAGGGATAATTCTTCTCAGTCTGGTTGGTTATATGTGAGTTTAATTTGGGTAAAAGCAAACTTGTTTCTCTATATTCTACAAAGCTCAAAGTTGATAAATTGTATCTTGTTTATTAAATACTGGGCCAAGGGTAGGAACTGATTGTAATATTCATTCATTGCGCGTTTTAGGAGAAATGGATAAAATCAAATAATAGAAATTTTGTCAATAATCACTAGGGCCTCAAAAATGCAAAAAAGCATATTTTAAATTCGAGTATTTTTTAATCTAAACACTCTGTGATATTTATAATTGTTGTCATATTTTATGTTTTGATTTTATGAATGATTTATTAAAGTATTGTGTTAAACTGATAGATTCACGGTCTATTTCAGTCTTTCAGTTCGGGTTATAAATAAGGTACAAATTCAAAACAATTGATAAAACTCGATTGAATGTTTGTTAATGACAAATTTTATACAAATTTTTGTCATCTGGCAGTGGATTTTTGTTGATATTTTTTAAATTGGTGTACAAATTCTAATTCTTACACAAAAGTAGAATGAAAAAATATCGTTAGTTTGAAATTCTAGAACGAGGTCAGAACTGTTTCTATTACATTCCAAACCTTATATTAGGCTTCGATGGAATTTCGTAACACCGCCAGTAATTTTGTTTAAATAATCTTTGAGTTATTCCAAAATTATTTCATCATGTCTGGCTAAGATCTGCCAACGGTTCTGGTATGAGATGGAAAAGATCGAGCCCTTCCATTGGTTGATATTGCGTGCGTGGGCACAAGTATCGCTAAAATTAAAAACCTTGTACCAGGAACTATACTCGTAAACAGTCAAGTTGCATTTTCAAATCGAATTCTTAATCTTACATTTTTAAGAATCTTAGTGAATAATTGGCTCAATTTGAGGATTACTTTACACTAAAAACTAAAGTTGGTTGGAATGAAGTTGGGAATCTATAATTTTTACAGAAATCTCGAGTTTTTCATTCAAGAATTCGAATTTGTTGATATTTTTTGGAAT
This sequence comes from Gyrodactylus bullatarudis, assembly GCA_012064415.1. Lineage (NCBI taxonomy): Eukaryota > Metazoa > Platyhelminthes > Monogenea > Gyrodactylidea > Gyrodactylidae > Gyrodactylus > Gyrodactylus bullatarudis. Next base: position 119,370 of record SSNU01000106.1, read on the forward strand.
CCTACTCATGTTGCCCACTTTTACGATTTGAAAAAAGAAAATTATTTTTATGAAAAATATGGTAATTTTTCAAAATCTCATTTTTTTCGAACTTTGAGCTGAAAATTTTGTTTTTTTTAAGTGAGAGGCTGATCGAAAGAGTTTATTCAGGATCAAGATTAGATCACATTATCGACAGTTTCCCCATTTTCAAGAGATTTTGAATCATCGAAATTACATTGATTTTCAAGTACTGAAAATGATCAAAAAATCGAAATTCCGCTCCCAAACGGTAATGTGATTATGCATCAGATCAGATTCAGTTCAAATCAACAAAAATTTTCAATGGGATTTTGGCGCCAAATGGGAATTTGAAAAATGACCATATTTTTCATAAAATTTTTTTTTCAGAATTTTTTTCTTCAAATCGTACATGTAGGCAACATGAGTAGGATTCCAAAAAATCTTTAATATATTCGAATTCTTGATAAAAACATCGAGATTTTTGTAAAAATCATAGATTTCCAATTTCATATCAATTCGCTTTATGACGTATTAACGAATTAAAACCAAGATAGTTTTATCAAGAAATTCTTGTTTCTTTCTAGCGTCTAAATAACATTCGTATGCAAATAATAGAAGAGTTGACACCATGGCAAAAATCAGAAAACTTTGAATATACCTTTGTTGACTCTACAACAGTTATGGCACCGTCTAGTGAAGAAGGTCGTGATATTATTCTGAAGAATATTCTCAAATTCTCCATGAAACTGTTCATCGGCAAGGTGACCTTTGGATGTCAGTATTTTGATGTACAAGTGAGATATGAAAAGTTGATCAAAATTCCCATTAAATCTTATCACTCGACCCCTAAACTTCTTAGGATTAGATTATTAGCTTGGTCAAAGTTATTTTCCCACATAATAATAATTCGAGACATATTCCTTTTTTATTTCATTCTTAGCTTTATGCCTTTTTGCCCCCAAATTAACGACGTTGAGTATTATCATTGACCAACAAATAAACTGATAAGAACTGCTGCGAGCTATTACACTATAGAATTTATGGAATATTCTGGTTAAATAGATGATCTTTATAAATTTTAGTATACAAACAGTCCAATGGCTGAAAAAAATCTAACGCTCGGCATCAACTGGATGGGTTTATTCATCATCAATAACGGAGTGAGTTCATCCTACTAATGTGAAAGTAATCCGCGTATATTTGGAAATTATTATAGTACTCAGTAGTACTTCCTTGTCATATAAAATAATTTTTCATTTTTCCATGAATGAGAAAATTTCCTCGACCAAAATTAACCATAATATATATATGTTACAGGGAATCTGGAAACTCGGTTTCTGGAATCCTTACTCGAGTTATTCATAGTTACAGGGAATCTAGAATCTCAAGGAAGTCTTAAGAATCCCTAATTTTCTAGGTAATCTGGAAACTCGGTTTCTAGAATCCCTAGCAAGTTAAGAAATCTAGATTCCCTGTAACTATGAATAACTCGAGTAGGGATTCCAGAAACCGAGTTTCCAGATTACCTAGCTAACTAGGGAGTCTTAAGACTATCAGGGAGTCCTACGATCAATGTGTACACTTTGAACAGTGTATACAATATTAAACATAGTATACACTGCGCACAAAAATGAACAATGTGTATACTCGGTGTACACATTGCCAAAAGTTTACAAATTTTTCATAAGGTCTAATGAGCAATGTGGAAAATTTAACTTTTTAAGAGTTAGGAAATTGTATTTTGAATAATTTTATCAGGAATCTTTACTAATTATTATCACAAGCTGATTTTACTACAGAGGAATGACTCTTGAATCTGATTTTGAGATGCTCCTTTTTTTAGTCTTAAATAAACATGTTTTTGAACTTCAAAACTAACAAAGTAGCTTCTCAAGAACGAAAAAAATGAACATATTATATTTTAAAAAGTCAGTTCTTTCGAGGAAAATTCACTTCCCTTGACATTTTTTTATCAGTCCAGAAGAAATTCCCAAAAAAGAGATTCCTCTGAGAACAGCATCGAGGATGAATTCAAACTGCGATGGCCAAGGAATGTTAAAATGCAATTTTCAAGGTGGTTGTCAAACAACAGATCTCAATGCTTAAAAAATAACAGATTATGTACATCTAAATTCCACAAAAGTTTAGCTTGTAATAACAAATAAATTTTCCTAAAGAATCAATAATGTTTATTTAAGACTAAAAAAAGGAGCATCTCAAAATCAGATTCAAGAGTCATTCCTCTGTAGTAAAATCAGCTTGTGATAATAATTAGTAAAGATTCCTGATAAAATTATTCAAAATACAATTTCCTAACTCTTAAAAAGTTAAATTTTCCACATTGCTCATTAGACCTTATGAAAAATTTGTAAACTTTTGGCAATGTGTACACCGAGTATACACGAGTTTGGTTGATTGAATCAAATTTTTCGAAAATAATATCAATGATTAAGAAAACAATCCAACATTGTAAGGTCCCTAATTGGAACTTTTTATATAATTTTAGCTGAATAGTTTGTAAAACTTGTTACCAGGTTTCAAGAATAATTAGTTTGAGATCGAAATATGAATTTCTGCATATTATCAGAAAAGGTCAAATGGTTTTAGATAGTAAAAGAGTAGTCCTTCAAATATTCCTCATTTAAAGAATAGACGTGAATCAACAAATGAAAATACGTGATGAGAAGAAATTGATAGTAAGATCACTAACTAGTTATTCCTGAAACTCGGTAACAAATTTGACGAACTATTGAGGTAAAATCCTTACGTAAAATTAATACTGTTGGCTGAATTTCAACACTTGATAGGTCTTATTCTCTGGAATCCATGAGTTTCGCATTACACTGTATAAGAAGTCTCATTTTCAGACCCTACACAATTGGATTGTTTGATAAAAAATCTTCATAGCCTTAACTAAGCCTTATTTAATTCAAATTTATTTCAGTCAGCCAAACTTATTACCGAGAATCAAGATCAACAAACTATATTTTAAAGCTGAATATCTTGAAACCTGGTAACAAGTTTATCAAACTATTCCGTTAGTCTTAAGATTACCTGATAGTCTTAAGACTATCAAGAGTAACAAGACTAACGGTAACATATACACTGTTCAAAGTGTACACATTGGTCTTAACATATATAATTATGCTTAGTCACGTGAGCTCGAATACGAAAAGTCGAAGTTCAGGGGAGTAGACAAATTTTCGAAGAAAATAAGTTTTGATTCTCAGCATGACTGAGAACATGTTTAGCATGTATTTAAGTATCCAGTTTGTTGTTATAAAGTAAGCCGAGATCATTGATTTGGCTAACAACAAAAGGAGTGAGGGGTCTGGTGTCAGTGATATTTTTGGAGATAAATTCACGATTTTGAATTACTATGATTGAGAGAACCAAGGTGAATGAATCAATCTACAGTTCTTTGTTTTATTAAAATACACAGTGTCATGCACTGTTTTTACATAAAACTCAATAACTGAGTGATGCAAATAATTCTTTTAGAATTTCGACTCTTTCAATCTGACTGAGTCCTTGTCAGGATCGAGTAACGAAAGTTATTAAGAGTTTGATTGGAACTGGCTTGAGTGTGTTTTTAATGATGGACAATGGAAAAGGTTGGCCATATGCAGTGCAGTATTCTGTAGCTTTGAGACAAACTTTGATCTAAAAAACAAGTCTGACTCTGTAATACTGGATTTTTACTTGGACTTTAGCTTAAAAGATAAAGATTTTTGGCCTTTAGATTCGAGCTAATCAGAGGGATATTTTGGTCGAGGAAAAATGCCCATTTCCTTAGGTTGATTGAAGAGAACATGATGGATTTTTATAATTTTTAGCAAATACTCCAGTCGATTAGCTATCCATCGATCAAAACTGTACAAATTGTCAAGAAGAAAGTTCAACAAAATTCTCCTGCGGAGAAAATTGTAAGTTTTTCGGCTATTTGCTCATTTGATAGAGAGTTAAATTTGAGAATAAAATCCTTTTGAATTAAATTTTAAATTCTGTTTTGATATAGATAATTTCATTTGAAAATTATAATTTTTAAATCCGCGCCAACAAATTTTGAATGAATTTTTAAGCAATCTATATGACTTTTCGAATGAGAATCGTTCTGATAGTTATTTAAAATCCCTTCACTATATTTTCTAAAAATTTTAATGATTTTTTAGAATTTTATTTATGAAAATTTTATTTTTTATGTAATAGGCTATTACTAATAGCGTCCAAATTAGCAAATGGCCTTGGAAAAGAATATTTTGCATTACCCTAATGGTTATTAACCCTATCAAGACGATAAGAAATCAATCGAGAAAAAGACTTAAAATTAATAATAAAACGATGAGAATTCCAGGATTCTTTTAAGAGAGTCGGTTTTCTATTGAATTTCCCATCTACTGAAAACAAAATTTTACTAGTCTTGATTTAACCCCCAAAAGCCTTTTTTTCCCAAAATCTGATCACAAAATAATACTTGGAATTGATAGTTCCATCGGAAAGTTTAAAAAAAGGCAGGTTTCAAATTTTAACATGCTCTAATGATAAAAGGATTCTTGAAAATATTCCATATAGAAGAAAAAAATAATTTTTTTTTTGAATAAAGAATTCTATAGAACCTAGATTCATTCAGCGATATGCATTGATTTCAACTTGTTTTAGATTCAAATATCCATAAACAATGCAAAGAAATTCGACAAGCATGCTCCGATCATGAATGCTGTGATAAAACTCAAGATTCCCAGCACCTGTCCCCTCTCAAGTAAGGCCATGAAACTGGACAAGATGGAAGAGGTCAAGGGTCTCATCCTGAATTACCAAGAAATGTCAAAGAGACTTTCCTTCACTTTGATTTCATTTCAGAATCTTACAAAATAAACACCCCCCCCCCTCGTCCTCCCCCCTATAGTCCCCTGTAAGAAAATGACATTTACAATTATAATTGATTCCGTTGTCCTCTTTGTGCGATATTTTTGGCATTTTTTTTAAATAAAACATTATGTCTCATCTGTTTTTAAGCTTTTGTGACCGTTCAATTGCTACATTACGGATTGACTCTAAGCATATTTTAAAATTGAATAACTACTCTTTAGTAATCTGAAAAAAAAGAGTATTAGACAAGGGAAATGTTGGCGATGTAAACAGAGTTGATTATATTTTGTTAATATTGACAAGAATAAATCTTTATGCAGTGATTTTAAAAAATTGGGAAAACAAAAATTGTTTTTCAAGGGTAAAAATTGAGGAATCAATTACTAAATAATAATTACTATTATTATATCAACTAAATAATAATACAGGGTTTGAATAAAGTACTAAAGTATTTTCTTCATTTCTACTGTAGTCAATTTCAAAGTTCTAAGCTTTAGCAAAAAAAAGATTAGAACATATAATATTTTATAGTCTATATACAAAATCGATAATTTTGGCTATTTTTATGAAATTATTACTTAGGAGGATTTTTTGACTGACCACATAGAAGATAGCTTACGGCCAAAGTAAATTATGAAACCTTGGACTTGAATAATGATCGAGAAGAATATGTATAAAAGAACAATGTATGGAGCTCCAAATACATGATTTTTGGCCTGTCGAGAGTAGTAATATTCCAAGAATGTTGAGCTATTATGAAAAATGGCAAAGATGATTGAGCCAAAGCCAAAAACTCCAATACCGAGTAGTGTCATGTTGATTAGGTTTCTCTTGTTGCGATTGAGTGACATGTAGCCAAAGATGACCGCTGGAAACGTCCCGAAACACCAAATATATTCCCATAGTTCTGCACGTGGGAAAGGCCACTATACAAGGTTAAGATAAATCAAGATGTTTTTAATTATTTGAAGATATGAAGACATACTTTGGTGAAAAATAATCTAGTTTTGTAACCGAATTTGAGAAGAATCTCAGGAAGTAGCTTTATGAAGAACACGACCAACAATAAGAGGTGAAGTACAAAAAGAAACCTCAGTCTACGTTTAAACAGAGGTCTAAAGATAAATTATTCAGAGAATTTACCCAAGAGTGTATTGTGCGGCAATTTTTTCTCGACTTCGAAAATCACTTCCATCTGTTCCAGTTGGTCTATTACCTGCTCTGGATGCCATATCTACAATATTTTACTATTTTTGAAAATTTTCAGATAAAAACAAAATTCAACTTTTGGCATGCCTACTCTGTTTTAAATCGAAAGGTAATTTCACAATTTTGATAAGAAAAATAATTTAGTAAGGCAATGGACCATCCTGTAGACGGTCTTAAATCAAATGAAAATTCTCAGTCTAAAAAAATCTTCAAATGGGATGAAGAAAATATCTCAAAAACCTTTCATCCTCCTGATAAATCTTATGGTCATATGAAGATTGATGAACCGAAGACTCCTTACGAAACGTACGAAGGTTCTTCCGTAGCACTAGATCATGAAGACTTGACAAAAAGACTGACACAGGTTATAAATGATCCTGTAAGTTATTTTGTTCTCTTAATAAGCAGGTTGAAGAATTTTCAACAAGAAATGAAATAGAAAGGAAAAAATTTAAAGAACATCGCGCTAAGCACTATGATGAATTTTCCGTCACCAAACTTAAAGCAAACTTTGATGATGACGATGAAGATAGTGATGAAATTGACGAACAGATAAAACTTGCTCAACAGAATGCACAGAAGAACAAGCGTCCTTCAAAGTCAGATTGAACTTTCAAATTAAAAGTTTCAATCATTGAAGACATTTCTTAATTAATGTAGCAAGAAAGTGCTTTATTTCTTAACACCAACTTTTTCATCGCCTAAGCTCTTCTAACTGAAAACTTGATACTGAAAGGCCTTCAAAATATTTTTTTTTTATCTGCTTTTATTTATATTTCTAGAGACAAATTTCACTCATGTAAATAAGAAAAAGAATACTATTTTTTGATCTACTAACAATAATAATCAAAAATAAATTTTATTTTTGTCAAAATCTAAATATTTTGCTTTCAAGGATTTGTTCAATAAAGTAATAAATCTGAGTAATTTTCATACAAAAAATAACTATTCAAAATCTCTCTGATAATAAAAGGTCCAAGTCTACTTTCTTCAAGTAATCAAAATAGTTACCCATGAATATGGCTATTTCTGAATTCATTTTCGCTTTTAATTTGAGTTCCATAATAGGCTTGAATTCTCTCAAGGAGTTCGCTCTCAAGTAGCCATTCTGGTTAAAGTACTCGTCGAAATGATAAATGCGCACAATGTTGGGGCTAATTTCGAACAAGTTGATCCAGTCATTACAACGGGAATATGAGGCATAGTATGAATTTACATGGGGAAAAGCAGGATCTCTTACATCAGGCAAGAATTTTAGGCGAGTTTTTGAAATAACTCCGGACGAGAATAGAAATTTTTGAGGGACACCGAAAATCGCTCTAGACTTTCCTGACTGGCCTTTACGAGTATATGACCGCCAGTCTTGCCATACATCCAGTTTGACATTATAAAAATGTTTTGCAAATGATCTCGTTCGATAACACAACCTTCCAGGGAATATATACTGGCTACTTTTTGCTTCGGAATTTAGATTTCTTGTGTAGACCAAATAAAGTTCACATTGCGACAAATTAAATGAAGGCAGTCTGCAAAATTTCACGCTAAACTCTTGATTGGATCTGTCGGGTTTGGCCGAGAGCTTGATGAAAATTTTTTCACTTCCCATGTCACCGCAGACCGTGGTACTTTGCGACTTTGTAAAGAGGAAGAACATGACAAGGTTCTCGTCATCATCTACAAAGTTACAATACTGCAAATAACGAATGTCCATTGAGAAGAAATTTGTCAACCTTACACTGCCGTATACAAGCCAAGAATGGCTCTGATAGACAAATTTATGGATAATGATTTTCGACCCGTTTTTCAAATCTGACAAGGCCTCAGTAACGTAGAGATCATCATCTTTGACAAATATTTTCAAATCAGTTAGTTGAAGAAAATCTGGATTAGTGAAAGACATTTTAAGATCTGCAATTCGGACGAATCTATTCCACAAGATAGTTTTGAGAATCGACTCTTCCCTATCGTAAAAGGATACATAGCACAGGTTGCAATTCTCTGGGGTTTGAAGGGGATTTATTTTGACAAAATATCTGCCGTTATTACGAAATTTATACGAGGTTATTCGCTTCGAAATGCAATCGATCACATGAAAAATCCTATCTGAAGTTAACAACAATTTTGGCAAATTTGCCTTTCTTTCAATAGTAGAGAGATTCAAGGCACTTTGAATTTTACAATCGGGATCATAAATGAATTTTGAGAGGTAAAATGAAGAAACTAGAGCATGTTTTTCTTCGTTGAGACAACTCTCACAAATATGACAAGAGATTGAAGGTTCTTGATGAATATATTCAATAAAATGGGCACTGAATAGCTTAAATTTGTATATGGTAATTAATTGCTGCAATTTGGTTGAAAATAGACAAATATCAACGGGAATTTCTTCTATTCTCAAAGCTGAAAGGAGCTTTGTATTAATGTAGTTGAGTAAATCTGGCATAAAGAGGTAATCAGCGAATTGGAGAGTGTCAAGCAATTCATGTGATGGATATTTATAAGAAAAGGTGGATTCCTTGAGAAATTCTGACAAAATTTTCAGTTGTATAGGGGAGAAACTGGGTACTTTGAAGACTTTTGACTTGGATTCACTAAAATTATTTCCAAATGCAGATCTTATCACATGAACATATTGTAGAGCATCCCTTTTTCCTATTTTAACCGACTCGAAGTCATCTTGAACTAAAATGAATTCATCGTTATCAAAAGTCTCAGATTCTGAACTCATGTTAGCTGAATGACATAACAAATAATTTTATTGAAAGGATTTCAAGTTGATTTTTTTGTTTTAAAGATAAAAATTTAGCCAATCTTTCTGTTAAGCTCGGTTATTTTAAGAAATATTATATCTACTTTGAAGTAAAACTGTAATTTTATTGATTAAATTTCATAATGTAGGTCTAAATTTTAGACTCTAAAATTATATCAAAGGGAATTCATTCATAAATATCAATTGGCACAAAATTTTGTCCTGGTAACATTAGAGAGCACGGACAAAATCTTAAATGATCATGTCCTAAGGGAAGTGCATCACATGTAAAATTTTCACCATCTTTTTGGAGAATACACTCGCCAGTTGAATTTTTCATAAAGGGTGCTGATTCATGATCTTCAAATCTGACACTTTTGCACAAATTTATTGGCCTATTGATATATGAGAATTTGAGTCGATCACATCCCCAGTGATAGTTGGTATTTGAATTCTAGATTATAAAAACAGATTAGATCAGCAATGGAATTTGGTAGACATTTTTCTCAAACTTGATCAGCTAAACACTGATTAGTAATCCGAATAGACCATTATATTAGTTTTTATTTGTATGAAAATAAACATTTGAACACGGCGACGATAGCTTACAAATACGTCTTTAATAAATCTTTTTCTCTCAGTTAAATAACGACTGGTGTCATGGATGTATTCAAAATTTTCGGAAAATTTCAAATTTAGGCAAACTTTAGTGCAAGACTCAAAAGATTTCGTCATGATAAATCTCCACCATTTTTTTCCTCCTTTTTCTTGTTTCAAGGTTGAATTGGCAAAGCTAATTTCATGGACTTGCTTCTCATAAATGTAGAATAATCTTTCAATTAGACCGAATGCAGAAAATTCAAACGGCAAAGAGTTTTCCTTCTATAGAAGATACCAAAAATAATTATGCTGATATCTTAACCCTTAAACTTTAAGACTTAAAATTTGAGCCTTGGAAAATACTTTGTTTCCCTCTAATTCGATAGAAAATCTTTTAATCTACGATTAGGATACCTTTAGATCTCATCTCTATTATTCATTCACACGTACTGTACTACAATTAAAAGAAAGTGAATTAATTGGAAAATATTAAGATTATTTTTGAAAACCTTTTTCTCAAGGTCATTAATGAAAAGTTGCCTTACTTCTCAAGTAATCATAACCCTAACCCTAAACCTAACCCATGGCAACATCATTATAATTATAAAATCGCCAGAAAATTTTCTGATTAAGTCTAACCCTCATATGGATAGAAAAAAAACTAACATAGATGAATGAGTGGGGTCAGTTTGACCCCAAGTATAAATCTATTTATTTCCATTACAAAGTTGGCAAACTGTCACATAATGGTCATTACAAACATAACTATTACAATTATAACATCTAGTTTTTGTTTTCTTATCTTTATTTCTTGGACAGATACTGCATCTTGATCTAGCTGGACTTGAGCAAGTGAATTTCCTTGGAGGCTCCATCAGTTCAAGGGATATGTCTAAAGTTCTTTTTCTGATACATGATGTATTCTTCATTAGTTCTTTGGAGAGCGTTCTAAGAAATTCTCTTCTAGCTTTCTTAGGATTTTTTATTTGGTCGTGCCATTTCAAGCTAAATAGCACAAACGCGTTGTATCCAGCAATATCTATCATGTTCCAGAAAAGCGTAAGGGGCCAGCGTAAGGTTTTTCTTCTACACGAATAATTTTCGACTAATTGATCCAATACATCTACTCCACCTTTTGTGAAATTGTAGTATGAAATGACTTCCGGAGTTTGAGGTGGGTTCGGTCTCAAATCGGGATGTAAGGTTGATAAAATTAGGACTGGCTTGTTCTTTTTCTGACCATATCTAAGAATGCTTGTCTGTTCAGAATAAATTATTTGTTGATGGTCTTTCTCGATTTTCTTATTCTGAAAACTAGGAGGTAAAAATTTTCTTGATTTTCTCACAGTACCGACATAAGCAGTTTTCTTAGATCTAAGAAAGTCGGAAAGCTCCAAAGAAGTGAAAAAATTATCGGCTGTTATCGTTCTTCCCTGGTTTAAAAAGTTGAATGATAATTCCTTGACAACACGTTGTCCTTGGTCTTTATCTATCGAATTACCTTCTTTTCCACAATAAATCTGGGCATTTAGTAAATATGAATTTTCAGAATCGCATAATGCCCAAATTTTGATTCCATATTTTCCCGGTTTTGAGGGGATATACATTTTGAAAGGACATCTTTCTCTGAAACTAACGAGCTGCTCATCAATCGTCAACTTGTCAGATGGACAGTAGGATTTACTTGAGTTTGAAGTAAAAATATCAAAAATTTCTCTGATAGGTCGTAATTTATCTCTTGACGGAACAAAAGATAATAAATCGAAATTTTATGAAAAAATAATAATAAATAAAAAAGTTACATGGTTTCAAGGTGTCGGTGGGGTCAGATTGACCCCAATATCCGTATGAGGGTTAAGAGATGGCCAATTTTTGATCGGTAAATTCTGAACTGAAAATAATCGCCTTGTAAAATATTATAATCCTAGATTCATAATCAGCGTATCTAGAAACAATTAAATTTACAAAAGATGCGAGCCATGAGAAAACAAGTTTGATGATGAGAATGTAATTAGCCTAGAAAATATAGGAATTTCACAAACTTTCTTGTGGATATTTTGGCGAATTTCCCGGTCAAGATTACTGACCAATTCTTTCAAAAACATGGTCGAGTTGAAACTTTGAACTCTTGGATAGCCGACATAATTTTCAAGGTAGTCGTTTTGTGTTTTAGGCTGAAAAGGAAAAAAAACATAAATAATAAAGTGAAAGCAATCTGAATGAGATTTAATATTTTTGATTTATATACCCTGGGTTTAAAGGCTGAAGTATTGGATAGAATTTCTTAGAAAGGTTGTTTCACCTCTGATTAGTTAAGCTATAATTTAACTTTAGAAATTAAGACAAATCCCAACTCAAAGTTTAAAGAAATGGTAGACCTATTAGTTAATATGAAGAATTTATGATTTCATTTTCAATTTTTTCATCAAAACTTTTTGGACACACTTTCACGATACAAAGAAAAATAATTTTGAAAAAATCAACTTTTAAGCAAATTATTACAATCTCGAAGCAGCACTAAATTCCTACTTTTTTGAACTTTGAGTTGAAAAATTTGCTGAGTGATCAAAAGTTGATTTTTAGGATCACGATTAGATTAAAGAAATCAAATATGCTAAATCTAATTTTGAGATCTACTCCATATGAACTTGAGATCTCAGGTTTTCCTATGATAATCGGTTTTCTTGTTTTATTTCGATCCTTAAAAACAACTTTTAATCATTCTCTCACTTTGAAAACAGCAGAAATTGTCCACTCAAAGTCGGAAAAATGGTAATTTTCCGCTTCTTCGAGATTTGAAAAATGACCAGTGAGTATGATTTCATGCATTCGAACAATCAACTAAATCCTTAAACTTGTTCAAAACTCAAATGCAAAAATCTGAAAGATTCATTCATTCGACCAGATTCGTAGAACTGATAAAGTTAAATTTTCGAAATTCAGATTCATAATTTTGCAGAGATTTTTGTAAAAATAGTGAATTATCATCTTCATTTCAACTAGCTTTATGAAATAAGATATAATAAGAATGAAGTTGAAAAAGTATTTGACTAACAAGACGATCAGTTGGCTTGGTTTTGAAGAAACTCTTGGAAACATAATCAAAGCTGAGGGCATTCCCTTTGGGTTGGATGAAATAGAGGCCTCGTTGAACTGCTTCAAGTGGAGCTGGCCCTTCAATTGGAAAACCGATTCCGATGAAAAGCTTGAATTTGAAATTAATTTAAAATCTAATTGAAATAATTAAAAAATCAGCAAAAGTTGAAATTTGCAAGACAATATAGCCAGGTAGCAAGTGAACAAGGGTATAGAGAAACTTGAGATGCTTATATTTGGAATTGAGGAAAAAAATTGAGCTTAAAAAAAGTAATTAAACCCATGGCAACATCTGCCTATTTCAAAAAATGAATAAAACTGATCTATAAAATTTTTCATCAGGAAATCAGGACATGATTTGAAATTGTAGAGTAAACCCGAATCGTTGAATAAAAAATTATAAGGTTTTTCATCCTCTTCTAATTTAATAAGTCGTTGCCAATGAATAATAATTAGGACGGTCAGATAATAGCAATAATTTCACAAAAAATAGCATTTTTAGCAAAATTGAATTTTAAAAATAGCAATTAGCTAAATTCCCCATTTTAAAATGTCACTTCATCAGGAATAGTTTTTATTATTTGCATGTACAATATTTGATGAAACTATTTTTCTCTTGTTATAACTAGGATTCTGTACACAATGTACCCATTCATACGATAAAAACCTATGACCAATGAAAATCAATGATTTACTCTGATTAGTTTAAAAATAATTACCCGATAATTTTCGAGTTGAATCAAAAAATTTATTCGTTTCTATATACGTTAACAGGCTTCAATGGGTTCGTAATTTTAATATCTGGTTATCTGAGAGATTTGATGTCGTTTTTAGACAATGATTTCATCATGGATATGAAAGAAAGGCTTTTTATTTGTATGTTTGGTATTGCTTACATTGTTTGGTGAGCAAATTAAGAAGCTAAAAATAGCAGAATATTAGCAAAATTATTTCAAACTGAGATAAAAGCTTGCCTTACATCATTCTAATCAGATTTTATTGCTTATTAACATACTAAAAATAGCAAAAATAGCATTTTGACCGCCCTATTATTATTAATAATATAATTATGGCATCAACCACGAATAGTTTTAATGGATTAACTTTTGCGCATATTTTTCAGAGGATATGATAATTATCGTAATCTTAACTTGAATCAATATTCAGAAAGATATCTCTGTTTGAAACAACTTCAGTGGCGTAGTCTCCCCATGTTAATTGCTCTAATTTCGAACCCTCAACTGTTTAGTAAAAATTAATATTAAAGAACTTACGTCACATGCATCGAGAAGGTGAAAGTACTCTTTGCCAATTAATGGTCCATGGAAATGAACAAACTCATTGAGTAGGTAATGATGCCTTAATGTTGAATGAATTTCAAACGTAGAGTTTATGATCTTGAGGTAGTTGTAAACTTGAACCTAGGTAGAAAAAATTATTTGATTCTTCATATGAAATTTTGATTATTCATATGAATACTTTTTTCCCCAGACATTTCACTGCTGTAAAATCTAAAAGTTTTCTGAGGAATTTCTGGGAAAAAAATCAAAGGGAAAAATTCGAAAAAAAGTTGTTTTAAATTTCGAGTTGGCGGTATTTTTTAAACTTTGAGTTGAAATATTTTTTTTGATTTCAAGGTGTGACGGGAATCAAAAGTTATTATTCCAGATTATCAATAGAAAGAGGTAAAGAGTAATCATCATTCAATATTTGAAAGGACCGTTCAATTTGAACTGATCATTCAAATTTAGTCATTTTCAAGCAGTAGAAATGATCGAAAAATAGGAAGTGGATTTCTTAAAATTTCAACGACCATTTTATTTTCCTTTTCTTATGGGGAGCTTGAAAAATAATTTTTGATTTCTCAAACACTTTGAAATCAACAAAAATTTTCATCTCAAGTTTAAAAAAAAAGAAAAAATTAACTCGACATTATTAAACCTATTTACTTGTGAGTATTTTACGTAGACTCATGATAATAATACGCCTTAAAGTCAGAACATAATTTTCTAGATATTATTCTACGAGATTATACGAGTTATGATAAATTTAATTAACAAACTATGAATTATCTGAAAGCTTACAAGAGGTACACTTCTCAAAATTGTGTCATGTTTTGCATATAACAATGCCTTTGGTCTGTTTGAGGTGTTTCGAGCTTAAGTTGAGGATAGAAATTTTCAATATACCTGGAAGAATGTCCTTAAATTCAACAATGAATCCAATGAAAGAATTATCTGGCGAATGAGCTGAAAATTAACAAAAAGGAAAATGCTCGATTCTAATTGGCTGATAATATCAAAAGAGTTTAGCAATAAAAGATTGAACAATTTGAACTTTGAGTTGAAAATCTGTGCTGATTCTAAAATAAGAGAACGATCTAGAGTTGTTTTTAGGATTAAAATAAAACAAAAAAAACTGATTATCACCATAAAAGTTCATTCTTTTTCAGAAATCTTTAATCATCAAAACTTCATCGATTTTCAAGTAGTGAAAATGATCAAATTCAAAATTCAATTTTCACACGATGATGGGGTGTTTCTCAATCTTTTTCAACTCAAAGTTCAAAAAATGGAAATTTTGCCCTACTTTGAAATTTGAAATAAGCCAATTCTTAAGGAGAAAAAATGGAAATTTTGTAAAAATCATAAATTCCCATCTTCATATCACAATTTGCTTTGGTAGGAATTTGATAAGAAGAAACTTTTTATAGTTTAATTTTTTAATTTACAATACAATAAATTTTGTGATAAATTTACAAAATTGAGAGCTTTTTTCCAAGAAAATTGTCAAAATACTCACGATAAAATGTTAAGATTTGATTCAAGTTCACATTCAGGCCACCGTATTGGGAATTTGTATCTCGATTGTATTTTGCAGTTGTCCCAAAAGAGTCAAGAAAACGATATAGCACTTTTGGATATATTTCTTTGCTTCAAGTTAAAAAACTATAAGCTCATCTCTTCCTTGTAATTAGTCGATAGCATACTTTAGTTTTTAATTATAGTTACCTATCAAGTTTAGCAAGGGTAGAAAAAGATTTTTGAGAGCGTCTAAGACTTTAGCTGCTGTATAAAAAGGAGAGTTTGTTTTTTTACAAATAAATCAATATAAAAGAATTAGAAAAACAATCCATTCTCACTAAAGTTTGAGCGTAGCTTCTCAAAAATAGTGGAATGATTTGGTGTATTCAAAGGCAATTTCATACTCTCAAACACATTCATATATTTGACTCAGAATCTCAACATTGGAGCATAAGAAGGGTAATTATAGTATTATTTTAATACTTTGTCGCGAATTTACCAAAAAAATCTTGTATAAACTATTATTAATAAACCTAAATGAAAATATGAAAAATAAATCTATATTGAAACTAAAATAAAACATCGCGATAATTTCAACATTACTATCTTAATTAATTATGGTTAATTTTGAGCTTAATATTAATATTTTTCAACATTAAACAACAGTAAACAAGAGAGTTTGGATAATTTTAATGGTTTATGATATGATTTATATCATATTTCAACCTTTTTTGTGTAAAAATTGATAGAGTACTTTTTTAAAGCTAATTTGTGTTTCCATCTTCCATAAATAACTACAGATAAAGTCTCATATCTTTACTGGCTTCTTCATTCTGTTACATTCAATATTGACTTTAGATTAAATTTATATAATATATCACCTTGATGATCATGATTATTTTAAATAATTCTTAAAGTAAATGAAAAAAACTAATATCCATGATGATCTGACTGTGAAAATCATAACTTATCGATAAACAAATTTCATAAAAATCATCAATTGATTTAAGGGGAACTCACAATTTTGAGATTGTATCCAGGTTTTCTTTGTATCCCATTATTGTAGTAATAATCAAGTTGAATTTTCCACTTCTGTTCCCCCCAACTGGCACAACAGACTTGGATAGATGCCTGAAATTAAGATCCTTTTAGATATTTCAATAGTTTACTCAATACATAGCTAATGGAGCTAGGCCTTTTATATTTACATTGGATTCCCTACATAACGCCTCGAAATTATACTTTTTAGGGAGTTCATTGTATATAAACAACAAAAGAATAAAGCAAGTTAGAAAAATACTCACTTGAAGAATTCCTTCTTTTCTGTACAAACAGTTACTTGATGGCCTAATGCAATTGTCACAGAGATAATATCAGAATATTGAACCAACTCTCCAAGAGGACCTCCGTACAAAGAGTTGCCTTCAAATGTCTTGATAATGTCGAGGAGAAATAGAATATTGAGTTTCTTCATTTCATTTTGGGGTTGGAAAAAGTTTCGGAAATATCGTATGTATTTGTTAATTTCTGGGACAGACATAGACAAACGTTTTGCAATGAAGGGAATATCTTTTACTTGAATAGTTTGAAGTATCTGTCTCGGTTTTAGATTATAAATAAATGACTCAATAACTGGTTTTTTATAAAGATATTTGCGATTTTGTAGAATTGGGCAAAACTCTCTGGCTTCACTACCTATTATAAAGAAAGAACAGTGACCTTCTTTGAAGAATAGGTCTGTATTCTGGAATTTAATGAAATTTTCATCAATAAAGTCTAGACATTTTGGATATTTTTCCAATTCTTCGAGTTCTATAAAACATTTGGAATCGTTTGAATTGGAATTTTCATTAGAAATGGAGTTAATTTTATAGATAGCAAGAAGATTTGGGTTCGATATATCAATTTTGTACTCGAGTTCAAGTTTTTGAAACCTTGAGAATACATTTTCATGAAAAGCATTAACATGATAAATTCTTGAGATATTATTCTCGTTGATAAGATAACGTAGAGCAAAAATTATCAAAAAAGATATGATTATAGTCAATGTTTTCTTAAGTTTCAATTTAATCATAATATTCCAGAAGTACTGGTCAGCAAACAAGATGGGTTGAAAAATTGTCGGTTGAAATTGAAAAGTTTAGTCTGTGAATAAGTGAACAAACAAAAAATACCACGAATCTTAATCTGAAAATAATTTTGTTAAGCTAACAAACAACTACAAAAATTTGGTTGTAATCAACTTTTTCAGAATGATTTCTCTCTTTGGGTTTCTCGAATCAATTGTTCTAATTCTCAATTCGATGGCAATATTACACGAAAAAAGATTTTTGAAAAGATGTGAGTAATATATATACTTATTTCTCAAGTTTATGATGGCTTTGGCAACGAAAATAGTTTAAGAAATCGAGTCCTAGAAATTGTCAAGTCAGTCAGAACAATTATGCGTGCTCCACTCATAATAATAAATATTCTAATCATTGTAGTAAAAATTTTATTTGGTTGAAACTAACATCCTGAGACGTTTCTCGAAAGCATCTCTCAGAATTTTCTTATTATATTTTTTAAAAACCATAATATTTGCATGAAAGTTTCATGATGAAACACTGATTTTATTCAATACTTGTATAAAGAGAATAAATTATCTTTTGCTTGCTCAAGTCTTGTACTTTTTGAATAAATAAATTTTGGCCTATTATCATGTAAAAATCATAAAAATAATAACAATTAGCCTATTAAATAAGCCTTATTTCAAGTTGAAATACTTCATTTAATTAGATCAATAAAAACAAGACTAATCAGTGGTACAATAGTCTTTGTTTTTTTATATATAGTTTTTCCAGACTGCTAAGTTCAAAATTTCTACTACTTATTCAATAATACTGAAGCATATTAATTAACTAATTATCAAAATATGCCTGTCTCATACTTTCAATTGGAGCAATTTTTTTCCGCTATTGAAAATCCTATTTTTAGTGATTATGAGAGGGAAATATTAAGAAAATTCAAGAATGCCTTCGTATTGAGCCACTACAAGCTCTCTTATATACAACTAGATTTCACTAACTACGATTTGGAAACATTTACGTCAGCTTTTCGAAAGTACTACTCAAATAAAGAATGCAATAGGATTTCAGAGGCTTTTGATCCAGAACCTGAAATCGACAAAATAATATGCAAAGTCGAAGCTATAGTACCACTCCTCGATGATATTGAAAATCTTCCTTTGAAATCAACAATTTTACATGCTAAAGTAGATAAATTGATTGAGTTCCAGCATTTGATAAAAAAATACAAATCAACTCCAGATTATGAAAGGCAGTTTAAATTTTTTAATCGCCTCTGTAAAGAAGAAGAGATTCTTAGCATGAGTCTTGACTCGATAAATGAAAAGATTAATTCAATTAACGAAAAGATCACTTCCTACAGGGAAAAAAATTGCAGAATCGCCAGAAGAGTTCTCATGGAACAGTCGAGAAAATTAAATCTTGGCAGAAGATGGGCCTCTGCAAGTCGCCTTGCTATTGACTCGAAAAGAAATAAATAATTCAAAGATGAATAAATTTTTTAAAGAATATTCAGATTTTTCTATAACCACTCAAGGTTAGTTATTCTCTAGAAAAACATGATAAAGCAATAATACTACGTCTGTAATCAATTAAAGAGTTTATTCAAGAATGCATTTTAAAAATCTAATCAGTTAGAATTTACCCTCGCATTAATTTTGAAGATTTCTTTTCTAACAAAAATTGTTTGCGATCGTCGAGAAAACTGTCTCGTTCTCTGAGAAAATTACCGTAAAAAGACTCGTCGAAGGTCTGAGTATTACCGTTCTCATCGATAAATTCATTTTTCTTGACAATTTTTAAGCCGATAGAGTGACAAAGTCTAACCAAGAACTCGCAAATTTGCTTGAGAGATTTACTCTTGTTGATTTTATCTTGTTGCTTGATCTGAGCAATTTCATAAATATGTTTGACTGTAATGTATCCTGAAATTTCTCGAATTGGATCTGAGGCTCCTTTTTTAGCTCCAGCAGCTAATCGTAAAAGATACCAAGCTGGTGGAGTGTCAATATCGAGAATGTAACTTCTATCGGGATTTACTTTAATTGTACAAGGAGTAGGAACATCAGGGAGTAAATGTTGAGTTTTTTCATTAAAATCCTTGCAAAAAGCAGCAATGTTTATATTTTTATTTCCAAGAGACGGACCTAGAGGAGGAGCTGGTCTTGCATTTTGAGCGGGAATTGTAATTCTCAAATAGGGTGGATGACGTATATTATCCGCGACAGTTTTGACTTTTTTTGAGATTTTTGCCATTTTCGTCGCCATCTGTTGTCTGTCTACTTGAAAAAACTATAATTTAGGTATAAAAAATTGATAATAAAATTGGTAGATTTTTTTTAAAAAGTTGAACCGTTTAAAGTACACTCCAATCGAATAAATGTGAACATGAAATTTTGTTTATATCAAATAAAGAGCTATCATATAATTCTCCCTCTATATATGGACGGTAATATTTTATCATAGCTCAAGATTATTAAATCTCTTTTCAAGATGGAATATTTTAACTTTTATTTATTCTTTTAACTTTCCTACAATGATAAGTAGATCAATTCTCCTCAAATGGATATTGGTTTTCCTTACTCAAAACTTTGGATGTATTGTCGAAAGTATCAATAAACGACTCACCTTACTCAATTATTCCACAGATTGTACATTAACGAATTGGAATTTAACCAGTTGTACTATTGTATATTTGAAGTCTTGCAATGAGAACTTGATCAGCAAAAGCGAGCACTGTTACATGTTTCATAAAAACAGTACTTGCAGAGATTTACTCCAAAATAAAAGGCATTTAATCCAAATAGACAATGATCACAACTCTTGTAATCAAGGTAATCAATGTTTTGTTTTTATTTTGATTTCAATTTCTAGACTCGGATAAAGTGATAAAAACATCGAATGCTCTTTACGAGGAGTACATTAATAAATGCTCTGATCGGAGTCCATGTATCCTGAATCTTATGGATTATAATACGAATCAGCAAAGTGGTCTATACCCTGATACTGATAACAATATTCTGAGTCGGAATTCAGTGTTATTCGTCGCTGTCAGCTTTATTCTCCTCATGGTTATCAGTTTAGCCTGGCTTGTTTTTTACTATGTCCAACGTTTCAGATACATTCATAGCAAAGAAAGAGTCTCAGTGAGTTCAGTTTTTGCTTTCCCCCTTTTTTTGAACTTTTTTCATTAATATCCAATCCAACTGATTATTTAGCTTCATGACGTTAAATGCTTGGTTTACCATCTCTCAATTATTGATTAAAGTCTCAGGAAGTAAAAAAAAGAACTTTAAAGTATTTTGCTTTCAGTTAAACGCATTTTCTAAGGATACAATTTCTCCTTCCCATTGAAATATACATAATTTTTAAGTTATTCTTTCGCTAAGGTGTGAATTAAATCACATACTACACAAATTCTAAGTATTAGGCTATTTCTTTTAAAGAAAATAATCTCCCTTTCGATTGAAAAATTTATCTGATCGAATCTCTCTTGAGGCAGAAAATTTCACCAGACATAAGCCAGTCTCTTTCTCTCTCTCTCTCTGTGACACCTGTCAGAATATCCCCCATATTGAATACTCATTTTAATCCCCTCTATAAGGAGCAGTTCAATTCATCCATCAGGACAAACCTAGCCATATAGATTTTTACATGCACTAAAAATATATGTATATAACCCTGAACTCAAGAGAGAGAGAGAGATAATAAAACTAAAGAGTTACCATCATTTTTCTACAATACACTTACACTCATGTAATTTAGAATGTACATACACGTTAGATAACCCCCCTCAAAAATAAATGAATGAGAGATAGTAAAAAAGCACATTTTCTCTTCTCTTTATATATTACTATACTTATCTTTGGTAGTGACGACTGTTTTTCTCTCTCTATTCGTAATACAACACCTCTTGTCCTGCTCCTTTTGCTATGAAGCACTTTAAAAATGTTGTAGGGTATAAGCATTCTAATTTTTTTTCATTCAACTGCTCTCTCTCTCTCTACCGATTTGAGAGCGTGAGTGAGTGAGACACACACACACAGAAGAAAATTGTAGTAATTTTCATTCAATGAAATAAATGAATGATTCATCATCAGGCAGTATAATACAATACAATGTTGATGAGAGTACCAACTGTAACAAATACACACACACACACTCAAACATATCCAAATAGAAATAATAATAACCGACATGATTTTTTCTTCTTTTGCTCTTCATGTACACAACCAACTTTTTTTATTATTATCTGTTGCAGTTTCTGTCATATTTCTCTTTTATTTCTTCCCCTGTATTTACATGAGGATGGGAAGAAAAGTATATTCATTGATTATAATTGTAATATATCCCTGTAATTTGGTTACAAATAAACCAATACATTTACTACCTTTTTTATTAGGTTCATACATACAATGTTTATTCAAAATGAATTTTTAGATCTAAAGACTTAGACCAATCAGAGTTGAGAACATGAAAATGAGCCTTATAACCTTTTTACGATCTGTAATCTAATCAAAGTAAAAATTTCATTCAGATCTGAAATATGCCATGTTTTTCGACGTTTTCACCATATTCTCCAAAAAAATTCCAGCTAAAAAGAATCTCCTAACAACTTCAAAAAGAGATTTGAATTTTTCACTCTTGCTAAAGATATTGAATTTTTAGACATACTATCCAAACCAGAAGAGACAGCTCAGATGACGACTTGCAGAACATCTTTTTGCAGATTAATTCTGTCTTTCTAGAGCCAAAATAAGACCTGAAATAAAATACAAGTTGGAATATTTCTCGAAATCTATGGGCTAACAAAACTTTAGAATCTTTTTATTTTAATCTAATGAGTATATTGTCAATGTATTTCATAGAGTATAAATTAGGGTAATACAAATCTCATAATACAATCTTTTTAAATTTGCGCCAACAAATTTTGGATTAAATTCATGTTTTTTTAGCAATCTGTATGCCTTTTAGGATGAGAATTATTCTGAAAGTTATTTAAAATCCCTTCGCTGCATATCCCCATCGTTTTCCAAAACTTTTAATGCGTTTTAAAGAATTTTGGGAAAAAGGGATTTACGGGTATCAGAAAAAGAAAAGTTTTGTTTTTAATTTATGAAAATTGGATTTTCTGTGTAGAAGAAAAACTCTCCAATAAATAGTGAAAATTAGTCAAATGATACTCTTCAAACTCTATCCCTCTTCTTTCTTTTTAATATATACCTTTTCGCAAACTAAAGGTTAGCTTTTAATTTTATTATCATCTCTTGATAAAATTCCTTTCATTTAATAACCAAAAGTGAATCAATGAAAGATTAAGTCCTGGTATAAATGTACTTACAAGTAGATTAGAGAAAGTCAAAATTTTTCAAATTTTACTAGTCATATCATCATTTTTTTGAACGTTGAAAGAAATTCCTAGAAAATTAGGTGATGATTTTAGGGAAAATGAACGTTTTTTATTTCAATCTTCAAAAATGTGGTTTTCACGATTTTTGATTTAGACATGGAACATTGTTGGGGGAAAATAAAATTTTGCATCGCCTTGAAGCAAATGTTTTTCTAATCATCATCTCTCATTTTACTCAATGATTATAAATGGAATTCCATCAAGCAAAAGTTCCCATTAAGAAATATAATAGCTAAAGACTTTTTCCGTGTAACTCAAGAGTTGTGAGAAATTTTATTCAACAACTTTTTCATCATCCTTTTCATCTTGAAAGGAAACTTTACTTTCCTAGAATTAGATCATCCCCACAAGACTCTGGTTAGGGATGTTCCACTTATTTTTTTCCTTTACTACTGAAAACGTATTAAGGATATAAACTCTAAAGACGTCATATATACAGATGATCAAAAGGGTAACTCAAAACTCAATGTGCCATGCAGATTGATTGAGGTGAAACTTGATATCTCTCGTCTTTCTCTCTGTAGATACACAATTTACATGTACAACGTAGAAGAAGAGGACAAATGTTTTTCTCTTGACTTTTTGCATTTAAAATGACTGATGGATACGCTTTAACAATGACTAATTTTACTATAAATCAAAAAATACAAGTTTTCTTTTTACGCCTGGCTAATCATCAATCATTTTCAAGAACAAGGGTTTCTATTGATCTTAAAAATCATTAGTTCTCGAATTAATTAAATGACTTTCATGTGAAATTCTATTCTTGATGCCTCAAAGTCATTTATCGGTTTATTAATTAGGCAATGTTGAATATCTTTAGATCGATACAATTCATTAAGGAAAATAAATCAAGAAATTCCATTGTAACATGTCACTAATGAAATTTAATTCATCATGGAAGTCATAATTATGAACAGTGTTGTTTGGCGTGTTTGTCTGCATCCTTATTTTTTTAAATAATTCATTTATCTGTCTGCAAAGTAAACCAGTTTATCATCTGCTCAGATTTATCTATTTTAAACCTAATATGAGTCATTACTGATTTACATTATTTTGTAAACTAATGAATTTCCAAATTATTTTTCTTTTAAATGAAAGTAATTTGGTGAATAAATCAAGCTATGAGATCTAAAGGGTTCAATAGTTATTATATTTGCTACACCGAGCATCTTGTTCATTTTACAGTCCAATATACAGTCTATACAATCTAAAAACTAATATTATTCCTATTGATCCAGATCGGAAAATTTTATTACCACACCAATTATCTCCTATTTAGACCTCATCAATATTACCATTTCAAGAGCTCCACATTAACACTGTGCAACACTAAAAAATCGAATCAGCTGAAATTAACATATCTTGTTCAGTTTTGTACTCTTATTCTCGTGGTGCCATTCGTTTTCTTCTCAAAATTTTTTTACGACCACCAGCGGCCATTATAGTTTTTTCTGAGTTATTTTTTTCTAGAATGTATAACTCTCTCATCTTTTCACGTACACAAACAAATTTAGGCTCGAATGAAAGCTAAATGATCAAATAAGCTAATGAAAAATATTTTAGTTCTGAATTCTCGATTCTTATAAATTTTTACTGAATAAGTGCTCGGAATGCGGCTTTTCGAAGTAAAATTAAATTAGAAAATTATGACTAGTATAAATTTTATCCTAGTTTATTCGTCTTGTCGAGCTGATTAAGAATATGTAACTTCCAGTTTACTAGGTAATTCATGTGGAGATTTATGAGCTCTTGAAGTTTCGAATATATACCCAAAGGTGACAGACATACACACGCACATTACTACCTCTTATTTACAATGTGTTGGGCATTGTGTAATGTTAAAATCTGTTACATAAAATTTACAATTACTGAACAAGATATGTAAATTTCAGCTGATTCGATTTCCTAAAGTTGATTTTTGTTGCATAGTGTAATCATTCGTTTCCCGAAGTTGATTAATTGATCTATCGTTTAAGCAAATTTCTGATATGATTGTACGATAATATGCTCATACTTTCTGTAAATAGACTTGGACCTAAATTACTAAAATCTTCTGTAATCATGTTCAAATTATCTTACAGTCATTTTACGAAATTAGTGGACAATTTTTCGATATAAGAGGATTCGTTGACAGAATTAGTGGACGAGTTCCCAAAATAAGAATAATTGAAAGTTTAACTATCAAATGAGTTTTTATCACAATTAGTGTACATTTTCTTGAATTTAGTGAAATGCTTAAACAGAATTACTGGAGAGTTTTCCAATATTAGGAGAATGAGATAATTGCAGGTTAGGATCTATTCGAATATAGGGGAGAGTTTATCGAAATGGAGAGACAATATTTCGTCTTCAGTGGACAGTTTTTCGAAATTAGTAAAGAAGCTTAACGAATCCTCTACTATCAAAAAATTGTTCACTAATTTCGTAAAATGACTGTAATAATGTCCTGAAACCTTCCCAAGAAGTCTTGCTGAGATGCTATCGACAAATTCTGAACATTTCTATTTTTACCTATATTATTTTTTTTTCTATGCACTAATTCACTAAAATTAGGTTTAAATTAACTCTTTTCGCGTCTTGATTGTTGTCAAACAAAAGATTTTCATTTTGAGACATTTTCGAAATAAACAGGTAAATTTTCAACTCTGACTTTAAATAGATCAGAAACTAGAAGAGTCAAGGGAAAGTTTCCTTCTACTTTCTTATTCCTGAACAAGATGATGTCATTTCTGTCTTTCTATCTCATTCATGTTTTTCTCTCAACAAAAGTGGAAAATATCATTGAGTAGAAAAAAAAGAATGCCCTATTTGTAAGAATGTTTAAATATTTCTGAGGGGAGTGTAAAAAAAAGTATTTAAAGAATCTTTCAGTTCAAATTGTGAAAATGAGAAATCAGATTTGTAGATAGAAATTTCTCAGTGGTTTCTATTTTTTTCATTTTTCCTACCAACTGCTGTTTTATTGCTATAGGAAATATTTATACATTTATCATCATCATCATCATCATCATCAGAGTTTAATTTCCCTCTCTTTCTCTTGTACTTAGTCATATGAATTTCTTCTTGTTTTCCTGGACTACTATCCACTCACTCACTTTCTCTCGTATCCATGTACAATTCCCCTTGAATTTTATTTTTTTTATGATCAAGTTATCCTCACCAAATTATCATAAATACACATTTCTACCCTTATGATGTCCCAATCATTCATACTGGTTAATTTTTCTTATCTCAGCTAGGAAAAATAACTAAAAGAAGGAACATGTTTTCTTTGTTTGTTTAAGAGTTTGTACAGTCATCAAGTTATTGCAAATTTAAAACTTTATTCCCAATCTTTGATTGATACAGAGATATTTTTGAAATTTCCCCCACTTCTACCAGAATTATTATAGAACCAGTTATAAGATAAACAATCCTATTGATCCACTATAGTCTCCACAAAATTTTGATTAAACATCACAGCTTTTCAATACGCGCCAAACATTTTCAATGGCATATCAACAAATTTTGGTCCTTTCTTGTTATTTTAGGGTATCCATTCATCAATTTTAGTAAAAAATGGAAGTAGATAACATCAATTCATTCTGAATTCAAGTGCTAAAAAGTGAAAAAGCACATACCAAATATGTCTCTTTATCAAAATGGCTAAGAAAGGGTTAATGGGATTTTTCATATCGATCATGAAAAATGCTAATACTTACAAACATTGTATACTCTATGGATGTTTCCTATTATATTTCCTAGCCATCTTTCTGGCAAAATAATAAACGAACAATTATTCATACAATTTTATTGATTTCCGTTCTTCTATGGATTGAAGATACAAATATTGTTTGTTAACTAAATGGACCAATAGAAATCAACTTTTAATTTTGATTGTCTGTGTATCAGCCAATAAAAAGACAGCCTTATTCAATAATGCAATCAGACATTTAAGGCTACAGTTGAAGATTGTCTGCATCCCTTATCAATCTTTTATTATCAAACTTCTTGAGCACTAAAAAATAATTTTGAGTACTTAAATCTTTTCTAAGGTTTCTTTATTGTATTCTTTTTTGATAATTAACATACTTTTATCGTATTCATTGTTAAATTTGTATAGAACAATATCTAGAGCAGTGTATTCAGGTCCATGGCAAGTCCATGAGTGGGCCAAAATATCAAACCTAAAAATTTTTGTAGAAATAAAAATCCTATGAATAAAAGATACACACCATTTAATAACTTTTTAATCAATCTTCCCGAAAAAAGTTGAACCATAAGGTATTTCATTGGGATAGACTAAATTCACCTTATTTATTTAAAAAATCCTACAATTACTTGTGTGGTCGTTTGAAAGTAGATAGGATAAATGTATTGAAAAGTTTCGAAAAAGAATTTTTTATTAAAAGGTTTTCAGATGATTTAAGGTTTTATTATTCATCTATAATTCATTCTGATTCCGAATATGTATTTATATTCAATGATTGAAGTCATTAAATAGACTCGGACCTGAAAGGGTTAAGATTTATTTCCTTGAGAATATAGCATTGAAATATTTATGTATTCTGCTAAAGTTGTGCATTTCTGTCGAAAATTCCGGGATACATGTAATAATTTCAAACTAGAAGAAAAAAACCATAAAAAACGTTCATGTGATTAACTTTATGTTAATATCCTAAATATTTTCTATCTGATTTTTACACAAAGGCTATGGATCATTAAATCATTAAATATCATTTTTATCAAAGTTTATTGAACCTTTTGCTTTCCCGGTGTTATTTATGCAAGACTAATCATTTATTTCTCTTTCCAGAGATGTCTAGCTGATTTAGCCAAGAAGGCTGTTGCTCGAATTCCTGTCAAGACATTAAAACCCGGTGATAAAGTGAGCTTTTAACCAAGAATATGCATACCTTTTTTTTTATTCTCATATCAAATGCCATTCTTGCTTGAAAAGTGTTTTTCTTCTTCTAATTTAACACGAGCAAAACCCAATGATATCTTTTATCTCCAGGTGAACATGCCCCTTGTATTTTTCCAAATAATAATAATCAAGATTTGAATGCTTCCAGCAAAAAATCTAAAAATAAAAATGAAAATTTCTATCCAAAACAAAGTTATTCTTGGAAATGTGTTAACAAAAAATAGGCGAAATTCCATTCGACTTTTCATCATTTCCTGCCATCTTCAATCAACTCCACTCCAATTCCCAGCCTATTGCATTAAAGATGAAATGGTCTAGACAACCTTATTACAGGTTAAATTTTACATACTAAACATCTGACTAATACAGACAGATGTATGCATTCCAACGGAAACCTAATTAGATTTAATGTGTCTAGTTGAACATGATTCTTTTCACTCAATCAATCTCTTAACCCTTTAAGCCCCAGCGGGTCGTATATGGGACCGGTTACTTTCTTAAGCTATAATTATGTTTTAAAGAAACTGAAAATAGTTTAATGCCCACTTTTCTGAAAGAAGAACTAATTTTCTTTCGAATGAACTATGACTTATCAAGCTACAGTGTATTATTGAGAAGTTATGACAATTTTAAAATGATTTGTTTCTGATTAAATATTAAAATTTCCTTAAAAATATAAATAATCTTATTTTGTAAAACCACTTACAGCGATCGAAGAGAAAAAAGAAAGAAACCATACTCGTAGAATTCAAATATGCCATCACGTTTATGTCATCTTTCGAAATAAAAAAGTTGGCCATTTTCATTTTTCGGGTTAATATCTTCTAAACTAGAGATTTGTTTTTGCATCATCATTATCAGCATATTCTAAAACCCTTCTGAATTTTCAATCTTAGCGATGTACCTTGAAAAATACTCTCTGGGTCTTTAAGGGTTAAACAACATTTTAGGCGCCACTCATGTTGTTTATCTGTTTTTTTGTTGGATACTAAAATTACCCAAATATATACTATAGTCTCAAAATGGATCTAGATCAATATCTCTGATAATTTCATTCTTCCTATTTATTCAAGTCACTTGTTTCATGTATTCACTTGAGAATTAAATAGTTTAATTTTATTTTGAATATATAAATATATTAGTCTCATGAGAGTTTTCAACATTAATTAACATTGTAATAATTATTCTCATGGATTTCATGTAACCATTTGAGTCGAATAAATATGTCTCCAAAATTTAAAAATTCTAAAGGAAGAATTTTTTTCTTAAATTCCATATTTGTTTTTAGAAATTTTTGCACATTTTAAATTAAATTTTCTACTCAATCAATCTTCTCGACATAAAGTATTCTCTAAATTAACACTCAATGTACCAAAGTAATTTATAAGCAACAAGTTATCACTAAAGCTATATGAAATGTTGCCCACTTTTACCAGTTGAAGAAAAAAATTCTGAAAAAATTATTTTTATGAAAAATATATCCATTTTTCAAATTCCCATTTGGCGCCAAAAACCCATTTTTTCGAACTTTGAACTGAAAATCTTTATTGATTTGAAAGTAAGAGAGTGATCAAAATTTGATTTTCAGGATCACAATAAGAAAAGAAAGGGGAATATCGCTGACAAATTTCAAAAGATCCTCCATTTTCGAGGGATTTAGATTTTTCGAAATTTCATCAATTTTCAAGTAGTTAAAATGACCAAAAAATCGAAATTTGATTCCTAAAGGGTAATGAAATTATGCATTAGAACAGATTCAGCATATTTAGCTCAAGGTTCTAAGAAATTTTGAGTCAAATCGAATTCTAGATGAAGAAATTGAGATTTTCGTCAAAATCCTATTGGAATTTTGGCGCCAAATCAAGATCTAAATAAAGACTATATTTCTCATGAAAGTAATCTTTTTCTTCTTCAAATCGTAAGAGTGGGCAACATGAGTAGGAAATCTATCATTCTCTTAGAATTCACAAAGATCTTAGCTACATCATCCGACAAACACGTGCTCCATAATAATTGAAAATAATTTTATTTTCATTAAAAACGTTTTTTTATGAAAATCTATTTTCCATGGTCATGGATGAAAAGAAAGAGTAATTCGAGTAATCAATACAATCGCCTGAACTCTATCAAGCTTCAATGGAAAGCTCCAAATAACCCAACTTTTGATCGATAATTATTGCACAAATATTCACAACTATTTCCTGAAATTCCTGAATAAATATTATGGAAATCTACATGTTCATTGTGTATTAATAAATAAGAGAAACCCAAATTTATTTTAATTAGGTTTTTTAAGCTTTCCCCTTTTGGTTTTTCTGCTATTCCTGAGTGCATATCTACGTGGAACTAGATAATGGAATGAAAAAGTAGCCCCTCTCTTGATAAATATAGTAAGCAACCATTAATAATTCAAACACAAAGGTGCACAAAATCTGTCTAATACAAATCTGTTGATAAATGCTCTTGGAAAAGATAAATCCCTTTTCCGATCACATAAAGATTTTCAACCTGTTCTTCATGGATTCTCAGACTCTATTGCATCTGAATTGCTTTCAATGCTTAATATGTTGAACTTCCAGACTTTTGACCTATTTTTCAAGGTCACCTCTTTTATTCTTTCTATGATTTCTCGCACTGATTCAACTCAAAAGTTTCTGATTCCTATAAAATAGTTATTTGTAGTAATTTGAAAAATTTTACTTCTTTCAGTTGGCTGATTTCATACGATTACTAAAAAGTTGAGCTTTCTATGGCCTAGAGAGTGAACCTATTAGTAATTTTGCTATTCGAAATCGAATCCTATTTCAAACTTTTTTTCTGGTCTAAGCCCTTGTCAAATGGTAACATGAAAACAAATCTTATTTTTCTTGATTATAATAAGCGTCTCAATCTTGTAGTAAGGCCTAGCCCTACAAAACTTTTAAGGTTAGGATGTTATTTTATCTGATCACACGTTGAGACGCAATATTTTGCCCTACCTAACCAAATAATTAATCTATACAATTCCCTCAAAGTTTACTTTGAATTGTGTTGGTCGTTTTATTATCGATGACATGAAAACTCACCGCAAGCTATTCGTTTTCATTTCATCGATGTTAAAAAGCCCTTAGTCTCTTTGTCACTCAGAAAAATTACTGCAAAACAAGCGGGGGCAAATGTCCTATAGTTTAGCGGGAATGTCTGTTAGAATCAAAAATTTATTCAAGATGAAGCTGACTTACTTCTTTTGAATCTGGAGTTGTCAAGAATTCTCATGAAGAAAAATCCAACTCTTGAGAAGATGAACACTCCTAAAATGAGTATCATTGTATTCTGTCTCCTGTCATCATTCATTCATATTTTAATAATGACGTTCCAGAATCTTGAGACATGCAACTTAATTTTGATCTCTCTGATTTATGTGACAAGTCCATGACAATCTCTAGATTTATCTGAGACATGAAAAAAATCCTTCTTTAATTCAAACGCAGAAAAATTCACACATCTTGGCTTGCCTATATCTAATTAGGTAACTAATAAATCGATTATCCGAGATCAGTTAGAATTCTCGGCTGTATTTAAAATATAATTGTGGTGGGAAATAAAGCTTCCTAACAATCGCTATAATCCTGTAATCGCTGAGGTACAAGGGATTTTCATTTCTCAGAACAAATCACGAGAGGACTGCTAGAAAATTCATAAATTAAGATGATCCGAGAAGAGTTCAAACTTAAGAGTCCAAAATAACTACGCCAATTCTGAATCGGAATTCTCTTTTGAGAGCCGACATATCAATTAAAAGATATTAGAGGTTAAAATTGGCCTTGCCTTTAAAACTAGTTATCTTCTAGACCAGCAGGCAATTGCATATTCAAAAAGGATTGAAAGTTATTTTATTTCATCCTAAGGCCTCAGCAAATAGGTTTTCTAAATAATTACATTTTCAAAAAAAACGCCCTTCTTGAGACTCTTCAAAAGATTATTTTGTGAATTCTAAATGGAATGAGTTAACAGGCTTTTGATATTCAAAATAAATTCCGAAAAAAATTCAATCTGACCAAAATTAGGCCAATTACTTAGGTCAGTTTGAATTTTTCTTGAATATCAACAACTTATTAGCTCATTCCATTTAGAAAAATTATTTATTTCTGTGAATTCGGAGAAAAATATTGAGTTTTTTTGTAAAAATATAGTAAATTCTCATCTTCTTATCAACTAGCTTAATAAATTTCCTTTCAAATGAGGCGTGAAAAGGTCTATTCTAAGAATCTTTCAACATATATTTTGAAGTGTATGTTTGGTGGGATAATGTAAAAATACTCAACGATTAAACTTTTTATGTCGATTTGGTAATCTTTGAAAATATTCTTACAAATTATCCCCAAAGAAATTATCAATTATTTTTCAAGTTTAATACTACCATAGTACTATCAATCCATACAAACCATATTAGTATTTGTAGTAAACACCATCTAAAACTCTTTCAATTCATTTATAGAAGTACAATACAATTAATACACTACAGTGAAATGTATTTTGTCCCTCTCGTATGCCCATTTAATATATTGGAGCTTATTCTGTTCCTCTTTTTATTCCCTCTTTTAGTCTGTCATAAAAGTAGTTTTGATTTCTCCTTCCTAGTACACTTTGCTTTGTTGATGAAATTTCAACTATGATTATTTTTCTATTCTTCCCCTACTCCCACACACCACCCCATCTTTCTGTAAACAATTCAATAATTATAATTATTTACCCCAAAATCCTC
This sequence comes from Gyrodactylus bullatarudis, assembly GCA_012064415.1. Lineage (NCBI taxonomy): Eukaryota > Metazoa > Platyhelminthes > Monogenea > Gyrodactylidea > Gyrodactylidae > Gyrodactylus > Gyrodactylus bullatarudis. The sequence continues at coordinate 151,829 of SSNU01000106.1, forward strand.
TCTCTACCCCTCTCCTAAGGGCATTTCTCCTCTCTTTAGTATATGGTAATAATAAAATAAGATTCATGTCCTTTTTTGCTGACCATTTTTGGAGGATTGTGATTTTCAAAAAGTAAACAATTTCTAAATCTTTAATAAAACCTGGTTTGAACACAATTTTTACTTTGTGATTCTACCAATATGAGAAAAAGATTTTTGAGGACGAGAGAACCTCAAGTAATGACTTATTTGCAGTAAATAGCGAAAAAAAATTTCAAAATTGGCAATTTTTTAACAAAAATAACAAAAAATACCATCTTCTACACTTCTCCACCAGTTTTTGACTCTTGAAACAGTTTTTTCCTATATAGCTCTGTGGTAGAGAAATGAATCTGAAAGGATTTTCAGCCAAGGAATCCTTATTGATTTTTTATTAGGTCGTTTATAGATGTTAAAGGGTAATCACTCAGTGTACGCTAACAGAAATTTCTCATCAAAATGAGATCAAAACGAAAAAATTGACAAAAAGATTATTTTTCAAATTAAAAGTATGTTCATGATAAGGAAAAACTGTTTCAAGAGTCAAAAACAAGGTATGTGCTTTTTCAAGCACCAAAACTGGTGGAGAAGTGTATATTTGTCAAAAATACTAAAGCATTTACATGTCTATTTGGAAGAAATGCATAGATTTGAAATAAAATTCTCTCAATCCTAAAAATTTTTATTCCTGGAATTTATTCATTTCAATCATTTTTGGAAATCTTGATAATAAATCTTATTGTATTTGAATTATTACTCCCTAGAGATTTTTGTCTCTGTGGATATCTAAACCTAATTGACATGAAGATGAGAATTCACTTTTTTTACAAAAACTCAATATTTTTGTTCGGAAAGTCAGAAAAAGTCTGGGTGTATATGAATATTATTATTAATTCCTTAAAGATGAAAGGTGTTGTCTTTACAATTCAGTGTTGAATTACAGTAACTCGACAGGCCAATCAGATTCGTGTAAATTTTTCTAATTTTAACTACTTCCCTTGAACATTACTTCAGGTCTTGTCTGTTTTCTCTCAAAAAATTGCATATTCACTGCCATAGTTATAATAGAAAATTGTTAGACACAAGAAAAAGATATTAATTTCCACCAAGCTCAGAAACAATGATAAAAAGCGCCACTTAATTACCTCAAGATGCAATAAATTATTAATCAACACATTTATTGATACACATTTCCATGGAAATTTGTTCTTTCTCTCACTTGGTATAGCTATGTTGCCTCAAATATTTATATTTTTGTGCTCACTTTGCCGTGTGAATACAGAACGATTTTCCCCACCTTTCATCTGAGAAATGTAGTCATGCCTCTATGAATAGATTCCATATTCCTTTGATTTGATATTTCAGCTAATTCGAACGTGATCAGTTTAACTTTACAAAATTATCAAAGTAAAGGATTTCCTTTGTACTCTTATAATACACTTTATTCTACCTTGTTTAAATATCTCTGCAATGAATAATACATGAAGCTAATTGATGCGAAGTTGGGAATCTAGGATTTTGACGAAAATCTCAATTTCTTCATCTAGAATTCGATTTGACTCAAAATTTCTTAGAATCTTGAGCTAAATATGCTGAATCTGTTCTAATGCATAATTTCATTACCCTTTAGGAATCAAATTTCGATTTTTTGGTCATTTTAACTACTTGAAAATTGATGAAATTTCGAAAAATCTAAATCCCTCGAAAATGGAGGATCTTTTGAAATTTGTCAGCGATATTCCCCTTTCTTTTCTTATTGTGATCCTGAAAATCAAATTTTGATCACTCTCTTACTTTCAAATCAATAAGGATTTTCAGTTCAAAGTTCGAAAAAATGGGTTTTTGGCGCCAAATGGGAATTTGAAAAATGGATATATTTTTCATAAAAATAATTTTTTCAAAATTTTTTTCTTCAAATGGTGAAAGAAAAAAATCGAGTTTTTCGCAAAAATCAAAAATTCCCAACTTTATAAATGATTTGAATTCTTGATGACGATTTTTATCCATCAGCTTCAAGTTTATTAGGGATATGATAGTGATACAACTAGAAAGTTTATGAAAATTCACTTGAATTACTGACTCCTATTTAACCAGTTAAACAATTATTTACCCTTGTTAAGATAAGAAACTTTTCAAATATTAACTTTTTAACATTTTTTAAATTAAGATTCAAATAAAAATTTTCAAGGTGATTTCTGATTGGCCATATTCTCAGAATGCCATATTTTTTCCAATACTCTATAATGAGTAATTTCAAAAGAGTGATCCCAAAAAAAGAACATTTTCCCATTAAATATGTAATCAGAGATGTTTGAATAAATGCATTTTCTAAATTACTACTAAATTTATAAATTTCTAGCCAATCATTTTACAAGACTTTACTTGATTAATCTTAAAGGGGGGAGTTGATGATATAAGGCATAAACGGTATGGTACTTCAGTTCCTAACGCAGATAGAATCCACCGTCAGAATTTGGGTGGAAGAAAAATTGAATCATTTATCCAAGATGCAAATCGTATTTAAATAATTGGCCAAGGGTTCTGGGTTCTTGCTTCTAATCTCAGATAATTGAGAAATCTTTACACTCGTAACAGTTTCTGGCTGATCTCTGGAGAGGTAGCTTTAATTTGTTTGATCCATAATGGAATCTAATATCTTCAGTAAGGGTAGATCTAAATAACCTATTTTTTCCAAGTCTTTTCCAACTAGTTAAGTACCTTCTTCAGTGAGATGAGAAGCTTGTAATGTCTTCTATTTTTACTCAGATCTGAAAAACCATTCAATTTTCAATAAGTTTTTTTATTGGCGCTGATATGATTCACGTAATTTATCAAAAACATCCGAAAATCCGCTTAAAATCATATTTGTAGTTATGTAAGAAAAGATTTTTTATTCACTAAATGTTCATTTCTTTATGGTTCATCAGTAGTGACACATAAATAATGATAAAAGTTTTAAATTCATTCATGAAAAAAGTTTTGTTATATTCCAATTAAATCCATTTGTACAATGTATTTGTCTAGAGACATTTTGTACCTAAAAAAGTTGCATCTCTCCTACTTCAAAAGTTACCTGATGTCTTTTGTTTTCATTCTACTATTTCTATTTATAATAATTATAATGACCTAACTGGAAAAAAATTGACTGATTTCTCTCTCATCCTACAGGAAGTTGGACCTGAAATCGATCAATGTGCAATATGTATTGAAACCTATCGTCCATTGGATAACATTCGAATCTTGCCATGTCGGTAAGTTTAGCCTATGATTGGTTTTTTAATTTGATACAAATACATAATGTGAAAAAAGGCAAACAATTTTTGTTAATCCTTGATATTTGAATGCTATTGAATGCTTATAGTATTTTGAACCAATATTAGAAAAAGAATTCAAATTCGGGCATACAAGCTCTTAGAAATTTGTTATTTTTTGTTTAATCAAACCATTTGAAGGCAAGATGTGCTTCTTATCCGCATCCAATTAGAGATACTAATAGACTTGAGCACTTATCCCTCGTAACCAAAACACCTAATAACAATTAATATAAGAAAAAGAGTTTTCTGATGAATTCATTGTACTATTGATGAAAAAGATCATACATATATGCTTAAAATCTGTCATAAAAACACCAAAAAGGCATATTTTCATACTTTTGAGGCCATATTCATGCTCTCTTTCGTCGGCTCTCTTCAAAATAGTTTTTCTATTTCGAATTTTTTTCCAAAAGATCAGTCTATAATCACTTCCAGGTGATGTATTTTTTACAATAGAAAGTTTAGTGTACCACACATTAACCCTAATATAAAAATTTGGGCTCTATAGTAAAAATTCTAAAACACGTTTTGTGATACCCCACTATAGAGGAAACTTGACAAAAAGTTGAAGGATCCATTCAAAACAACATATTTGATCTGAAACCTCTTTCTAATGAGCCTAAAATCTCCGAAAGAATGTCTTTAACTGAAAATTGAGCACTATCATGCATATTACAGTATATTATAATACATTTACATGTTCCAGAAATCTTTTCAAAGGAGTAGAGAAGATAACTTTTTCGACAGTTATTGCGTAGGTACCATTGTAACTAAGAATTGTTGACCAAGTTGCCACATGCTCATTAGAAATGTAAAATGAGATCTTCTCGTATTCTTGCTTGGTTTACAATTTTGAGAATATTGGGCAGAGGCAGAAAATCAGGGCAAGATTAAATTACACACTAATAATAATAAGGTGGAAAAAATATGGGATAATATTTCAATTTTTACATTTCTTCATATAGACTCAGATAGATGCTATTAAACTATCTATTTTACACTTTCTGCGTAGTTTAAGCAAGCCCCCTCCTCCTCCTGTATACCTTATAGAGTTGGTTGATATGAAGTTAGGAATCTATGAATTTTACGAAAAACTCGGTTTTTTCATCAAGAATTCGAATTTGTTAAAGAACTTTTAGAATCCTACTCATATTGTTGCCCACTTTTACCATTTGAAGAAAAAAATCTGAAAAAAAAATATTTTAATGAAAAATATGGTCATTTTTCAAATTCCCATTTGACGCCAAAATCCCATTTTTTCGAACTTGAGCTAAAAATTTCGAAATGTTGATCTGAAGGTGGGAGAGTGATCAAAAATTGATTTTCAGGATCAAGATTAGATAATAAAGCTGAATAGCACCTGACGGTTTTAGATATCGACAGTTACCCCATTTTCGAGAGATTTTGAATTATCGAAATTTCATTGATTTTCAAGTTGTGAAAAGGATCAAAAAATTGAAATTCATCCCTCATAAAGATAATAAGGCTATGCATCAGATTGATGAGTCTTTTTTGGCCGAATTCGAATTGCAAATCTTGAGATCAAAAATTCGTGGAAATTCGGTGCATTCTCTTACGAGTGTGTATAGGCCAAGATTAAATTTCATTCGTCAATGTTGTAGTGCGTAGATGGACAGATACTTGAATCCGGAATCTTTTTTGTTGCTCTAGTTATTACTTGGTTATTCTCCCCTTTTTAGTATCAATGACCTTTTCTAAAAGCAACATTGATTTTTCTTTCCTCGATGAAAAAGATTCGCATGATTTAAATTTTACAATATTCCTGTCCAACTACACCAACTACACAAGGATTACAGTTAACTTAATCTTTCCTTCAACCATATACAACAATTTTTATGCATTATAATTACCAGTGATAATTACCATTCATATACGCATTTGTACGTTTGAAAATAATATTTCTTCTTCAACAATACTGGATTTTGGAAATGTTAGAAAAAACATCTCTATAGATTTTCTTATTTTTATTTTAAAGGCAAAAATACGATTCTTCCATTTTAAATTGAAGCTAGTTTGAAATTCATGATACTATAACCTCGATATTTTCGGGCTAACTGAGCTAATCAAACTTTGACTTGGGTTTCCGACATCCAAGAGCCAAGAATCCAGAATAGCCAGGCATCGTTTGTCACACTGGAATTTTAATCGGTCAAACTCTACAAACTCGAACTGTCGGTGTACTCTTCTGAATTAAACTTATATCAGATCGTATCTAAATCTCAATGATCGGATAAAACAGTTATAAATCTTTATTGCTTGTACAAGTAGGCCATATGACTCATGAGGTTATAGAAAAAATAGTTTTTGATGAGAACACTTGAGAAACTTGATCAACTTTTATCTTATCTTAGGTTATCTTTTGGCTTTTACTGATTGTATGACTTTAGAAGACAAATATATCAACTATAGGGTCGAATTCTGAAAATGCATTCAAAATTAAATGAAATTTAAAACCAATCAGATAAATTAAACTTGTAAAAACATGAAAATAACCATCTGCTAAATCAATAAAAGTCTTCTTCTCTTTTCGTACAATTCTATTCTGATCAAAACTGCTTTCTAAAGCATTCTACAAAATGCTCAACTTGAATTTTAGCACCAATTTTTCATCAAGCCCTCTCACTTAGCTGGACCCCCATGTTTCCCATTTTTTTGACATGAAACAATCTTGGGAGAAAATCAGTCTGATAAGAACATTTCATACCATTGTACTTTAATTCTTCAAAAAGAATTCTCATTAAAATTTATTGTATTTTCTTTCTTAAGAAACACAACAGGTAGTATCTTTTTTTCAAGCAAAATAAAAAATGACAACAAATAAACTTTACAAGGAATATTTCCATCGAGACACAAGAAGGGAGCTGGAAAAAAAACTCTTTTTTCTTCTACGTGATGGAAGGTTAAATCAAGAAATTGTCATTAGAGAAAAAAACCACTAGAAAATCGTTAATTAAAAGACACAAATAGAGATATTCTTCGGACATAACCTGCAGTGTGATTCAGGTCTTATTTTACCTAACAGATTGCGGTCGTTATAGCATTTGAAGAAATAAATTATTTCTGCCAATTTCGATTCGACGCCAAATTTAAATTTCTTAGAACTTAACCATTTCATCCTCCGACTTTCAAATCAATAAAAATGTTTAGTTCAAAGATCTGAAAAATAGGAATTTGGCATTTTTCTTCAGATGGCTAAAACTTTTACTATAGATCTCTTAAGAAAATTGTGAATTACTGTATCATTGTCAATAATTTTGTAACTTCTTTTTCATTAACAAAATATTTCCACTAATGATGACATGGGATATGTAAATTTTTATTCATAATTATAACCATCAACTTAGGACATCGGTTTTTTGGACAAAATTATCAGACCAGATTTGGTACAATCAACCAAAATTTATGAACCATTAACCCTTTAAGCCCCAGCGGGTCATATATGGGACAGGTTACTTTCTGTAGCCATAATTATGTTTTAAAGAAACTGAAAATAATTTATTGACCACTTTTCTGAAAGAAGAACTAATATTCTTTCGAATGAACTATGACTTACAAAAGTCATGACAATTTTAAAAGGATTTGTTTCTGTTTAAATATTAAAATTTTCTTAAAAATATGAACAACTTTTTTCTTGAAAAACCACTTACAGAGATCGAAGAGAAAAAGAAAGAAACTTTTATCGAGAAACCATACCCTTAGAATTCAAATATGTTATCACTAGGCCTATAGGGCGGTCACAAAATAGCATTTTTTCAGAAAAAAATAGCACAATATTCAAAAAATAAAGCATTTTTATAGCATATGAAAATATATTATATACTACTTGTCAGTTAATGATTAAAAAATATTTTTTTCGTTTGGGAAGAAGACAGAACATTGCGTCCAAAAGTGTGATCTGACATTTAATTATGGAACAAATGAGGTTAAATAATATCCCAAGGTTAAAATTTTTCTTTTACCAACCAAAAACCTTTGGAACAGGCCTTATTACAAGATTGAGACGCTTTAGAAACAACTTAATTCAAATTAAGAGATGATAGTAGTCAAGAAAAATAAGATTTGTTCTCATGTTACCATCTATCTGACAAGGGCTTAGCCCGGAGAAATAGCAAATAAAATAGCAATTAATTAGTGGGAAAATAGCATTCAATTTTGAATAGCAAAAAAATAGCAAATTTATTTTCGTGTGGAAATATCCTTGATGCTCAAGAAGGTTAATTTCAAAAATCTTATTAAAATTCTAGCAACATATCAAAAATAGCATTTTGACCGCGCTAGTTATCACATTTATGTCGAAATAATAATCTTAGTCATTTCCAGGTCTGAAAATGGTCATTTTTGGGACAATATCTTCTAAACTAGAGGTGCTTTTTTGAAAAAAATGGATATTCGTTATCAGCATATTTTAAACCCCTACAAAATTTTCAATTTCAGCGATGTACTTTGAAAAAAATTATCTCTCGGTCTTTAAGGGTTAACCTTGACCAAAAACCCCTTCTAAATATTTTGTAAAAACACATGGTAAATATGATGGTTATAATTTATAACTTATAAATTATAATAATGAATAAAAAATGGGGATGTGCCCCCTTTCTAAAGGACCCAAGTCGAGGGACCACTGTACATTCATTGAAATATTGGTCATTTTAATAATTTGTGAAATTATCCCTTTTCAAATATTAAATAAAAGGTTTTTAAATTCTTTCCAGACACTTTTTCCATAAACAGTGCATTGATCCATGGTTATTGGAGCAACGCTCATGTCCAATGTGCAAGCTAGACATTCTCCATGCCTACGGTTTAAGACCAGAACTAAGCGGTTGTGGCTCAAACAATCCAAACAACAACTCAAATAATACTATCCAAAATTCAGCCAATATTTCCTCATCTCAACTCCAACAACAACAACAGGCTCCATCATCAGGTGTTACCTCTGTTAACAATAATAACAATATAGCCCCATCGGGTGCAAACGCCATTCTACATCATCACGGCCAACAGACAATACAAATCATTAGTGGCAGTGGTAATGGTGGGTCTCAACGACATCATCACCATTCCATTCATCACCACGGTCACCATTTACATGGAAATACTAACAAATCTCAAGCTGCCCAACTATTACATCATCAAACATCTTTCACTCAAAATGCCCAGTTAATTTCCGGACAATCAACCGGTTCTCCGCATAGCAGTAGCCTGCCATCACTCAATGCTATCCTTGTGAGTTTTTTTATCCGTTTACTCAAATAAATGATCTTCTACCAAATCTATTGACTACGAGAATTCTAAAATAATTGGTCATATTTAGAGTTAAGTACTATTTTGAATAAATACTTATTCCTTTTCTATTTCTAGCATTCTTTCAACCCTCTAAGAGTAAATTTAAATGAATAAAAATGTTTTCTTAAAATTCTCGGCTTAAATATGAAAAATAAAGACAATATCGAGTCTATTATAGGGCTTCAAATACTGTGGCAATATTTAATCTTGGCATCGTCTTTCTTTCCCAAATCAATTCATATCAATTAGCTTTATAAATCTGGATGAAATATTTAGCCCTGCATATGAATAGGTAGACTACTTCTTTCTCTTTCAGTTTTGAGATTGATTTCTTGTTCCGACCATTCAAAAGCTTCGTAGTTTTTTGTACTATTCTCAGTTTTTTTTGTAATTTGAGTTAGTTTATTGCTCAATATGATGAAAGAGCCCAACATTAGGTTTCTATAAATAGATTCTTGTGAAATCTCCTAAATCTTTTTGAAGGTAGCAAAATACTCCTGTAATCTATAATTCTTTCATTTTCATTTTATAATCTTTGATTATTACTCTTTTTTAATGTTAATGAAAGAATCTCATCTTGAGTGCTTTCCTCATCTTTTCTGGGAATTATTATAACGTGATATGATATCGTTTCCTGACTTTGATTTCTCGTGCGATATGATGAACTGCTCAAGTATCTAATCTGCAGCTCCATTTGAAGATATATTGTGAGCAAACGAGTTCTTGCCTGTGACCTATTTTTAGGTCATTTGAAGAAGAAGAACAAGAAATTCTTCTACAGTATAACAGTTTTTACTCTGATTTTAAAAAATTAATTGTTAACCTTGGCAGAATTGAAAAGTTTTCTTTTACAGATAAAATCAAAGAAAACTAAAACAATGAAAGAATATCTCCATTTTCTCCTGATTCCAATTAAACTAAAGATTAATTTATCTCTAAATGAGATTTTTATCTTTTCAATATTCCATAATACAAGAACATAATATATCTAAATCATACATCCAGTTATACCTACTTTTCCGTTTTCTACCATTTTTTCATGCGAACTTTGTTAAAATTCATCAAATAGAATTTTTTAATTATCATAAGAATTATCGGTTTTTATAATAAAATACGTGGATTCAAAATGTCTTTAAAAAATTATCCTTAGACTGTGATTAAATCATCCAGAGAATTTCTCTTGAAACTAAACATAAACCTAATTGACAGGAAGATGAGAATTCACCTTTATTTCCAGGAAAATTTTTTTCTTCGAATTCGATAATAAAATAACCCAATAAATTGTGGAAATTATAAAAAATTTCTAGAAAAATTCAATCTGACAAAAATTAGGTCGTTTTTCGAATTTTGAAAATGCATCAGATTTTCACTTTTGAGCTCTAAATTTTTATCGATTTCAAGGATTTTAAGTAATTAAATGCAGATATTCGAGATCAGCATTGGACAAAGAATCCGAATTTGGGTGCAGAAATTCACAGAAATTCGTCTTTATTATCGAAAATCAAAAAATTTAAATTTATCGATTATCACGATGGGGAACGTTCCAAAATTTAAAAGTTTAACTTTTTCTTGAAAAGACTAGAATCCTCTCTACCCCCACGGCCCAATTCGAATTCTTTTTCCAATGCTGATCTCAAATATCTGCATTTAACTGGTTCGAATCATCGAAATCGATGAAAGTTTTGATCTCAACAGTGGAAAACTGATGCATTTTCGAAATTCAAAAATTGGCCTTATTTTGGTTAATCAAACCTAAAATTGCTAATTTTTAAAAGACAGTCAAAAGAGCACGAGTGAAGAGGAGAGAGCAAAAACCTCTGCTGACTACCAATTGAAGTTTCACTAACTATAGAGGGAATAGAGTATCATTTACTATAAAACATCATCATGTCTGAAACAAGATTAGTTCTTATCTCAAGTGTAGTGGTTTCGTTATCTCTTGGTATTCTTCGAATTCCACTTTTGTATGTATATTAAATCTGAATATCATGTGATTACAATCGTGTAACGAAAAAAAGCAAACTAACCAATTCAAATGATGATAAAGAAATTTCAAAAATCATAGACATAGATTCCATTTTTTCTTGCATTTCCATGATGATTATGATACACTCATAATAGTTAAAGGTTTGGGTATATTTAATTTGGGAAAATGCAAAAGAATTCAAGTTTTTGAAAAAAACACGCATCATGAAAATGTACTTTTAAAAGAGACACCAAAAAATTTTCTTCTTTAAGAATTACGGATTTTTGTATGCTCAAACTCATCAAATTTCTTTTTATTTTAACCCAAGGAAAAATTTGTTTATTTAGGGCTTAAAATTTTTCAATGTTTTGAGTTTCAAGAGTGTTAATTTTAAGGTGATCACAACTAGGCTAGGTGAAATTTTTTGTTTCTCCCAACAGCTCACGAGAGGACTTACTTTTCTAATAGAATTTAGTACTCAGATCATGTTTTGCATATGTTCAAAGTGTGAAAGTCATTGCCCACGGACATGATAAAACAACGAAATTCACCATAGAGGTCCTCTGAAAAACTTATTAAATGGCCAAGATAGATTTTAGTGATTGCGTATTGAAAAATTGTGGAGTTTTAAAACTGAATAACATAATGATGAAGCATTTCCCAGACATGCTTCAATACCAAATAATACACTTAGAATTGATAGTTCTAACCAGAAACGTTGGTTACTAATATGAGATTAAAAATTTCACCCTACCCAATTGATCCCTGACACACACTTGTAAATCAACAAAAAGATTTCAAACCAAAATTCTTAAAAAGGTGCCAAGTGAAAATGTTTAACCCTTAAATTAATTAACACGTACCATTTGAGGAACTCATTATTACTAAAGCTAATTTACATGAAAATGAGAAGTTACTATTTTTACAAAATCAGCCGGTTTTTTGAATTTCAAAAATATTTCCACTTTTTCAACTTTTGAACCCAAAATTTTTATCGATTTCGATGATTCGAACCAGTTAAGTACTGATATTTGGGATCATCATTGAACGAAGAATTCGAATTCGACCATAGAGATAGCGAAGATCTTACTGTATCAGAGAAAAAGTTAAACTTTGGATAATTTTCCATCGTGATAATCGAAAAATTCAAATGGTTCGGTTTCGCACAGTAATGACGAATTTCAGTGAACTTCTGCAGGTGAATTCGAATTCTTCGTTCAATGTTGATCCCGAATATCAGTACTTAACTGGTTCGAATCATCGAAATCGATAAAAAAACAACTTACCCGTAGAATTCGAATATAAAATCGCTTGAAATCTATCTGCTAAAGCTTTTAAGATAACCATTTTTTTGGATCGGAAAATTTCCCGATTGTTGATCGATAATAACAATTACAGATTCGTAATAAATATCTCTAAAAACCATAGGATAGACAAAAGATTAAATGCGAAAAGACAAGAATTTATTGAAAAACGTTTTATTCTCTGTAAAAATAATCTATAGAGTTTCTAAAAAGGTTCTAAACTTTGGATAAAAACTCAGCAATACATTGTGGAATAATAACTCCAAATCTCATCCACAAAATCTCATCAAATATCTGAAAAATATTTCTTTTGTATGGTACAAGAAATTCCTCCTTGTTGGAATTCTCTTCCAATTGACTAATAGAACTAAAATTGTATGTATGTTGTCTGAAGGCAGAATAATATATATAAACTGAGAGGTACCCTTGAGAGATACATACAAACAGCTCTATTCTCCTGGGAAGAATGTGATTCATTTTTCATTTGTATATTTTGTCTCTCTGTGTGAACATTTTCTCGGCCCTATAGAGACAAAGTAGTTTAAATCAATCGTGTTAAGTCTGATCAAATTATTCATCGTTGAATGGGAGTTGAATTTCGATTTTTTAAATCATTTTCAATGAAATTTTGATAGATCAAAATCACTCGAAAATTCATTGACCATATAATAATAATAGTTTTATTCAACAATACATATGTTATGTATCTGTAAACATAAATAATTCTTCATATCATTCTGAGTGCATTAATTTATTCCTGAGTTTATTTTTAAATTTATTCAAGCTTAGATTTTTAATTGATCTATTGAGATTTTTAAATATGTTTTTTCATCTATTAAATATTTCCAGGTTGCCAAATTCTGGAATATTATAGCGTAATCTTTGGCGGTTAGAGCTTACTATAGGGGGGATGATTTGATAAGAGCAATTGATTCCAGTTGATAACTCGAAGATAGTAGCCGTACAAATTGTCTTTGTGCAGATTGAATTTTTTTCGACCATTTTTTACCTTCAGGATTCCATACTGCCGAACAATATTCTATAACTGGTCATTCCATCAGTCTTTACTCAGTCTAAACTTATTTTGAGTACCCTTCCACATTAGAGCAACGCTCTTCTTCGAAAAACTAGCGAAATTCAACAATTAACTTAACTGGAATTATTTCGTTCTAGGTGCTTAGGTAATATATCCCACAGGAACGTCTTATTTGGTAATGGATTAGCCCATGTCGTTGAATGTTACAGCTTACTAATGGATCCCACCGAGACTGGTACGAAAGAAACTCACATAGCATTTAGAAATAATCTAAGTATACATATATGGTAGACATATACGCGCGTTTCGTCCTCTTTTTGGACTCGTCAGTATGCCACAACCTGGAATTTGCTGCACTATTCATTAATTAACTTAAAATTTGGTAATCCTGAGCATTTTATTCATGCTAAAATCTTTGCTTGAAATACTTGAATCTAGGAGTCGGAAATTTTCTGAAAGCTAATTTCAAAATTTAAACGGGCAGAGATTTGAACTTTGTACGTGATAAAATTGGTTTTCTTATTCTAGCAATATTTTTATCTTTTCAATCTGACTCGGAATACATAAATATTTGAGCTTTTTAAAATATATATTCAAATTTATCTATAGGAATTGAAGACACATGAAGAAAAGTCCATTGAGAAGAGAAGCAGTGCTCTATTCCACATTTAAATTAAAAAAACTGTTAATAAATAAGAAATGGTTTGCTTTGGTTGGCAGTGCAAGTTCAAATATTACAATATAGATCTCCCGATCTAGATTTTAGGAACTATTATTTATTCTATGCAAAGTATACATTATGTATAAATATGACCTATTACAAAATATATGACTGATATATGCTCATATAACTTTTTTATATGAAACCTCACACCTCTTTTGATTATACCAATGTGCTTTATTTGTTTAATATACCTCACTTGTAAAATATGACTTGATGCTCTAATGATAAGTCTGCTTTGAAAACAGAACTCAGACTCGGTATCAGCGTAATTGTTTCGGCTGAAATTTTCTAGTTCATGTGAAGATACTATATGTCTGAATAACTTTGACAGTCGATTTGCCTACTGTATCTAAGTAATGTATCTATGATAAAGATTTGATAGAGGATATTATTTCTCCATCTTTTGCTATTAAACTTCCTCTTATTTTCTATTGAGGTAGGGAAAGATGTTACTGACTAGACGTAACTAATTCAAAAAGGGAATACGTGATAACTCTACTGTATAAATTATTCAATGTTCAACGTTTTCTCATCTTTATACTGTAGCATATATAAGAGTATACACAGTATATTGATTGTAAAAAGTTTAATAAATCTCTTTATCGACAATCATTTTCATAAGATATTCAAGATGAATTTTATTCATCTTTCGTGATACTACCTACTACAATCTTGTAATTACTCCAACAGAGATTAACAGAACTTTATTTCCTTTCTTTTGAACTTTGAATTCAAAATAATGGAAATTTGGCGCTAACTCGAGATTTGAAATAATTGATCTCAACAATTTATTTTTTCTTCATATCGTAAAAGTAGACCTGATTCAAAAAACGATCAAAGTGCCACAATAATCTTCTGAATGATTTAAAGTTGGCTTACTAGTTAATAATATCAAAGACCCACTCTGTCTTGATCAATAGAATATTCAATCATTCTCAAGTGAATAATCAAGAAAACGAATAACAGCTCTTTCTTGGTCCTGGAATGATGACCAAATTTGGCGCCAAATCAAAATTAACTTTTTTCTCAAAAATAATTTTTTTCTTTGATTGTTAGATCTTGATCACATGAATGTGTCCTCTTGAATTCAGTATTAATGACAATTTAGACGAAAATAGGTTCAAGATTCAATTGATTAAAGTTAACTAACTGATCCGAACCTGCTAACGCAAGGTTTCCTAAAATTGGAGAAGAAATATTTTTCTTAGAAAATATATCAAGAGAAATCATTTCAAGCAATCTATCGATATTTAGATAAACTTTTTCTAATGTACTGAAGAAATAACTAACAGGAATTGAGAATTTGAAAAACGAAAAAGCTTTTGTTTTTGTATGAAGACGAAGAAATAGAAAGTTGGATTGGATCAATGAGAAGCAAACATATAAAAAAGACAAAAATGAAGCCATCTGTACCTTTATACAGAAGAAAATGAGAAAAAACTAAATACAAAAGGGACCTACATAGATTCAAAATGAGACAGTAAAAAAGGGTGGTATTTACGTCTTACAGGTTGAATTTTCAATGTAAAATACTAATTGAAATATGATTGGTTGAAAATTAGGGGGCTTGCATAGAACGTAGAATACTTTTTGTTTGTATGTGTCTATTCTCATAATGTGTTTTCTTAAGTTGCAAAGATTATAACATGCATTAAAAGTATTTTATATAATACCATTAATAATACATCTGCATATACCATTATATACATACAACTCTAGGTTCGTAGGGTAATCTATGACTGGTTAAAATTTTATGAAAATTAGTTGGGTTGTTGAGTCGTCCATATGCTCACAAAATCAACTTTTATTTTTTAATTAAATAAATTTATAATTCAAGTCATGTTACGAGTTATTAGATAATCGTGTTTCTTGAGACTATCAGATAATCCTGAAAACGAATATCAAGTTTGACTGAAAGTCAGAATATCAAGATTTACGGTAACAAATATAAAAGTTATTTACAGATATATATGTTACGTTCAATGTGTACACTCCGTACAGTGTATATGTTACCGTGAGTCTGGGAAATAAGTGAGTGTTGGTAATTCACTAGTGTATATTGGTAATCAGTGTGACTTTAGTGAATCTAGCAAACAAGCCCTTATTACCCAAACTCACTGAGAAGGTCAGTGAATTCATCAGCTCAACCAATTGAATTAAAATTAATGAGAAAAAATGAATAATTTATTTATTGCCATAAGGAAGAGAATGATTTAGAGTTACATAAAACTTGATTCTTTTTACATTTACAGGTGAGTGTTTTACAATTTCTAATACAATTACATTTGAATATTCCTTGTCGATTTCCATGCGAAAATTTGGCATTTATCTCTCTTAATGAACACTCAATTTCTGTGACACAAGAGATGTCGTAAAATTTTTCAGAAACCACATCTAATTGATTAGCTGCTACCAATTAATTTAGGGTACCATGAATAGTTCCAACTTTTTAAAGACCATTTTGTTCATTACTCTCAGTTATTACACCAATTATTGATTTGAAATCGCCCCTTCCTCTAACAATGTCAGGAATTTGAATTCTGCAGTTGTCTCCTACCTTGAAAGTATGAATTTTCTTCTCTGAATTTGCCATCATCTTTCTTTCCTGCAGTTTGAGATTTTACGAGCACTGTTAATTTTAACTTCAAATTCATCGAAATAATCATCAAGATTAATTTCTTCAAAATC
>SSNU01000106.1:168529-325326 GCA_012064415.1 Gyrodactylus bullatarudis
AATTCACTGACCTTCTCAGTGTGTTTGGGTAATGAGGGCTTATTAGCTAGATTCACTAAAGTCACACTGATTACCAACATACACTAGTGAATTACCAACACACACTGATTTCCCAGACTCACGGTAACATACACATTGAACGTAACATATACACCTAGTTAATATGAAGATGGGAATTTATGCTTTTTACAAATTTATGAATTTTTTCACCAAGAAATCGAATTTGATCAAGATTTTTTGGAATCTAGATCGTAGGTTCCACTTTCAGGATCTGAAGAAAAATAATTTGAAAAAAATCAAATTTTAAGAAAGTTATGGCATATTTCAAATCTAGCGATGGCGCCGGATTCCCATTTTTTTGAACTTTGAGTTAATAATTTTTGTTGATTTAAAAGTGAGAGAGTGATCAAAAGTTGATTTTTAGGATCACGATCAGTCAAAGAAACCGATTATGACTATGAAAATTTCAATGGACTCGCCAATTTCCAGGGATCTTGAATCATCAAAATTTCATCGATTTTCAAGTAGTGAAAATGTTCAAAAAATCAAAATTCGATTTTCACAAGAAGAGGGGCGGATTCTCAAAATCTGAATCAGTATATTTGATTTCTTTGACTAATCGTGATCCTAAAAATAAACTTTTGATCACTCTCTCACTTTTAAATCAACAAAAATTATTAACTCATAATTTTGTAAAAAGCATAAATTCCCATCTTCATATTAACTAGCTTTATATTAAAATTTATTCATTCTTTTCTAGGATTATCCAGACAATTTGTTCACAACCACTACAACAACGGGCCAACAGTTCTCAGCTGGAGCCTGCTTCAATCAACCAGGCCTTGGCAAGAGAAACAACAAAATCATCCTCCACAAGGGCCCGATAAACAACAATCTGATAATGTCACAATCCCAACAACAGTTCTACAACCAACAAGGTCAATCAACTGGTCCTATTGTTGTAGTAGCCCAAGGACCATCCGGAACTTCTCATGTTATACAATCACTCAATCCAGAGGAATATTCTGATTTGGCATTAACCATGAATCATTCATTACATCATCATCATCATCATCAAGTTCAGAATGATTACAATCCCAACATTCCCAGTGGACAGAATACTTCAATAATTGGCCGTCATATCTGTCATCAATTAACAACAGATAATAATCATGATAGAATCGATGCAAGTCAACCTACAACTCTATCGGCCACTTCGAGGATACGTCAAAAGTTTATCTCTTGGAAGGAATATCTATTCCCTCCTAGGAATAATATCCCTAATAACAGTATACTAAACGAACAACATCATCAACAGTTATTGAATCAAATGTCAACGGGAATTGTTGACGATATCTATTGTCATAATAATAGTAGCAATAATGCTAATAACATTGGCTCTATTGATAACACCAACTATCGGGCACAACAGGAACGCAGAAGAAATCGAAAGAGTCGCTCACACAAAAAAAGTAATCGTAAGTAATCCTATATAAACATATAGTTTGGTTATCTGTTGACTAGTTGGTAGCCAGTTATACTTCAAGTTTAAATATAATGAAAATTCAGGATTTTCCAATGTCCTCAAATGTCAATAAATCTAAAATATTACACTAACTTATGTAAATAATTGTATCTTGTTGGTCTAATAACTAAAGTTGGTTGATATGAAGTTGAGAATCTATGATTTTTACACCCATGTTGCTGACTTTTACACGATTTGAAGAAAAAAATCCTATAAAGAAATAATTTTCATAAGAAATATGGGTATTTTTCAAATTTCAATTTGGCTCCAAAATCCCATTTTCTCGAACTTTGAACTCAAAATTTTTATTGATTTAATATTATTTCGGTTTATTGTAATTTCTTTGATTTTCAAGTAATGAAAATGATCAAAAAATTGAAATACACCACCCAAACGATACTGAGGTTATGTATTAGAACAGATTAAGCATATTTGATATCTTTTCTAATTCTGATCCTTTATAGAATCTTTTTCTTCAAATGGTAAAAGTCGGCAACATGGGTAGGATTGTATCTTTGACAAATTCGAATTTTTGATGAAAAAAACCAAGTTTTTTGTAAAAATCATTGATTCCCAACTTCATATTAATTGGCTTCACGATAGATTTTCATTCAAGATTCATTATATTTTGATAATTTCTTTTCATGTAGAATTATTGCCAAAAAACAATAGTTTTGGTCCACAAGGGAATTTTCAGTGCTCTGTTGTGACAATGCCAGGTCAACAAAGTTCACATAATCTTCTTTCTTACTCATCAATACAGACAAATCAACTTTCAACCAGTGATAACCGAATTTACTATCAAAATCAGGCTACAACTCCAACCAACACGACTTCTGCTAACCTCCAACAGTACTCAACTAACAGTCAAAATCATCAGCCGATAAAGTTATGTCAAATGCAATTCTCCGGCCCGTACCTTGTACAAAATGCTAGATTATCTCAGTGTAATAACAACATGTCTCAAGCTTCGTATGCTAATGGAAACTTGGTACAGGAACAGTTCATGCAAACATGTCATACCACACCATCAACACCCCATCTTGCCCATAAGAAGGACCCAGATGAAGATACCGACTGTGATAGTATCTCACAGATATCATGCATTCAAGATTGTCATCGTAAAGATGAACTGGTTGTGGTTATTGTCGAGGATAACCCGCAGAATTCATCGTCAGTCAATGATGGCGATGAGAGGAAAAATTTGGCCAATGAACTGGCTTCAACTAATGAAACGAATAATCCTCCCACTACTAGTAGTAATGTAGATGAAGATGGTGAGAAACCAACAAAGAATCCTATTACAATAAATAACACTGACGATGACATTAGAGAGATTTCAGATGAGTCCAACTAACCAATAGGAGCATGCCTCTAGAATGGTCATCATCCTATTGGCTTAAAAATAACATCTCTTCAATTCAATTACACTTCATCAATTACACTCGTTCAAATCAATAGTTGACTACTTTCTTTGTCTTTGTGTGCCAGAGCTTTCATTATAAACACTGATATATATAGAAATGACGATATAAATTTTTTTTAATATTCCACATTTCCCAACAAAATATCTCTCTATACATGTATTTTGTAAATATTAATATTATACTATTATTATTATGAACAAATGAAAAAAAGAAGAAAAAAATTTAATTTATCCCACTTTAAATACAGAATTTAAATACTGTATTTCGATATAATTAAGATATTTAGATAATAATTTGGATTAAAATTTACTATTCTACCACACTATATTACTATTAATTACTACTAAAAAACTATCAAAACTTGAAGACCTCAATAAAGTTTCAATCTTTTCTATCAACCAATGAAATTCAATTTCATATCAACCAATGAGAATCAAGATCCTTTCGTGTGAGGAAGAAAATTAGGGAAAGATGCAGTGTCAACGAACTCCTAACCATTTTCTTCGCCATGAGTTTAATTTATTATACTCTACAATAAAAATGTCTATTGTATAAAAGCAGAAAAACATTTGAAATCCTTCTTCTTTATTAATTTTCTTGCTTTGAAGATGAAGAATAAATATTCAAAGACAGTTTACTCCTACACTGAATGAATGATGAAACTACTGTATTGTATTTCAAAATGACTAAACTTAAAGACAATTAAAATTGCAAAAAAAACTATTATTACTAATATTATTGTTGATATTTTGAAAACAACCAGTTATAATTATATAATAAACAGATTTATTGAAAAATAAACTTATTTACGAAACTCGGATGATACGAGACCAGCTCAGATATTTTGTTTATTGATTTTTTTTCTTCAATTCCCAGCTTGTCATATGGGACAGGTAACCTTCTCAAACCATAATTCTGTTTTGAAGAAACTGAAAATAATTTAATGAGCACTTATCTGAAAGAAGAACTAATATTCTTTCGAATGACTTATCAAGCTACAATAATCTAATAAGGAACTTTTTTCTTGAAAAACCACTTAACAAGATCGAAGAGAAAAAGGGAAGAAACTTTTATCGAGAAACCATAACCGTAGAATTAGAAAATCTGATTAGCTTGTATCTCTTGAGATCAAAATGTTTGCCAAACTTTTTGGAGCAATAAACCCTAAACTAAAGGTTGGTTTTTGCATATTCTTTATCAGCATATTCTGAAATCATTCAAAATTTCCAATCCCAGATATGTACCTTGGAAAAATCACCAGATTTTTATGAAAAAATGGGATTTTTTGTTGGAAAAACTGCTAGATAATTGTTTTAATTATAAAGATATACAAAATGGAGTATAAATGTAGTGTAATTACATAGAAGTATATGTACAACAGTCCATTCTGATATATAATTATAATTAATGGTATGACGGATTAATTAACAGTACTGTGACTAAAAAAGAGACTCAAATTTGAGAACATTATTTATTCGATTAAATCTTGTTTATTCATTATAATAGGGAAATATTTTTCAACATGTATGGCACATTGAGAAATTGTAGCTGGAGATAACTGTCTTATAGCTTATTCAGCCCCAATTTCTAAAATTCTCATGTTGTATTCATATTTTGGAAGATCACCTCCAGTTCTTGAATAATCGATAATATCTTGTCTTCTCTCATTCAAATAGCTTTTTACTTGGCTTTTAAATGAGCTCCAAACCTTTTCAATTGGATTTATTAGGTAGGTATAAGGAGCTAGCCTTAAAATTATAAAATCCTCATCAACCAGTCCCTCTTCACAACTTGAATGATATGGAGCATTGTCAATTACGAGAGTACAGGGAAAAAGACCATCATTCTGACATTTTCGGATAAGCAAGTGTTAACTCCGTAAATGAGTCATATAATATTCACTAGGCTAGGGTGAAATTTTTAACCTCATATTAGGACTAACTTTTCTGAAAGAAGCATCAATTCCAAGCATTATTTTGTATTGAAGCATGTGTAGAAAATGATTCTCCATTTTACTACGCAATCATTAAAATCGGAAATATCTTGGCCAGTTAATGAGTTTCTTCAAAAATAGTAATCTTGTCATCAAAAGGGGCTTCATGGTTAATTTCGTTATTTTATCATGTCCGTGGGATATTGTGGTAAAAATAGGCAAAGACATAATGGAGTATGACTTTCACACCTTAAAATATGCAAAACATGATCTGAGTACTAAAATTTATCAGAAAAGTAAGTCCTCTCGTGAGTTGTTCGGAGAAAATAAATTTTACCTCACGGTGGCAAATGATGGACGCCTTTCATCCTTATCAATAGGACTCGTCAGTACAACATAGCCAGGAATTTTACTCAATCTTTTTTTAGACAATTTTTCTCATGCTTTGTATATGCAATTAATTGACGGAAATTCTCAGACATTCTTTAGTTTTGAAAGAGAAATTATGCACGTAGATATTCTGCAATCAATCTTTGTCTAATTTGCTGATAGCTTGTCTCACATGAAGGAAAGAACTCATCTTTAAATTCTTAGACAGAGCCTCATGAGACATTATGAATCATTCGCTAGACTGAGTTAAAATTTTCGACCGATATCAGACTTTTTGATCTTTACTATCCAGTGGGAATTTTGTTTGATATTTGAGTTACCTCGAGTCGATAATCCAAGATCTATATTCAGAGGAAAAGAAAATTAAAAATTTTATATGATAGGTCAACACGATGCTTAGTATGTGATTACTAAATCATGCAATCATAAAATTTGCAATAGAGTCCTTACTATAAAATTGAGACATTCATACGAAATGAGAAGATATACTGGATGGTAGAAGCTACTATTTTAACTCTGTCTGTTTCAATGAAATTTTTATTTGAATAATCAGCAATTCGATAATGCAAATGAGAGCTGAATTTTTTCACATGACAGCCACTCATTCTCTCTGAATAGAAATAACAAAACATGCGTTCAATCATTTTATTTTTCTTAATTTACTTTCAAATCAGAGATTTGATCTCAATAGATACTCTTTTCATTTAGAATTTTTGAGTGAATATTAGAACTTAAGTTAAAAATTCAACCCTACCCTAGTGATCAAACTTTGCCAGTAGGTAAGATGTCAAAAAATATTGTAATTTATACATTGTCGTTGTTCAAATTTTATTCATTGTTACTAGAATAATTATAATTTTTTATCAAAGAGGCATTCAGAATTCCATTTATAGTCAAAGTAGGGTTCTTCAGATAATTCAAATTCGGATCCATCTGAAAAAATCAAAAAATATCAGAAAAAGTACCGAAAATATAATTATTAAAACAAGTATTAATTTTCGATAATCTTGTGAAATATATATATTTCTTTCAAAAATTATTCAGATTAAAATACATCAGCATATAAAACGTCAAAAATAAACTTGATATCCTCCTCTTCTTGGCAAGAACCATCTCTAAAAAATACCTAGAATCTTAATTGGACCTATCTATCGTCCTTCAAGCTTTAGATAGAAATGCTAGATTCATTTATTTCACTTCGACTATTTGGGAAATAATTAGGAAAAAAAGATATTTTCTTTTAATAGGTTTTTTATGAGAAAATGGTCGAAAAATGGCATATTCTTCATCCTATTATCGATAATTTGCAAAACTTATCTTTTATTCCAGAGAAACTGTACTTAATTTATTCCAAGAAGTTGTACAATTTCAAAATTTGCCTAGGGATTTAAATTAAAATGTGAGGGTGTAATTCTAGAGGACCAAAAATTGTTGCACTTTCTTTAAAGGCCCAAAAAAAATCTGATTCAGGAGAACTATATTTCTGTATTTCTTTAGAAATCAGTTCGGGGATTTTATTTTATTTTACGTTGTCTAACTCGAATTTGATGCATATAGATTATAGTTTGATTTTCTCCAGTTAATTAAAAGAGATATGCCAATCATAAGAACATCTATCCATGAAAATCAATTAAAACTCTATGAATATTCTTGTTTTTCATGAGTAGAATGATTAGAATTAACCAAATCAATCTATTTTCCTCATTAAAATTGCCCCCTATTAAAATATCTTGTTGATCCTGTGACGATTGCAATTTATGAAACCCAGTAGGCATTTTGATCTACACATTCGATATGCTTCACAAAAAAACACAACAAGAAAAAAGTAATCGTTAAACCATGTAATTACTTTAAAGTAGACATGCAAAAATTACACTTTATTTTAAACCGCTTAATTGAATTAGGTAAGATGAAAATTATGAAACTGTTTTACTTACAAGTAAGTTCGTCAAAATAAAATATTTTCCCGACATTTAAAATAAAATATATTTTACCTATTAGATAATTAAAGTTTATTATTGCTCAGGAAAAACTTTGTCAGCGATGGTGAAAGGAAATCTTCGATAACCCACATGTGAGATATTGAAAAAAAATGAATTCCCTCAACCGAATGAGGCGACAAAAAACATTTGCATGCATGCCCTGTCGAAGGAAGAGATGTATTTTGACATCATTTACCACAGATTTTTCCATCTGATAAACACACTGATAAATTTATTGAAGCCAGCATATATAACTGAAATCTTACATCATGCATTTCCACGTGAGAATGTGAAGGGGAGTTTGGATGAAAACATGCCCAAAAGGCAGTCAGATTCTTCTGGATGATAACTGGGGGTAAAACTTTTGTTTCAAGTTAGAGTAATTTTTATCTGATTTGAGATACATCAAGCCATGCACTAACCCTGGTCATGATGATACTGAAAAAATATAGTTAAATAATTATGATTCTAAGAGATTCTAATTAGAGATAACCTATAAACAGTTAGTTAAAGCATCACAAAGACTTTACTTATAGGTCCAATCGATCGGGACGTACATTTTCCTCAATTTTCAGAGACTGTAAATGAAAAAACTTTACAATTTTGGCCAAACAAAAGCGAATATTTTCAGGAAATAAAATGATTTCAATAAAATTTGAAAATCGGATTGATCATCGAAAACTTTAAATCCTTTAATATTCATCATGTTCTTTTCATTCTGGTTCAATTACTGATATTTCTATTTTATACAAAATCTCAGAAGATGAAAGCACTGGTTTTTGTACTAAGAAGAATTCAATGAAAACACAGATGAAGTTGAGAAAACCAGGATTTTCAAGAAACTCAATTTCAAAGGAGATTGTTTCAGCAATGATTTAAGGAGAAAGTTAACTAATCTCATCAATCAACATTATAATAACATACAATTGAAAATTGTATTAAAAACTAAGAGATTGTTTAACCTCAAGAGAAAACTCTATTGATTTATAAATTCCAATGTGACTGTGGAGCTACTTATATAGGACGCACAATCAGAAAGTTGTCAACTAGAGGAAACGATCACCTTAAGAAAGATACAGCGGTGACCAGACATCTTAGACAGGAAGGGCATGAAGCTTCAATTTCTAACTTTTCAATTCTATATAAAAATGCAGGGGATGACAGTACTGATGTTTGGGTGAAGGAGAAATTCTTCATAAATCTATATAAACCAAACTTTCAACTACCTTGGCCTATGTGAGCTTTTTCACTTTTCCCTCCACTGTTGCTAATTATTGGAGAGTTTTGGTGTTTTTTCAGCTTACATATTATTCTAATTTTATTCATCTTTTACTATTTCTTTCATAATTTGTAAATTATTATCTTTAATGGATTCTGTATCATTTTAAAATTTTGCCACTGATGATGCTTTATGAAATGTATATATGGCCTTAATATATATATCTTATTTCTAAATCTCCTAATATGAATTTCCAATGTATTTGAAAATTTACGTGAATATTTGAATCATAAAAAGGAAGAAATCCTTAAACTTTTCGGTGCCGAGAATATTTCACAATTTTTATAAAACCAAAATTTAGCTATGAAGAAACCAAGTTATTTGGCCAAAAATATTACTAATGCAAGACTTACATTGTGGGCTTGAATTTAAACTTTAATTGATCCAGAAACCTATCAAACTGTTAGAGTTATGAAAGTTTTAAAAAATTGGAAAATGTACATCAGCACCGAAAGGGTTAATCAGCATAATTTGGGAAAATTCTTCGTAATAACCCTTCATGTCCCTAATTATTATTTTATCATCACACAAACTCAAATAATTAAGCTGATGCTCAATCTGAATTCCATTTTGAAAGCCGACATATTATTTCAAAGATGATAGAGGTTAAAATTGGCATTATTTAGCTCTAAAACCAGTTATCTTATTTAAGTTATTTTATTCTTTCCTAATGCCGCAGTTTTATATATGTTCGATCAAAAATAATCATGAATTTAGGTACCCTTTGGTATCGAATTCTAGAACAAATAATTATGCTTATTATTTGAATATATATCGTATTCATTGAATATGTCTGATTTTAATTTGTCTTTTAGAATATGTGAGGCCGAAAATGCCTCTTAAATATTACGAATCACGAAAAGAGACATTACTATCGCAAATTTTTATTAATCACGCAAGAATCAACTTTGATCAGTATTTGAGGAAAAAAATTTAATCTAAAATACAAAGTATTTGAAAGAGTTATTTTATTCCTTTATATTGAGTTATATTTCTCAAGATTAGTCTTTAACCTCAAAAGAATAAAAAGTACCTAGTGGACTAGGACGAAATTTTGCAGAATTACTTAAATCGCCCATCGATATGAAAAAACTAATCTTCAAGTATTTAAATATAATCCCACCAAATTTCAAAATTCAAATTCAAAACGTTCTTTTGATATATCAAAATTGTAATATTCATGAAAAATAAGAGAAATTTCGTTTTGAGCTATTGAAAAAAAGTCAAGTCATATTTTTTATATTCATTCACATTATTTCTTTACATAAAGTTTCAATTACCCAAATACTCTTTTAACCGTAAACATTTTATTTATTTATTTTGAAATTAACTTTACAGACTATAGTGATGCTCAAAGAGTTATAGATGAAACGAGATGGTTTAATTCCCGATTTTCATCTCTGATGGTTACTAACTGTAAATTTGATAATAATTATCATGTTTTTCTATCATCATCAACAAATACGGGATCTATTCAACATATCAACTGTCCTCTTGACTATAGTTAATTGAATGCATTTTATTCGAAATTGGTCTCTATATTGTACTGTGACTATTTGACTGAAATGTAGACAGAAAAGAGGGCTAATAAAAAAATCAGATTAAAAAATGTATACATTTTTGTTAGAGAAAAAATAAAAATGTGGTTAATACAGTAGAGATAAGAGGGGTGTGGTGGGGGCTATGGTTGAGGACATTACACGCAAAAAAATATCATCCCGGTATGTGGACAGATAATAAAAAGAACTTTGACTCGATAATTGGCTCATAAACATTGAAGCTTGATGCGGGGGATACAGTCAAAATCAAGGGTGATTCGTGATGCTAATTTAGAGAGTACATTCTATTTAATTTGATTGTTATCTGTGGATTTTGTTGTTGTTAATTGTTGAATTACTTATTGTCCTAGTTACAGGTAGTAGTATCCTAGATATGTGAAAAACAACATTCATTAAAAAATATTAGAAGTAGATTTCAACAGTTCTATTTTGGTAATAAAAAAATAATAAACTTCCAAGTTGTTCAATTAAAACTAATATTTAGAAATTATTTCAAGTATTGAAAAAACAAGAGTTTTATATTTACACTGAATACATATTTCTTAAAGCTTCATCAGCAGTGTTACTTTAAAAATGGAAATTATAAATATAATCATTGAAATAAAGAAATTACAAATATAAGAATGAATAAGAAGATAATGCAAGCTGAAAAAAACACCTCTCAAAGAACACTTCAGTTCATAAACATTTGACGGACAATAATCATAATGCTGACTATTCCAATTTTTCAATATTTTATAAGAACTCAGGTGATGACAGCACTGATCTCTGAAATTCTTTATTAATACTATTAAACCAGATCTGTGTGTTCAAAAGAACCATATATATTCTCTTATATTACCCTGGCCTATGTGAGCTTCTTCACCCTTTTTTCTCTTCAATTTTGCTATTAATGTTGAGTTTTTGGGTGTTGATGAAGCTTTAAGAAATATGTATTCAGTGTAAATATAAAACTCTTGTTTTTTCATTACTTCAAATAATTTCTAAATGCAAATTAGTGGATTTTCGGACGTATACACAAAATTACGTGAATCTCTGGTATATAAAAAAACTAATATTGATATGAAGTTGGGTATCTATGATTTTTACAGAAATCTCGATATTTTCATCAAGAATTCGAATTTGTTAAATGAATCCTACTCATGTTGCCCACTTTTACGATTTGAAATTTCGATTTGGCTCCAAAAACCCATTTTTTCGAACTTTGAACCGAAAATTTTTATTGATTTGAAACTTGGAGGGTGATCAGAAGAGTTTTTTCAAGATCAAAATTAGACAAGAAAATCCGTTCAACTGAATCTCATCTGATGCATAGCCTTTTTATCGTTTGGGGGATGAATTTAAATTTTTTGATCCTTTTCACTACTTGAAAATCAATGAAATTTCGATAATTCAAAATCCCTCGAAAATGAGGTAACTGTCTAATCTTGATCCTGAAAAACCTCTTTTGATCAACCTCCAAATCAATAAACATTTTCAGTTCAAAGTTCGAAAAAATTAAATTTTGGCGTCAAATGGGAAAAATGACCATAGTTTTCATTGAAAAATTTTTTTTCAGAAATTTTCTCTTCGTCTGGTAAAAGTGGGCAACATGAGTAGGATTCCAAACAGTCTTCCAAAAAAAATTCGAATTCTTGATGAAAATATCGAGATTTCTGTAAAAATCATAGATTCCCAACTTCATATCAACCAAATTTATGTAAGATATTTCGAGTTATTTTTCCAATTTTTGCATTCAACAGCAATAAAAAGATCTGATTACTTACAAGTGAAGTTTTTATTCTTTGGATTTTTCGTTTAATGATTGTTTAAACATACTTTTATTTCATAAATGATTGAATATATTAAAACAAAAACATGCAGCCATTAGAATCCTCTCAATAAACTGGATTGGATGTTTGTAGCCAAGTAAAAAATCGGAAATTCAAAAAGTCCACTTCTTGAATTTTCAATGGATTCTACGTAATCTCAAAATTTTCTTAATTTCAAAGCCCCTGTCTGTCATCACTAGAGCTCATACCCATAATATTTATATGATTTAAAAATAATATTTTTCGATTTTAACACTTGATCGTGCAAATCTTATAGAAACTACTTACAAGTAAAAAAGAAATAAAAGATCAATAACTTATTAAAAAATACAACTTATTAAAAAACCCTCTTACTCGCGGTCCTAGGTTCAAACCCTCCCACATTGAACACTCTTTTCCTGTTCTCCTAATTGTACAATGATTACACTAAAAATATTTCTATTGAATGTTTCAATTTCAAAAGAAAAATGTCCTGTTTATGGAAGAGTTCATAGATTTTAACCAAAATAAAATAGTTCTTAAAAAGTTAGCAGGGCTATCAGTTCCTAGATTATTCACACGTGTTGTATCTTCTTTTATATTCTGACAATATTGCCTGGTAATAAATTTTTCATATGATTTTCCTGGCATACGCTGTACAGGACGAACTAAAGAGAAATTAACGCACATTTCTCGTAAATTCGAGGACATTTAATTCTATTCGAATAAAAACTCGGTTACTATGAACAGATTTTGGCGTAATTTTATAGTCAGTCAGAAAGAAAAAGACATAAAAATATGTTTATTTTTCACATTGAGTCAGCTACCTAGCTCAACTGACAAAGTACAAAAAATATTGCTCTTCAATAGTATTTTTAAAATAATATCTCTAATAAATGATTATAACTATTCTCGTGTTTTTTTGGAAACCCACTTGAAATAATACCTACCGAATACGACATTAAATCTTCCTACACTTTAGAAAATTAAAAACAAGACAAAAGAAGATTTAAATCACAAAATCTACAGACCCAAATTGGGTTAAGACCAGATATAGATCTAAGAGTATTGTAAGAATCAATATTGGGATAGAAAGAATGGAAAAAATCATACGAGATTGAGCTTGATTCAAATTAGGCAATAGTGAATAATTGTAATGTCAAAGCTTTGTAAGCTTTTGGTCGTATGTTTACAGTTTTTGAAATTTTTTTCATTGTAAAAAGTAACGATAGGATCAATTTTAATTATCTTTAACACTAAAACCTAGGCCCAAAGAAATTTGGCTCATTCCGCTTTGCAATTTGAGAAATTAGAATTTTTTTAGTGAAACTTTAAGTAAAATAGTGTTTTTTAAATAAATTTCCCCTCAACAATCTAACGGTCATAGGCTTCCAATAATAGAAAAATATAGATTAAATAGGAAAAAGAGTAATCAAGACTAAATTTTAGGTTCATCAGGTTCATCACTGGTGACTGATAATGATGAAATTGTCAAAACTCAACGTTTGCTTCTCTTTTTCTGGCATCTACTTGAAGCAGTTTTTCTCTAGAAATTTCTCAAGATGAAAATTTCTATTCCAGCCACTGACAAGGAAATATATATCTCATATGTCTGCACATAAAAGTGTTTCTTTTTAATGCACGAATGAGTTCTAGAAGGAAAAATTTAATTCTGAGTTTATTTTCTTTCAGTAAACTTTTTTTATTTCGTCATTTCCATATAGAAGTCAAGCGTTCCTCGAAGCTCTCTTGCTTTCATCACTTTATCTGTATAATTTGTAGCTCTATTTCGTAATTGATTAAAAATCAACTGGTTTAGATCTAATATACACATTTTAGATCAGTATGGTTCTCAAGGACAGTAAATTTGAGTATAAATTTTGATTTCTCATCAACTTAGAATGGACATTTGCGAAGCGAGCTCTAAGACAAAAATGAAAAGACGTTAATTGTTGAATGGACGAGGATTTATTTGCTTTAGATAAAAGTGCCAAGATATCGCCAATACTAGTGATTTTTAGAAGACTAGGTATAAAGTTAATATCCTTCAACTTCTAAATTACAAAACTTTTGCCAATTGAAAGAGACAATTAGATTGTTTGGCCTTATTTTAAGAATTATCTTGAAGTCTACGTTAACTAATCAATTGTTTTCTTTATATTCCAAAGTGTATCAAGTATAGAATGATTTGAATGTAAGTGTAGATTCCTTTTATTGATATAAATATGTTATTATTTTGTATTTACACAAATTTTAATCTTTCATTTTGATGATGTTCTCAGTCGGATAATCTCCCTTCTGAATGTTGACGGTGTGTAACTTTGATGAATTGAGAAACATTGAAAAAATCGTCATAATGACCACTTAAAGGGCCCAGTCCGTCTTTTTTCCATGACATGAAGGAAAACTCTTCATGTTTTCAAGTTACGACAAACAATGGTTAACTAAATCCTCATTTCGTTATGAAAACAAATGTTAAACACACTCACCTGGAAGAACATTCTGTGTGGTGGGAAAGAAGAAAGAGACACAAGTTCCTTTTATTCCTATTCTTTGACAAGACTCAAAAAACAAGTCAATTGATTAAAGGCTTGCTTGACATTGAGGGCCTGTTCACAAATCGTTTTGATTAAACAGAAATGCCATATTTCTTTAGAGTAACATGATTTAATTATTAAAATTAAAAAAAAATCTTAATAAACGAATTAAATGAGATTTAGTAGAAAAGCCATGATCATCACACCAAACAAAGTCAATCAAGGATATAAAAAAACCATTGATGAGAACACATTAACAAATAAAAAGAGAATCTAACACACACACTGGAATATGTACCCTTAATTCAATAGCCTAGAGACAAGTTTTACAATAAAACAAAATGTTTTTTTTTATTTTCAAATAATTTGATTATAATCATCAACGAATGAATAATGCATTTTTACAAAGGTTGGTGAGGGTACAACCGTTCAACAATAAGCTTTGAATTGGTTACTGTAAAAACAACAATTTTCAACTGATAAGATTCCGCAAGTGACGGGACAGATGTATTTTTCAATGTCTGAGATATTCATTGCCTTAACAAGTACTTGAAATAATGGATTTTTTGTAAAACTTGAATATCTACGCTATTTCTAGGCAAATATCTCACTCAGACTTGAATCCAATGCCCGGCGGGCTTCCAATAATACCTAACTTTGTTAGTGGCGAGGTTTGATTCGTTTAAAGAGTACCGTTAAGAATCAGGAAAAATACCGAATTTATTGATGCTATCTTTTATATCTTTACTCGGATTTGCGAAGCTAAATCTTTACATCAGGCTGAAGAAATACTTTTGTATTAAGAAAGATTTCAAGATGGGAAGGGGGAAATGATCAAATTTAATCTGGAAAAAGAACCAACTTCAAATTCATTGAATTCATTCTCAAATGACAAAAGTAAACCAATAATAAGCCTGGGGATTCTCATTATAATCAATATATAAATCTGATCTATGATCCATCAAAGATCATTTCGTTTTTTGATTGATTCCCATTCAAGCAAAGAAAATGCAAAGAAATCAAACAAAATAATCAAATAATGAATAAAAGTTTAAATGACCCTTCCCTCAGAGTCGTTTTGACTGGTTTTCATGCATGAAAGAGATTCAAAATTTATACTGTCTTCTTTGAAGCCGCACAATTTTCAGATGATCTTTCGCTCTTGTAGATTATTTCCTTATACTTCTTCCAATGTATTAATATTCTCTGAGTTTTAAATACAATTTAATTCTAATTCTGATTTCAGAAAACTAATTTCTTTAATTTAAAGCGTTGTTTTTGAATAAGAGAGATGATTAAACTATGATTTTTAAAACAAAAATATTTTAATTATCCCACAAGATTCTTCTAACAGAAGATAGAAGATCAATAATAATAGCTTTTATTTAATAATCATATGATTTCACCTGTCTTTAATTAATTTTCATATGAAACTGAATGAGAAATTGAAATTTTTTTGCAAACAAGTTCAAAAATCTCGCGTTTCTCTACGAAAAATTCTCCTTTTTTTGTATAAAACTTTAGCAATTAAAAAAACAATGAACATTTCAGAGTTGGATTTTTTAAATTTTGAGACATTTCTAATGTTCGAGTGATTTTTTATAATAAATAATTTTTATTTGAAAAAATTAGTAAAATAGTTATGAGTATCTGGTACATAGTTCGAGATAATATGTACAATTTGTGAGATCTTCTAAGTTTTTAAAAACGTTAAAATTTAATTGGAATCTGTGTCTAAGAGGGTGCAAGGTAGTCAAAAGCACAGTAAAACCTCTTGAGGAGCGTAGATTATAACAGCGTTCAGGAGGAGGGGAAATCTTGTGGTAAACTGTGAGTTGAAAATTTTTGTTGATTTCAAGTTGTGAGAGGAAATGTTATTTTTCAGGATGACCATTAGACAAGAAGACTAAAAATGGCCGTAGATATTTTGAAAAACACTCCATCTTCGTGTCAAAGTCTACTTACAATAAAAATATTTCTATTGAAACATTTACCCCTTAAATTAAGTATTATTTATCTAGACCAATCAGAATGCAGCAGGTGATTTCTATATATTTAGATAGGTCGACATAAATAATACTTAATTAGCGGGTAAATTTTTGTGTTTCAATAAAAATAAGATGTTTCAATAAAAATATTTTAACTGTATTATTTTCTGTTCATTTTTACTGCTCGAAAATTGATAAGTTGAGATGATCCGAAAAAAAAATCAGTTCAAAATGACGGGTTTATTAATAAGAATAATTATTTCCCTTGTGTAATGGTGATTTTGAAAAATAACGTTTGATCACCTTGAAATTGATAGTTTTAAAAAAGAGAAAAAATCGCGCCAATTAAAAAGTGTCTTGAATCAGTGAAAGTGTACCTTTTTGATTTGGTTACCAAAAAATCTTTGGAAAATTACGATTTTTGTAAAAATAATGAATTCATCGATTTTTTCCTCTCTATATAGATCAAGTGATGTTGCATTGAAAATAAATCTTAACAGTTCAAATTTTATATTATCAATAATAAAATTTTTAAAATCTTTTCGACTGTTATGAAAAGTTTTCTTGACATCTTGGTTATCGATAAAATGTGATAAAATTATCAAAGTAGCCATTTCGAGCAGATGTTCTTGAAAAGGAGGTGAAAAGATAAAAACGTGGGAAAGATCAGACTGTATCCCCATCAAGAAAGTTTGCCGGAAATTTGACCAACAAGTTCGATCAACACCTGCCCTGCCTCGAATTGTATGGCGATTTCTATGTTTTATCAGTTTAATTATATGCATGAAAATATTTTATTATTGTTTCATTCAATTCGATGATTATCGTATTATAAAGAATCATATTTCAAATTAGGAATCAAAGTTTAGTTTTTTAGTATTCAAATTAATATTTCATCAAGTTAAAAAGGGGTTCTTTCTGAAAATCATTCCAAAAATAACCCCAAAAATTTCCGACTCCTTCAGATTTTCGACGTCACAGAGCATGATAATCTCCGAGTAAGCTGTTTTCAAGGAGATTACTTTGTATTCATTCGGGACATTATTTTCAGGAGAAGCTTCTAACTCTGATGTTTACAGGGATATCCATTAAAAAACCTACAAGAGCATTGTAGTTTGCTGAAATTAAAAACTCTTCTTATTTCACTATTGCGATCTTGAGAAACATAAAATAAATCTTTTTTAGGGCTAGCAAAAATTTGTAAAAGCCTAGATTTTTCGCATAAGATTCTTCCCCTCAAAGGTTCTATAGAAGGAGAAAGTGATGAGAATTTCTCCTTCACCCACACATCTGTGCTGTCATCCCCTGGGTTTTTGTATAAAACGGAAAATTTTGAAATTGAAGCAGCATGGTTTTCCTGTTATAAAGAGAGACCACTGATGATCCTTTTGGTTCTAAATATATTTTCTTACATATTTCTAAATTATGTATTTAAGTGGATTTTCGGACGTTTTTGAACATATACGTGAATCACTCGAACATGATATATTTTTTGAGGTAGAGAGATGATTTTCTTTGTCTAACAATTCGCTAAGCTCAAAAAAAACCTTGAAGAAAGTAATTTGGATATTATCTCAGGTCTTTTAGATTAGTTTCAACATTATTTGATTTTTATTATATTAATTCGGTTTACTTGTAAGTAGTTAGTGTAAGAGTCTTTTGGTAAATCCGTGTATTAAAAAATGATCTTAAAAAAGTTTTTAGGCTATATTTTTTGAGGCTCTACTTATCTTGAATAAAAAATTAACAATGTACGATTTTAAAGCGGATCTTTGGACATGTTTGAAGATTTTAATCGTATCCTCAAATACAATACAAACGGATTAAGTCCAGGGAAGTACGAAAATAATAAGATTTAAGAATGAAAATCTTAATTGAATATTGAAATAGAAGTAAAGATATATTAACACCAAATATACATTTCTTAAAGGATCATCATTGGTATCACTTTAAAAATGATAAGAGTTAAATAATTGAATGAAAATAATAATTTACAAATATGAAAGAAATAGTAAACGTTTAAGAATTAATCAAGAATAAATGCAAGCTGAAAAAACACCAAAACTCTCCATTAAATAGCAACAGTGGAGAGAAAAGTGAAAAAGCTCACATAGGCCAAGGTAGTTGAAGATTATACGAATAGTTTTTCTGAACACATAGATTGGGTCTGTATTGATTGATAAAGAATTTCTTCTTTACCCTTATGAATCAAACTGAACAATCTCTGTGTTTTAAATACAATTTTCAATTTTATATTATTAAAATTTTGATCTATGAGATTATTAAGTCTTCTTCTTATATCCTTTCAAGTTAAGCTTCATGAAAATAGTAATTTTATCCACCTCTTCTGTTTCTACAACCTCATCTCTAACCATAGGTTGATTGATGAATTTGTCCACAAATTTTGCTGGATAACCATTTTCAATCAAACATGACTTCGAATTCTCTATTTCATTTGTCCATTCCTCAGGACATGCGATTCTTCTTATCGGAGAAGACTGAAACTAGCATAATGAAGATACTTCCCGTTACCAGTCTTCTTCTTCTTTTCTGGTTAGTTTGACGTCTAGGAAACTCAAAATACCATTAGATTCTCTTTCCATAGTGAATTTAATATTCGGATGAAATGAGTTCATCTTGAAGAAAAAATCCTCTATTTATACATCAGGTTTCATCAGAATAAAAGTGTCATCGACATATCTAATGTAAACATCAGTGAAATAAGCAATTGAATAAGCTTAATTTTGAGTGATTCTACAATGGCTAATTCAGATGATCGAAATTCCCTTCAGTTTAAATCTTGGGTATTATTGGTCATTAATAGAGCATCAAAAATATGACCTGAAAAACTATTTTATTGAATCCTTAAGAAGAGTAGCTTATGATAAAAATTCCCTACTCTCAGCTTTTAGGAACTGTGATAACACAGTAGGATCGAAATTTTGTGTTGATTTCCGATCTCTAATTATATTTCCTAAATTGTGTTTGGTTTTTGAGATAAATTGAAAAAACCGAATTTGAGAATTCAAAATTAAAAAATAATTTCAACCAATTAATTATCTATTAAAAAATAATAATTAAAAAAATAAAAAGATTAATCAACTAATTAGGCATTATAAGAATCAGAATTTAATTTCCTATATAATGATACCTTGAGTGTTGTCCTAAACAAAAAATTGCGCATTCCAGCTACTTTTTTGTCGAAATTTTTGTGATTTTGGAGTTTTCAAGAAAAAGAGCTTCTTACATAGTCATATTCCCATTTTATACATTATACTGAAGATTAATAAAACTTCTACCGCTCGAATTAAAACCATCATAAGTCATATTCGCTCTAAAATCGACTATTCTATTAGCCTAGTGAATATATCTTGATCTTCACTAAAATTCCAGAATGATTATTGAATAACTTGAAAGGTTTTTATAAAACTAATTCAATTATTTACAAACATTCTTGCATAGATTCCTTGTTATAAGGATCTTTTAGCATTAAAATGGATCAAATAGGATCCATTTTAAGGTCCTTTATTCATTTATTGAGAATAATAATCATGAACGAATCTTATAAAATATTGAAAAATAAGCGTCACAATAGAGCATAGAAACTAAACTGTAAGCATTTTATATACAATTCGTATGACACATGAAGATCCTATTAACCAAATAATAAGTGGGGGGGGGTTGATGAGTGATGTACAGGGACTGAAATATAATTGAATATAAATGAGAAAATAGTTAGAATATAGGGGATGTTGAAAAGTGGAAATTGTCAAAGACAAAATCAACATGTTTGACATTTTTCAATGTGATACTTTGCTCTAAAATTGACAATGAGAATTCTTTTTCGTAACTAACTAATTTACATGAGAACTGCTAAGTAAGAATGATTCTACAATTGCGAACAGATATTTTAATAGCCTTCAAGTTTTTTGAGAAACTCCATTGTTAAAATCATGTCATTTAATGATCGATAATTATCCTTAAAAGTGGTCGTTGAACCGGATTCTGCTGAAGTGCATTAGGTTGCCTTGCTGCCTGCACTAGCTTGGTGAACCAGATCAGTTTGAGCTTAATTAAAACCTCACATCACCTTGAATTTTTTTTTAATATAATCTTTTCAAAAATTAAAAATCTGATTAATAATTATGTACAGTAGAGTAGGCCAAATTTTTCTACTTTTTTGAACATAATCGAATTTCCTCTAGCTATTGAAATATTCGAGCATTTTTTTCTATAAAAACCATACGTTTTTAGGTTTGTTCTGATATACAAAATCTCGATTGAAGACGAAAATTTTTGAACACGCGCCAAGATTTTTTCAATGAATTTATCTACTAGTAGGGAAAAAATCTTGACCATATTTTTATGATTTCAAACTTTTGAAAACGATCTGAAAATAGATTGGGATAGTACCAAATATATTTTTTTTCCACAAACATTCTAAAATTACTATTGAAGAAACTTCAGAGTCAACAAGTGATGATATTGTTTCAAATTAATTTTCCAAAGAAGGATAGTAAAAGATAAATTGTAACTAATGGAACTCCAACTGAGCAAAACAATCGATCCAAGAGCTTGTCCTCTACTGATTTCTACTCAAGCGTTCTGAATGCTCGAAAGGAATGTAAGATACTTGTAATAAATCTAGACTGGGAAAAATTGTATTGTCAAATCACATTAAAAACAACTAAGAGTATTTACCGCTTCAGTAATTCTTTGGGATTTTCTCTTTTCGCTGTCCTCCCCACTTGAAGGGACCAGAATGTTTCATTCTTTACATTAATTTTATTACATAGACAGAGAGTACCGTTAGTGG
This sequence comes from Gyrodactylus bullatarudis, assembly GCA_012064415.1. Taxonomy (NCBI): domain Eukaryota; kingdom Metazoa; phylum Platyhelminthes; class Monogenea; order Gyrodactylidea; family Gyrodactylidae; genus Gyrodactylus; species Gyrodactylus bullatarudis. The sequence continues at coordinate 189,756 of SSNU01000106.1, forward strand.
AAATGTTGCTTCCAGAGTAAATATTTCAATGCATACCTCACATTTTGTCATCTTCATTGAAAAGTTAATTTCTTTTTGAAAGAATGAGTTGCAATCCCTGAGTGCATAGATTGATACATACATAGAAGGAATCTTGATGATGGAATCAATCAGAGTGAAAAAAATCATCCACCTCAATACCCACCTGGTAAGACTTGAATATTTTTCCAAAAATTACTTGGAAAGTCTAACTGACTGATTTTAGTTAGTTTTTCAAATTGATTATTGAGTCTGTTTTTGGTTTTTTTCTCTAGATTCAGTTAAGCTAGTTAATATGAAGATGCGAATTTATTGGTTATACAAAATTCTCATCAAGATTTTTTTTGGAATCTAGATCATGAGACCCTCTTTCATGATTTAAAGAAAAAAGATTTTGAAAAATTCAATTTTCATATTTCAAATCCCGAGTTAGCGCCAAACTTCCATTTAACTTTAAACTTTGAGTTGAAAATTTATTAGTTTATTTTTAGGACACCGATTAGACGAAGAAATCAAATATGTTGAATCAGATTTTGAGGATCACTCCATCTTCCTGTGAAAATTGAATGAATTAAGTCCATTCTGCAAGGCTTGGAGAGTTTCAAAATTTTTGAAAAAGAAAATCTATACCTACTGAAAATTTACAAAATAAAATTGAATAAAATGTGCTCAAAATAATGTGGAATATCTTTACACTCCTTCTGTATCTAAAAGTGTTTTAATTTCAAATTTAATTTCCGTTGTGCCTTCTGTGTGTAAACCATTTCAGCTTCCCTTTTATTATTTCCATATCAAACGAATGTTGATATCATTAAAGGGCACACTCAAAAAGCATCCAGTTATTATAAATTTTACAGGCTGTCTCTCCATAGTTACTCGAACAAAAAATCAATTTGAGGCAACTGAGAAGTTCTCACACTTTTATCATCAGGAAGGACACAGGCCAACCTGTAGATCGTGGATAAACATGTAACAAGCTTTTATCGATACATAGACAGACCGAAAATGGGAAAAATACATTTTACCAAAAGAATGAGTTGTATGAAGATTTGTTGAATTGTCATGACCTGTCTTTTTCCATCTATTCTCCTATCATTGAGAAATATTTTGGGAAATTTCAAGCGTATAGCTTATCAACCGATGTAATTGAGAATCTACCAAACCCTTCTGAATTCTGTAATTTCCATATAAGTGGAATTTGCACAATAGGAAAAATTTTTTTTTATCGATTTCTATTTAAGGTGCGGTTGTAACAGATTCTACTTTAGAAATCTGACAACAATATTATCCTTATTCTTATCTGAGTTATCGTGTTACTAAAAGCTAAATATTATATAAAAGTAAGATGATAATGTCGTGCTTACGACATGGTGAACCAATCATATCCAAACGCACTCGCCGGTGTGGTAACAACGCTGACCCATCATCACACTATCCGACAAGCTGCGAGATCAATACCGTGCCCACACCGGAAATTGATGCTAAAGTCCACAACTCAACCACTCACTCAACCGGACACATCAATTACACACAATCTAGGATGATCATCCGCTTTTCACTATGACTCCTCTAAACCTCCTTTAAATCAATTCTTTTTCAAAGAACGTTTTCTTTTGGAGAATTTCTTTAATCTTTCTTCTCTAACAAGTTCATTTCATCTTTAGATTTTCTTCTATTATAATTTTTTTACTTCCTAATTTTCTCTAGCCATCTTGGTGTGAAAGTTTTCTTGCAATCGTAATATTTTAATACAATTTTAGCAGTAACTGTTTTCAGTGTTATTTAGAGTCCTATATTTTTCTATTATTCAAAATTACTGACGACCGCCCTCAAAACTCTCATTTTGTCAGGGATTGTCTCTCCTAATTTCTTGGTAACAAAACTTAACTAAATACAAATAAAGGGGAATTTATCACCTGTAGGAGAAAGAACTAATTAGACTTTTTTGATCGTATAACTACGCAGCTGATGAATTTATGACAAGGATTTATTTTTACCTAACCCCTCCCCCATATTACTAAAAATTATTGAGTCTAGACCGACTTGATAGAGAGACAGAATTGAGTAAAAAACTGCGTGAATAAATATGAATGAATAAATTCACAAGAACAAGAAGAATAGGAAGGATGGGGGTTTTCTCGGGAGTGGGGGAGACAATATTGAAAAAGAAAAAACACAAGTAAGAAGCAGGGAGGAGAGGGAGAAGACGATTTAAATGAGATGCTTATACGGGCCTTTTCTTTTCATGTTTGATAAATTAATGTATCTTTATTTAAATTTAATAAGCCTTTTTTCACATTGGGCAGCCATTTTGAATTGTTGATGATTTAAATCAAAATGGCTGCATTTTTTGGTACTTTTTATCACCAAAAAATACTCGAAGAATAATTTTAAAGAAAATTTGGTAATTGAAACTATTATCTACAGAAATTCTCTGAAATTTCTTGTAAAAATCAAATAATTTTGTTACTACAATTTAAAACGTTTTATTCGAAGTAATTATCAAAGAATTAATAATTTTCTACTATTTCTTTGAAATAGTATTTCTAGCAATGAGCAATTATTCTTTTTAATGAATTATACTTTCTTCAAGACTAAATAATTGTTTTAATACACTAAAGATATATTAAATAGATCTTATCTACAGAATGAAACACAAATTAAATTGATAATGTGAAAAAGAAAGAGAATTGTATTATACAGTGAAACTTTAATTAATATGTTTACAAATTACAAGGAGAGGTCTATTGTTGTGAGTTTATTTTCTTCAATTAATAATAATAATAAATACAAATACTATAAAATTAGTAAGATATTCTATTCCTTGCTCGATTGTAACCAATAGGAATTCATACCGTTAGAATACTTGCATCTCGTTGGTTTTCTACTCCACATCGTCAAATGAACCAATCACATTGCTTTATTATAGTCTCTTCTCTTTAGTATAAATACTCTTACTCACGAGTGGATGAGAATATCTCCTCTCTTCTTCTCTCTATACTTAATTTGGAATTTTATAAATATCTCTACATGTATCAATATTACCCTGAAAATTCAATCGATGTAAGTTATTTGTCTAGCAATACAAGGCAATTTTTATCAAAAAATATATTTACATATAGAAATTAATACTTTTCTCATTTTATTCTAGGACTTTCAAGTCTACGAGTTACTCGGCAAGGGTGGTTTTGCACATGTTTATCGTGCAAAAAGCCTTCTCACTGGCCAAGAGGTTGCAATTAAAATGATTAACAAAAAAACAATTGCAGCACAGCCAGGCCTTGCTAATAGGGTCCGCCGTGAAGTGGAAATACACTCCCGCTTGAAACATTCCTCAATTTTGGAGGTAAGAATATTTTTGTAATTTTTAAAAATTTTCCATCCTTTAAACTTTTTATTTTATATTTTTCCAGTTGTATACTTGCTTCGAGGATAACAACTATGTTTACCTTGTCCTGGAATATTGCCCACACGGAGAACTTCAGAGTTATATCAGAGAAAATGGTCCCATTAGTGAAGAGGCCGCACGAAAACTCCTCGGTCAGATCTTACATGGAATATTATACCTACATTCACATCATATTCTCCACAGAGATTTAACCCTGGCAAATTTATTGCTGAATAAAGATAGACGAATTAAGATTGCAGACTTTGGCCTGGCCACAAGACTCGAACCGGGTCACGAGAATTTACACCAGACCATGTGTGGTACTCCTAATTATATTTCTCCGTAAGTTTTATTTAAAAATTATGTATTTTATTTCAATAATAATAATTATTATTATTATTATATTTTTATAGAGAAATTGCTAGCAAAGGTGAACAAAGTTTAGAATCAGATGTTTGGTCTATCGGGTGTATGTTATACATTCTCCTAGTTGGTCGACCCCCCTTTCAGAGTTCTGAGTTGAGGAATACTTTGAAAAAAGTCAAAGATGTTGACTACCATCTGCCAGGAAATTTGTCCAGCACTGCTCGAGATCTTATTGTCAATTTACTTCAAAAGAATCCTCATGATCGAATTAAAATCCGGGCAATTTTCCAGCATCCCTTTATGAATTGTGATAGTCAGGAGGTTAGCCAAAAGTCTGATATTACCACCAATGGTTATTCCCGAGAGGTTTTCATCAATAAAATGGATCGTAGTCAAGACAGTGGCATTGACAGCATGTCACGAACCCCGTCACATGGAATATTCCCATCAAAGATGAACTCAAACCTTGGAAATAGTGCCATACGTCGATCAACCAGTGCCAACATCAATATTAGATCACAAAACTCTTCAATGACCAAGTCCTTGTCAATAATCTCGCAGAATTGTCTTAATCCAGCTTTTAACAAGAACAAATTGAAAAAATTAAATACAAAACGACTCATTCCCATCCGAAGTTGTACACGTGTCGCCTCGATGAGTATCCAAAAGGATGGTTCAGTCTTGGGTCAATTTTTCTCCTTGGAACGACCTAAAGAAGGCATTATTGTCGTACGGGTGATGTGGATCTCACCAAATGGTAACCACATAATTTTCTTCCAACCAAATAATGGCCGCGGTGTCCTCTGGAAACATCCAAAGACCCAAGTTGTCCATGCCACTGAATCTGATAATTATGAGGAATATTCATTTGAAAATCTACCACCTGTCTATCACAAAGATTACAAGAATTTGGCCAAGTTTGTTTCCACCGTTAGATCGAGTACACCCAAGGTCATCCTTTATCACACTGGGGGTAAATCAATGCTCATGGAGTATGACGAAGACGTTAGTGCAGGTGAGGAAGTCAAACTTGACTTTATCACAACCTTTACTGAAGGAGATAAGAAAATTCTTGAGGTTCAGTTCATTGAGAATGCTAGCTGTGTCAAGTTGGCTCAACCAAATCAGCAGACCTTGAATATTAATCTGAACGATTCCTTTTGCATGACAGGCCTTACTAAAGAGCAACATGACTACATTTGTGAGGCCCAGAGCTATCGTCAGAAATGCATTGATATTGAGCGAATGTTGACAGACCTATCCAAGACCGATGATACACTAACTTACTTTCCAGTTGTCTTTGGACGTAGTGACACTATGCCCAAAAGTAAATCAATCAAATCAGAATTCTCACTGCCCGAATCGATCAAGGAAATTGTTAGTACCGCCACGAAAAAGATTTCCATGCTAGCCGTGAAGCCTGAGGTTGACCAAGAAAATGATGAAGACTCTAAAGGTATTAACGACCCAATTTTTGTCCCAAAAGTTGGTTGGGCAATCAAAACAAACCCAGAAACACTAAATATCAACTTTAATGATGGTGCTCGACTTTCCATAAGCTACAACTCTGAGGAAATTAACAAGATTCGCTATGTTCCGCCAGGCAAAGATGCCTCTTGTACACTAGAATTCACAACCGGTTCCAAAATCCCACAAGAGGTTCACGCAAGACTAGAGGCAGTTCCAGCAGTTGTTAAATTCCTTCGTACTCAGAATCAAACAAAAAAGTTGATTTGATTCATTCAGAGATTTTTTGTGATAATGGAAAGACTACCCTATTCTCTCCTGTCCTCTTATTCCCGTACATTCCAGATTAGAAATAATATAATTTATTTTATTTGTACATAGAAACCAAATCAAACATAAGAGAAATGTTTAGAGGCTCCAAACTATTTTGTACAGCCCTACTCAACTCCATTCACGGTTTTTGAGTAGGGAACGAAAGAAAACCAGATTTTATTTATTTATGAAAAAATTGTTGTACATAATTTATATAATACAGCTTGTTTGCAGTAGTTTGCAGAGAGAATAAAGTAATATTGTTTTATTGATACATGAATTCTTGATACCTTCTCTCTTATATTTACATTTAGATTTTAGAATTTATTTGAATGTTCTTCTCCCTCTCAGAACCGAATTCCAAATAGATTTTAACATTTTCAGATCCAAAAACATTTCAAAAATTTGTCAGATTCTATTAAAACTTGTACCAGATTCTCATAACTATTTTGTTAATTATTTTAAATAAAAATCTAGTATATATATATTGTCAGAGACCATTGACATGTTATTGTTTACAATTAAGAATAATTTAGTTTCTATCATTCCTTACAACAATTTCTGTATTCAGAAATCTAAAGTTAGCAAATTTCAATTTACAAAAAACTTCATTCAAAATGCCTTAGCGAATACTTCCATCTTAAATGATGGAATAAGGTTCAGTCACTATAAATCTTGAAGTAATTTCACGAAATTGAGAGATGCTTCTGTGCCCATAAAAAATGTCAAAGAATCGGTAGATGTTATGGAACTTGAATGTATAAGGAATTGATAAATTTGTCGACAAATACTTCATGTTCTCTATTTTTTAGGTATTTCCTGTGGACTTGCTATCTTTCCTATTCTATCCTATTTCTCAGGCCAATTAATACTTTATATGAAACAGGACTAAAACTGGCAAAATGAAGTTATCTAAAATTCTTCATACCATAAAATCTTTTTGCATAGTAAACTGAAATGTTTTTAGTTCTAACCAGCCAAAGAATCCATCTCAAATTCTAAATGTTTTTACCATTTCTAAAGAAAACAATTGACTATTATTCAACTCTTCACCAATATCCTGAACTAATACAAAGGGATTTATGTCAAGACAATAAAGAAACATCTGAGTAAACACAGAAGCGTAAATCTTCTTAATAAAACTTAACTAAAGATAAAGTTCAAACAAACCACGGCCATTAAATGCATTTAAGAGCAAAGAACAAATAAAGGTCGTCCTCATCAGTCTGACCATGAAATCTTGGGTGTTTTTGCTTACTTCACTGTAGCCTTTCTATGAACACACACACTGAGAAATTCCTGTTTAATTCTATACATACGGATTTGTATTATGGAAGGTAGCTTCGGACAAAAAGGGAGGGGGAAGTAAACTCACTATAAATGCTTTTGGATAAATATTTACTCTTGGTGGTGGAAAAGTATGCGATACAGAGCTGGATTTTATTGACATGGTCACGCTCACCGCTAGCTTAAGTCCAAGCAGGTGATGTCTGAGCGGGATACACACAGCTTTGCTAAACAATTTGTTTATTATCCTTGATTTAGAGAATAGAATAGAAGTAATAAAAAGGATTACAGGAAAAAGAGTCATAAAAATATTTGAGATTTGTTCTACTTGATAAAATGCTTTTCCAAATTCTAAAAAGTCTGAAGAAAAGTATTTTGATCGCAGAAATACTCTTGAATGTTCTATTTGAGAGGCAAAGTTCTTTTATCTATTCAAGATTCAGGTTTTGGCAAAAGTCGCAATACTTTTCCAATTTCAAAATTATATTAGTTGCTAAAATGAAAAATTAATGTGAACGTTAAATAAGAACCTCTTGATTTGATAAATGTACTTTGCGAATAATGAAACATAAAGACTAGGGTCTGTAAGAAAGTAGAAAATTATCTGGTTAATAAAAGTAGGAAGAGGTATTTGCAAAATTAGTCCATTATACATGCATTTAATCAGATTTAGTCTAAACTTTTCCATACCTGCATGTATTTAATTTTCACATTTAGTCTATTTTTAATATTTTTGTTCAGAACTAGTCTACATTTGTCCACATTTAGTTGTAGTATTTAGAATTTAGTCAAAAAAATGTTTCATAGTTCAAATCTAGTATGGTTTTCAAAAATAATAATCTCATAATTTCTCTTCGGATCCTTTTAAAAATTGGGTCAGTTCTCCCATTCGATTTGGTCTGCAAACTCAGCGCTCAAAGATATCCGTAGTCTTCATCCATTTCATGCTATTTATAAATTTTGCTTGATGACTTCCGAAAAGTTTCAAACAAGGTCAACTTTCTTAAAAACACTGCACTACAAGAGTTTGGTCCAAAATTTAACGATTACTTCTCGGCCGCATCAATTGCTGTTCGAAAGCTTAAAGTTCTGAAGGTCAAAATTTAAACTTATTCAATGTTGATTCAGAGGCCAATTCTGATATCATTCGTGTTGTGAATCTTAAAAAAGTGTGGTGTTCATGTGGTTCTATTAGTTTATCTGGCTATCCATGTATTCATCTACTTGCAGTCATATTTAATAAGAACTTAGATATCAAATCATATATTCATACTGCTTTTCTAGCAGAATCGCTCAGAACAGTTTATGCTTGTGACATTGAATACATAATGCTCTCAAAATTATTAGAATACTCTGTCAGACGTAAAAGAGGAAGGCCTTCCATCAAACATTGTAAACAAGAATCCGAAGAGAAATTATGAGATTTTTATATTTATAAATATACTATTTTTGAAAACCATACTAGATTTGACTAAATTCTAAATACTACAACTAAATGTGAACGAATGTAGACTAGTTCTGAACAAAAAATATTAAAAATAAACTAAATGTGAAAATTAAATACATGCAGGTATGGAAAAGTTTAGACTAAATCTGATTAAACGCATGTAATATGGACTAATTTTGCAAATACCTCAAGTAGGAATAAAGCTAATTCTTAGAGTAATCATTTTTAAGTCTGATCTGAAAAATGAAAAATTTAAGATTTGTATAAGGGGTATTTGCAAAACTAGAGGGTGTTTATTCAGAATTTATATTGAAAAATCAGATCTAGTATGTCTGTTACATAAGTTCATATAAAGGGGATTTCCTTTTTTTGAAATTGAAACATTTTTATATTTATTGATAGAAATAATTAATTATACCAGTAAGGGAACAGGGAAAGAGTTCAATGTGCCTGGTGGGACGAGAATAAGAGGGTCCAACTGAGAGGTGAGAGAAATACCACTACGCCACATCGGATCCTTGAGTTCTGTTTTCAAAATTAGTGTGTATTACTTTAATTTTTTATTTTTATTTATTCAAAAATAATCTTTTGTTTTCAAACTTTCTATGTTTCATTTTCTTGCCTTGAAATCGTGAAGTCATATTTATTGAATTACAGGCTTTTCTGCAATAGCAAGTGAATTTCGATACCCATGTTGTATCGCAAATCAAGATGATCAGTAGGAAGCGATGTTCACCTACTCGAATACTTGTTCAGCAGCATTCAAACATGGTACTAGAGATCTTCGAAAATTCAAGAAATTCTTTCTCATTCTAACACATTATCAGCTCATAAGATTTTCTAATTTATTAGGTTTCATCAAACATTTTTCATTAATTCTAATGGTCTTTTGTCCCCAGATCGATTTTTCTCATCCAAATAATGCTCAATAGTCTTTAATAAAAGGATCATAAAAATTTGCTTGGTTATTTTTTTGTGTTTTTTTCTTTAAATTCCGGTGAAAAATCAATTTAAAGCTAATTGATATGAAGTTGGGAATCTTTGATTTTTACAGAAATCTCGAGTTTTTCATCAAGAATTTGATTTTGCTGCCCACTGTTACCATTTGAAGAAAAAAAATATTTTTATGAAAAATACGGACATTTTTCAAATTCTCATTTGGCACCAAAATCCCATTTTTTCGAACTTTGAGCTGAAATTTTTTATTGATTCAAAAGTGGGAGGCTGATCAAAAGAGTTTTTTTCAGAATCAGGATTAGACAAGAAAATTAATTCAACTGAATCTGATCTTACGCATAATCACATTATTGTTTAAGAGCTGAATTTCAATTTTTTGATAATTTTCACTACTTGAAAATCAATGAAATTTCGATGATTCAAAATCTTCCGAAAATGGGGTAACTGTCGGTAATTTGACGGTGCTATTCAGCTTTATTATCTAATCTTGATCCTGAAAATCAAATTTTGATCACTCTCCCACTTTCAAATCAACAAAAATTTTCAGCTCAAAGTTCGAAAAATAGGATTTGGCGCCAAATGGTAATTTGAAAAATGACCATAGTTTTCATAAAAATATTTTTTTTCAGAATTTTTTTCTTCAAATGGTAAAAGTGGCCAGCATGGGTAGGATTCCAAAAAGTCTCTAAAAAATTCGAATTCTTGATGAAAATATCGAGATTTCTGTAAAAATCATAGATTCCCAACTTCATATACCAACTTTAGTTTCGGCATATACCAAGATTACAAGATTTGATTAAACAATGCTTATCAAATATAGTTATCCGGTATCAAAATCATGAATATTTTATACATAAATTACATCAGACCTCTTTACTTTGGACGAGACAACTTGCCTATTTTATAATTAGATAAATTATGATTATCATTCATTAAAATAGGCATATCTAATCCAGAAATTATTATTATTACAGCTGTAGAGACAATTCCTTAGTGGTTTTGTCTAAACTTTACTTATACATAATTCATACCCATCATCTCCCAGAAAAAGAAGGTGATGATTAATGAGATGAGTTACAAGCTTGATGAAGGCGAAAATATTTTCTCTTGCTGTCTAGATCTTGAAAGAAAAAACTTTTACTGCCACGTGAGATGAATCCAGGTATGTATTTCAACTATTGACGTAGACATATTTAATAATTGATTGGGATTTATCAAGTCGGCATATTCATTCTTGTTACATGTAAGAAGAAACAGGAAAAAGTTGAGTTGAGCCCTGGCAACATGGTTCTCTTCTCTTTGACTTAATAAAATACAAGATGTATGCATGCATTATAACGGATTATGAGATGGTAACACACATAGACCAAAGGCGACATACAGCAAAAACGTGACAATTGGCTGTGCCCGCACTATGTACGAATTTATTCTTTCGAAGTTTACAATTTTTTATTGAAATCTCATGTAGTTTATTGAGAAATGATAGACTCGTAAAGATGAAAATGCGTACATTTGAGAACACCTCAGATACACAAGTCTAATAATGGGGCTTATTGTTTTTTTATGATTTTGACAACGTATTATTTAGTTTTTATTTATCATCTTGTCAAACTTTTTCCCTTTCAATCATGCTGTACCGAATAAAGTGTCATATCGCCTATGAAACAAATACAAAATTGTAAATTTCAACGTAGAAACAAAAACATGTCTCTATGATTTAAAATCAATACAGGCTCCGAAGAAAGGGTCATGAATTCTTCTAAATTATCCCTTTGATCGAAAGAAACATGTTTTTCGATTCGAGCTTTATTAGGAAAATGAACTTTGACAACGAAACGGCTTATCATCGTTCTATTAAGGCCGGAAATCTAGTTCAAAGATTCAAATGGTTCAATTTCTCAAAATAATAACGAATTTCTGTGAACTTCTTTGTCTAATCCCAAATATCAGCATTTATTTAGCCTAGGTCTTCGAAATCAAAAAAAGTTTTTAGCTCAAACTTTGAAAGAGTGGAAACTCGGGACATTTTTGAGTAAATTTAACAGAATAAACGTTTTTATTGAAAAGGATTAATAATTTATTTCCACAGACATTTAGGTCAAATTCAAATATACACAAAAACCGATTAATCATTGAATAAATTTCAAGTGTCTAGCATTTTCATGACTCAGATACATTTTCTTTTATTCTTACAGTATACTGAGAAAGAGACTTGTCCGATTTTAGTTATATCTCTGAAGAAACTAATGTAATTCTAAATGACATGACTGTACACAATGTTGCCTAGATACCCATGGCTTGACAATGGAGCGATGGAGCCGGCTCTCTCAATGTTTATATTTTCGTTTGTACAAAACGATGAGCTAAACGAATGAATTAACATCAGAATAAACGCTGAGGTCAACAAAAACAAACTCTGCAAATGGAATATTCACAAGAGATAATTAATTATCTGCGATAATTTCCCACCTCGAGGTCATCCTTTGAACGTGATGTGTTTAGGGTTGTTGCAATATGTTTATCGTGAAAAATCCTAGGCGTTTTATAATCTGGGAAAATATGCCAAATTTATTTATTTATTAAGCTAAATTGATGAAAGGAAGATGAAAATTTACTATTCTTCATCGAAACGCAAGAGAATATTTTTGAATTTCTACTAAGAATTATTCGTTTAACCCTCAACTATCGTGGCCTGTGTGAAGCTATTTTTTAACTTTAACTGAACTTTCGTTACTACTGATGATCCTTTAGGGGATGTAGATTTGATATATCTCCATTCATATTTCTAAAAGTACTATTTAATTTAATGAAATATGGTTATTCGAGATATATGATCTTATATTAATAGTAAAACAAGCTTTCTACAAAAGAATCGATATTCAAGAAAGCCCACGACCGAGTGGGAAGTTCAGTTATTAACAAAAGATTTAGTATTCCTTATATTATGTCTTAGACTGCTCATTATTAAAAAATTGCTTAGTTTTTGTCTGGTTAAATTTTTTTTTTCAATTTTTTAAATTCAAATATGAATTCAATATAGAAATTCAGAAGAACAATTCTTTTATGAATAGGCAAAAATAGGATTAAAGTCGTGAAAAATATTTCAACTTTCTTGGCAAAAAATAACGTTTCTCAGGTCACGTGAAGAACGTAGAATAAAATTCTAAAAATACCTTCGGTTTTTTTTCTGGTTATACAGTTGGAATCTGTGGTTATAATGATGGTTGACATGGATTTGGTAATTTTATGATTTTCAACAAAAATATAATTAGAAAATCGATTTTACATTAGGTTCTCGAAAGTAAAATGTTGATTTTTAGTCGCTTCCAATTGTATCCAAGAGTACCTACTTTTAGATCAGATTAAAACAGAACGGTGATTTATACTTGAGAATATTGCTCTGCCCTTAGAGATCGGCATAAATTTAATTTTGAACAAATCAACTTTTCCAGTGGTGAATTTTTATGATTTTCTACGAATATTTCCTTATGTTCCTTAAAAGAAATTTTCAATTACCAGTTTCTATGGAAGCAATTTTACAAAAAAATTAAATATTCATGACAATTTCAGGAAAACTAATTAAAAATTTCAAGAAATTTTCCCTTTGCTTTCAAAACTCAAAGCAAAAGACTTGCATCAGTTACAGAACAGAACTTTATGTGTAGAGCAATGTTTAAGTTTTATCAAAAGTGTAAATTTTAATACAACAAAAGTTGAAAAAGGGGCTGTTTTTCGAAATTCTAAAGAATTCCCATTTTTATATTAAAATTTATTAAAATTTTGGTCATCCAAACGTTTCGACAGTGATTGTCTTTACTTTAGAGAACTGTATTTTTTATTAAGTATCTAAAATACTTAAGTACTTAAGTCTTTTTCGGCTACGGTATACTGAAGAGTCTCAAAAAAGACAAAAGGCGTCTATGCCTGCCATACATCTCCAAGGCAAGATGCATCCAATTAGAGATACTAAAAAACTTGGGCACTTATCCCTCGTCTCCAAAAAACCTAATAGAGAACTTTTTTATATCTTAACGTCATTCAATCTGATGATGCAGAAATATTGTAAGGACTATAAGATAGGTTTGAGAAGAAGTTAGGTATAATTTTTCTCATTTAATTGAGTGACGTGAGCCTTTTTCAGTGGTAATCAAAATCAGAGAATACTCTAATATCAAAGTTTTAGTCATATGATGTTAAAGTATAATTTTTTTTCGAAATCTAATATTTTTATTTAGATAAAGAATTATAAAGATTAATGATTGTAATACAAGTAAGAGAACAGGGAAAGAGTGTTCAATGTGCCCGGTCTGGGAGGGTTTGAACCTAGGACCGGGAGGGAGAAGGTCCGAATGATAATTATAATTATAATCAACAGAATAAAATAATTTACATAATTTTAAAATAAAACCTAATTTTTGACAGATTGAATTTATTTTCTACTCTCATTTCCATGTCAATCAGAAACAGTTGAATTTCTTTTATTTTTAACAAAAACTGTTTTCTCATACATATTTCTTGATTAGCTGAAGAAAAAAACACTCCAGTCGGATTGTGTACCATCTCTGTTTATATAAGGAAACATGAAAATTTCAAAAATTCATTGCTTAAATTACAATTTTTAAATGATTACATCGAATTAATAATTTATCAGATGGAATATTTGACAAGATAATTGTTTCAACTGGTAAAAATAACACAGACATCACTCGAGAAAATTCCCACTACCAACATCATTGATCGATTGATGATTAATAAACATAATAAATTTCATTCGATCAAAAATATCCATCAAAAATCGATGAAGCTCTGAAGATATCTTTTTTCTTAGAAATCAGAAATTTAAAGTTAAGGGTTAAACCCTTCAAGTCCGATTAATACATATTCGGAATCAGAATGAATTATAGATGAAAAATAAAACCTTGAATCATCTGATAACCTTTACATAAAAAATTCTTTTCGACACTTTTCAATACATTTTCCCTATCTACTTTCAAGCGACCGTACAAGTAATTTTTAATAAATAAGGTGAAATTACTCAATTCTAATAAAATATCTTTTGGCCCAACTTTTTTTGGGAAGATTGATAAACAAATTATTTAATGGTGTGTATCTTTTATTTATAGGATCTTTATTTCTACAACAAATTTTAGGCTTAATATTTTGGACCTGAAAGAGTTAAAATTGTTAAGTTTCTTCCTCTCAAAGTTCCCGACAAACTCAAGAACACTGAGAAAAATACAAACATTTCTTGGGAAGAAATTCAAAATGGTCATTTTTGTATGAACTCAACTCTCCCATAGCTAGTTTATTTCTCGCCTGTAGGTATCAGAGAGAAAATATTTTTCTTAATGAGACCAAGTTGATGATGGTCCCTTATTAAGATGGGGAGAATAAATTTTTTCCCTTCTGATTCATCATGAAATGCGGGAGCCCATAAAAATTATCATAATAAATTTTGACATTTGAAAACAAAATTAGCTACAACAAAAGCAATGATTTTTTTAAAACTGACTTTACAAATGGGATGGGACCTAAATGATCACTCAAAGTAATTAGAAAAAGAAGGGCCTACCTGATCTGTACTTTTTGTTCATTCAGAAAGGGGATTGTTTTTATTTTCTCATTCATAATTCACTGAGTAAGGATCCATTCATGCGTAGTGGATCCCATGTTGTCCAAAGATGAAAATTTTGCAGGTATTCTTGAAATGTTTATGTGAAAATGGTATTTTTTGCATCAAACTTGTCTATCAAGAGATTCATGCACTGCGTTTTATAGTAAATTATTTCCATCGTGTTTATGACCAAATCAAATGAAATATATACCTTTAAAGACTTTGTTTTCCATATGATATTGATCTGGAATTGAATAACGACAATTTTTTGAGCTCAAAGGTTGAATGTGAAAAAATTATTTATTTATTTATTGAAGTGCTTGTATTGAGATTTTGTTAACTCAAGCCTTTATTCACCTAGTATTTGATTTTCATTCATGTTAATTCTGTTCGAAATTGATTTATTTCATGTTTTTGAAAATAATTTTACACTTTCTGACATTTAATTTCAGCAATTATAAATATTGTTTCAAAGAAATTTCAGTCATTTTAAGTGAATTTGGTACAAAATATTCAAATATCCAGAGAACTCAGATAATAATAAAAATTTCTCTAGTCAGATTGGAAATTTTTGGGGCTATTTAAGATTTCCTAAAAATGATTCTTGTTTGAAAAGATTTGGGATTACATTGTTGGGTCAATATTGACCATGTTAAATAAATAAACTGGGAAAGTATAAGTAAAAATCGAAATATCGGTCAATTCAAAATGAATCCTCTCAAATATTGCTTAGCAGCTCTTTTGATCCTTGGCGTCGTGAGCGGTTGTCCCGAATGTGAACACAAGAAGAAGGACTGTGAAAATAGTTGCAACGGCCTATTCGATTGCAAGACTGGATGCTTCACACAATACTGGGCTTGTTTAGCTTATTGTGAATAAATTAAGAATGGGATTTTTTCCACCTCATTAAGTAGTCCATAATCATTAGTTCTTTGATCTTGATTATTATAATACTCAATCTCCCCAGTTAGAGATGAACAAGAAGGCCTTTTCTCGCCATTCTGACAACCTATCAATCTATCTCTTTTATTTCCTTGTTTGTATGCTTTCCCCTGGCCCACAACGTCAGAAATGAATACACGTGTCAAAAAAATGAGCCATTACTGTGTACATTCCTGTGTACAAGAACAATGGCCAGGTATGCTAAGGTTTAGTAGTTGATCAATGGTCATCTTTAAATGAGTCTTTCTCTCTAACATCAAACAAGACGTACATAATCCATCAAAAGAGAGTTTATTCTGTTGCCTAGGAGCTAATTGGTAATTAAAATGCAGAATTACCATTGGAACAATAAAAACTTTTGTCAAAAAAGCTAAATTTAAAGAATAAAAGTTGAAATTTCAACCTTGAAACTGAAGAGTGATTTTGTCGCAAATAAAGGAAAATATTTGTCTTGTAATTCTTCCTTTTTTCTGAAATTTGATGTGTCAAAATTTTTCATAAAACACCTTAGACGGATTAATTCAATTAAATTCAATCTGACCAAAATTAGGATGTTTTTCGAATTTCGAAATTGTACCAAATTTCCACTGTTTCAACTTTTGAAACCAAAATATTTATCGATTTCGATGATTCGAAGCAGTTAAGTGATAGTATATGGGATCAAGATTTGACAAAGAATTCAAATTTTGCCATAGAGATAACGAAGATCTTACTGTTTCCGAGATAAAGTTAAACTTCCAGATTTTGGATAATTTGCCTTCGTGATAATCGAAAAATTCAAATGGTTCGATTTTCCAGATTGAATTTTTTTCGGAATTTTTTTCGAATATCCATATCTTATTAGCTCGTTCCGTTTTAGAATTAAAATTTTTTTTTTCTGTGAATCCCGAGAAAAATATATAGTTTTTTGTAAATCTTCATAAAGGTAAATTAGGTTTATGTTGTGATCGCCAGGATTTTGTAAATTGAATGATTTTCCTGTCTAAGATTTCTTGTCACAACCGAGTGTCTTTCTTCAAATGATTTTTTATCTCAATATTGAATTGTATTTAATTTATCAACCTCGTTATTCTCAAGATTAAGGAATCGTGTTTTCATCAATTTCAAACTTGATTTCGAAGAAATTTGAGTTTTTACCAGCAAAACTTGGTACAGTATTTATTAGTTAATCAACATTTTAAGAAACATTCCAGATATTCATGTTTGCACGACATGATACATCCAGCATCTGCTGGATCGCATATACTGACACATGATGTCTCAGAGTCTTCGCATTCTTTTTGGCAGTTATCTGATACGACAGCTTGTACTGAAACCAAGGCTATTATTCCGAGGAAAATAAACTTTAATATTTCCATGTTTTTGCAATAAAACAATTTTATTTTTTCCATAGCATTTATACCACTCAATGTTAAGAGCAAAGTTCAGTATTTCGTCTCTACTTAAAGAGTTTAAGGTTAGAATCAATTTGAGAAAATTGCAAGAAGTATATTAAAACCAAATGTACATTTCTTGAGGAGCCTCATATATAGGTAGAACTATTAGGAAATTATCTACACGAGCGGAAGATCATCTGAAGAAGGATACTGCAGTTAAAAGGCATCTTAGACGATAGAAGATCATACAGCTTCAATTTCTAATTTTTCCGTTTAATACAAAAACCCTAATGACAACAGCATAGATGTATGGGTGAAAGAAAAATTTCTTATTAACCTATATAAACCATTCTATAATCTTCAACTACTTTTTCAATTTTCTCTCCACTGTTGCTATTTATTGGAGAGTTTTGGTATATCTTCTTCCAATTTTCTTAATTATGAATAGTGAAGTGAGTTTTCGGACGTGTTTGAAAAACTACGTGAATTACTTCGTAAGAATCAATTTAGGATTCATTGAAACTGTTTTTTTGTTCATAATTTGAATTTAATCTGCATTACAAAAGCTTAATAAAAATTAATTTGGAACGAATGATCAAATACATACCTATTAAATATCAATATAGCTGATTGAAATAACGGGAAATATTTTTAGAATCTCTTTGCAAACATTAATAACAAAAGTAAACAAAATCATATATCAAGAGTATGGTAAACAATATCCTGAAATAAATTGAGCTAGAGTTTGGGGTAAATTATAAAATCAAAAAAAAATATAATGTTTGCCAAACAATATACCGTGCTAATTTTATTGACGATATTTCTTTTAATTTCCACCTGTGATCCGGTTGAATGTAAGAGAAAGTGTACTGCTCATAGAGATGAATGTCTGGTTGAATGTAAATACTCGGATTATGGATGCATCCTGATATGTTTTGTACAGTATTTGTATTGTCAAGCTGAGTGCAATTGAGAATCTTCTGGATTTTTTCAAAATAAAGATATCCCAATTTCGTTCTACTGTTAATTTCTACTATCAAAATTACTGAGAATAATGAGATTTATTGAAAATCAATCATTGAGTGTCAAGGAATCTTTGGTTTTGGTAAAATTTCTATATTGTTTTGAGGAAAATAGGAAATTTTAATTCATTTTCATGATCAAAAAACAGAAATTCAAGTTCCAAACGATTATCTTTTCACTCAAGGTTTGAAAACATGGGATTTTATACTTTCTATTTTTGATCTATAGTAATTAAGATGACTGATGCAGTATAGTATTCAATCAAGTAGATTTGAGGACCGATAGATAGATAGTTTATGCTTTTTCATTGTACAATTAGGTTTACTTAAATTATAATTTAGTATTAGGCTAGGGTGAAATTTTTAACCTCATATTAGGATAGAAATATCAATTCAAAGCATTATTTTGTAAATGATTCTTCATTATATCATTCAGTTTTGAAAATCCAAAATTTTTCAAATCGCCCCTCAATTTTCAATGAATTTTTACTAGGCAATCACTAAAATCCGGAATATCTTGGTCATTTAATGGACTTCTTAAGTTTTATCTTCAAAGATAGTAATCTTGTCATCAAAGGGGGCCAGGAAGGGTTTAGTTTTCCTTTCTGGTTTATAAGTAGAACAGATTTTTGTGAAAAACTGTAGTAAAAAAACTGGGTACATTTGAGCCGATTAGGTAACATTCTAATTGGCTACAACTTAATTGGATGAATCAG
Organism: Gyrodactylus bullatarudis; assembly: GCA_012064415.1. Taxonomy (NCBI): domain Eukaryota; kingdom Metazoa; phylum Platyhelminthes; class Monogenea; order Gyrodactylidea; family Gyrodactylidae; genus Gyrodactylus; species Gyrodactylus bullatarudis. The sequence goes on from SSNU01000106.1 coordinate 208,668, forward strand.
ATGGAAGAGCTTCATTTTTTTCTGATTTCAGCGCGCTGGTCGAGAAGAATAGCTCAATTTTTTCTATGAGGAATATTTATATTAAAATAGAAGTAAAGATATATTAACACCAAATGTACATTTCTTAAAGGATCATCAGTGGTATCACTTTAAAAATGATAAGAGTTAAATAATTGAATGAAAATAATAATTTACAATTTTGAAAGAAATAGTAAAAGTTTAAGAATTAATCAAGAATAAATGCAAGCTGAAAAAACACCAAAACTCTTCATTAAATAGCAACAGTGGAGAGAAAAGTGAAAAAGCTCACATAGGCCAGGGTAATTGAAGGTTATAGGAATAGATTGGGTTTGTATTGATTGATAAAGAATTTCTTCTTTACCCATACATCTATGCTATCATCCCCAGGGTTTTTGTATAAAACGCAAAAATTTGAAATTGAAGCTGCTTGGTTTTCCTACTTAAGATGTTTAGTAACCGCGGTATCCTTATGTAGATGATCATTCGATCTTGTAGACAATTTCCTAATAGTTCTTCCTATGTAAGAAGAGCCACAATCACACTGGAATTAATAAACTAATAGAGTCTTCTCTTCAGGTTTGAGTAAATCCTTATGAATCAAACTGAACAATCTCTGTGTCTTAAATACAATTTTCAATTGTTTATTATCATAATTTTGATCTATGAGATTATTAAGTCTTCTTCTTATATCATTACTGAAACCATCTCCTTTGAAGTTAAGCTTCATGAAAATAGTAATTTTATCCACCTCTTCTGTTTCTAAAACCTCATCTCTAACCATAGGTTGATTGATTTTGCTGGATAACCATTTTCAATCAAACATGACTTCGAATTCTCTATTTCACTTTTCCATTCCTCAGGACTTGCGGTTCTTCTTATCCTCTTCCCTAGACCAATTACTAAGCCAATTTTATGAGATATAGGACTGAAACTAGCATAATGAAGATACTTTCCGTTATCAGTCTTCTTCTTATAAATATTTCTTAAAATCCATCTTCTTTTCTGGTTAGTTTGACGTCTAGGAAACTCAAAATACCATTAGATTCTCTTTCCATAGTGAATTTAATATTCGGATGAAATGAGAATATAAGAAAAAATCCTCTATTTATACATCAGTGAAAGTATTGATAGTTTCTGACATCTTATTCATCTCTAACCAACCTAAAAAGATATCAGCTAAGAGAGGACTAAGAGGTGATCCCATAGCTATCCCATATTTTTGAATAAACACTTTGTTTTGAAATGACATTAGTACAACAAATTCTTGCATTTTAAAACCATCATGTTCATCTATAAAAGCTTTGATGATAGTAAGAGTCTCCTCTATAGGTATACTAGGAAATAGCGAACTTACATCTAATGAAACCATTTCGTTTGAACTTATTCAGCCGTGGACAAAACTGGTGGAGTAAGCCATTCCGACGAAAAGTGACATATACCACGAAAAGTTGTATTATAGATCAAAATTTTGCAAGAAATTCATTGGTGGAATTATTTTGTTCGAAAATTAATGTTTAGGGCCACAAAATTTTTATGGGTCAAAATTGATTACTTTAGAGGTTAATGCTTACTTTATTATTTGCTCCAGGGAGAATAAAAAATGTTCATTTGAGCCTATTAAATGCGCTCTTTCATTTGAAAATAAAAAAATTCTACAAAAACCGTTCTTTCAAAAGTCGTTTTACACCATTTTTACTTAAAAGTAGTATTGTAATAAGTCATATTTCGCCATATATATAGGAACACATTTAAGACCTTGTGGATCAAACTTCACAAAATACCTAGCTGAAAAGGCTCTCAATAGAAAGACAAATAAATTCTGATCATTATATGCATAGGATTTTGGCGATGATATAATTCACGTAATTTATCAAAAACGTCTGAAAATCCCTTAAAATCATATTTGTAGATATATAAGAAAAGAATTTTTATTCACTAAATGTTCTTTATGGTTCATCTGTAGTGACACATAAATAATGATAATAGTTTAAAGTTCATTGAAAATAATATTTTACAATTTTTGAAAGAAATAGTAAAAGTTGAAGAAAATTAGAATAAATGTAAGCTAAAAAAACACCAAAACTCTTCAATAAATAGCAACAGTGAAGAGAAAAGTGAAAAAGCTCACATAGGCCAGGGTAATTGAAGGTTATAGGAATAATTTTTCTGAACACACAGATTTGGCTTAAAGTGATTGATGAAGAATTTCTCCTTCACCCACAAATCCGTGCTGTCATCCCCCGCATTTTTATACAAGATTGAAAAATTAGAAATTGAAGCTTCGTGGTTTTCCTGTTTGATATGTCTGGTCACCGCCGTATCCTTCTTGAGGTGATCGTTTGACCTGGTTGATAATTTCCTAATCGTACGTCCTATATAAGAAGCTCCACAGTCGCATTGGAATTTGTAAATTAAAAGAGTCTTTTCTTCCGGTTTTAGTAAATCCTTATGAATCAAACTGAATAATCTTTGGGTTTTAAATACAATTTTCAATTGTATATTATCATAGTGTTGATCAATAAGATTAACCAGTCGTCTCCTTACATCATTACTAAAACCATCACCTTTAAAATTAAGTTTCATGAAGATGGTTGTCTTCTCTCCTTCATCTCTGTCGACTCTTTCATCTACATCATCAGACATATTGATGAATTTGTCTACAAATCTGTTGGAATAACCATTCTCGTTCAAACGTAACTTTGACTCTTCTATTTCTTTTGGCCATTCCTCTGGACTAGCGATCCTTCTTATCCTCTTTCCTAGACCAATTACTAAGCCAACTTTATGAGATAGAGGACTAAAACTGGCAAAATGGAGGTATTTCCCATTATCAGTCTTCTTCTTGTAGATGTTTCTTAGAATTGACCCATCCTCCTTCCTAGTTAGTTTGACATCTAAGAAACTCAAACTCTCATTAGACTCTTTTTCCATGGTAAATTTAATATTAGGATGAAATGAATTCATCTTTAAGAAAAAATCGTCTACTGAAACATTAGGTTTCATCAGAATAAAAGTGTCATCAACATATCTGATGTATAAATCAGTGAAAGTATTGATAGTTTCTGACATTTTATTAAATTCTAACCAACCTAAGAAGATATCTGCTAAAAGAGGACTCAGAGGTGATCCCATAGCTATACCATCTTTTTGAATAAACACCTTGTTTTGAAAAGATAAAGGAACATTCGTACAGCAAATCCTAACAAGATTTGCTATCTCATTACTCTGTAGCTCAAAACCATCATGTTCATCAATAAAAGATTTAATAACATCAAGAGTCTCCTCAATAGGAACATTAGGAAATAAGGAACTGACATCTAATGAAACCATTTCATTTGAACCAATATTTAAATCTTTAACCTTATCGACAAAAGAAAAAGTATCTTTAACAACATATTTAGCACAATAAGAATGTATTGGTTTCAATACGTCGATTAACCACTTGGCTAAATTATGTTGCGGACATGACGACATATCCAAGATCGGCCGGATAGGAAAAACCTCAGGCATAGGATTTATTAATTGGTAAGATAGATCCGTATAAATTATACCGAAAGAAGAAATTCATAAATTTATGAAAAATTGGACTTTTTGACTTATTCATTCCGCTATTATTCAGGAAAATGAATAGATTTACCAGTCAGAAAATTATTAAGAACTATATATAAATGATTAATGGATGTTCTAAAAGACCCTGTCAGCAGTCATAAGCTTAAAATAAAATTCTTCCAAGTCTGGTTAAAAAATGAGATCAAACGATCAAATAATGAGCTGTTAAACAGGTTGAGTATCAATAATAATTAATTTTAGTTGCTCTATCGAACTATTAAAAAGTCTATTCGCTAAATAAGCGTTTCATGTTAAAATTAACAAAATATGAAATTATAATAGAATTACTCAATACGAAAAGGTTCTGTTTATTTAAGAAAAACAAAATTTAAACTTGAAAAAAGGTTCAGATTCGTTTTATTCTATAAAAATTCTTCATATTCGTATGATATTTTTTCAGATATTTCTAAATTGATGAGCTTAAACAATTGTAGATTTTTTATTTTTTGAGTTTTACTTTTTAACTTTACATGTGTAAATTTTTAAATATAAATTCTAAAAAGGAGAAATTTCCTAATTTTACTACTTTCAATCGAAAAAAGATCCCTTTTATCTCCGAAAATTTAAGAGGACAAATAGTTATATTATAATGTTTCCATTTCTTCAATATAATTGATTTCTACCTATGATTTATAATATTCATAAAATTAGATATTTCATCTCATCCATTCTCTTTAATTAAGACAAAACTAAGTTTTATTGAGATGAAAATTATTGAAATAAGCACACTTTATAAGGATTATGTATTAAAATAACATATTTGTTGAATTTTAATCCATCTATAATTTATCTTGCAATCTTATATTCATGATTTTTACATCATAGTGTTCTATGACTTTTATCCGAAATTTAACGATTCCATATGTTTTCTTTTACCAATATACCAATAATACATCAGGAATATACCGAAAATATTCATGCAATTTCTCGCGAAGGTTCACTACACCAGCTTTGTCCACGACTGTATTTAAATCTTTAACTTTATTGACAAATGAAAATGTATCTTTAACAACATATTTAGTATAGTAAGTATGTATAGGCTTTAAGATACCAATAAGCCATTTAGCTAAATTATGTTGTGGACATGACGACATATCCAAGATCAGCCGAATCGGAAAAACTTCAGGAATCACATTATCTATGACCTTATGTGTCTTTGGATGTAGATATAACCTTGAGATCCTTGTGTACTTCATCGGTATAGAATTTCTGGTTTCATCAGAAATTATATTCCTATCAAATAATCCCTTAGCTATCTTATACATGGACCGTTCCATGGATTCCATTTCTTTATAATATGATTTTCTATCTCTCCCAGTATTGATAAATTTACTCTCATCCGAGAGAAAATCGAAACCTGCTCTATAGTAATCATCCTTATACATTATATTTAATTCTTCCCTTACAATGAGAACAAAATCGATAAAGAACTGAAATTTCCAAATTCCATTGTAATTTCCCTATGCAAGGATATTTTTTAATGTCTAACTTAAAAGGGAAATGATCGATCTCAAAAGAGTACTCAATTTTGTTTTAATCCTATTCCCCAGAAATCATTAATGTAAAGAAATTCTCAGACGATAAGTGAATAATAATAGGAAATTTTGTCAGATTTCTTTTTCTTTGATTACAATTTTAATCTATAAGCCCATCATGATTCGTTAACCTGTTCTCTTTTACGCGTTCAACATGTCAGATTATGCAAGCCGCTTTTAACATTCAAGGAAAAATAAGAACGTTTTATAAATCTCATTTTGGTGCTAAATTTCGATTTTATTGATTTAAAATGGGAGAGATCGAAAATGAGACGATAAAAATTGATATAAAACTATTCTAAATGAGATTCTAATGGGAATTTTATTCAATAAGGATTCTTCTAAGAAAGTCAATTTCCCTATTACTAACAAGTAGATGAAGACCAATTTTTATTAATATTGGTTATAAAATAAAAAATGTGATGATGGGTGGACCTACGTAATAACTGAGAATTTCCGACTTTTAGTTATATTTAACCCTCACCAAAAACTAAGAGAACTAAGTTCAATCTGACAAAAATTAAGCCATTTTCGGCATCAAATTTCCACTTTTTCAACCTATATTTTCAAATTTTATTTCGATTTCAAAGATATAAGGCTATTAATTGTAAAGAAACTCGCCATTTTTAAGAAAAACTACTAAGGAAGTTCAAATGGTTCGAACTACCTCACCAATGGCGAATTTCTGTGAAATCAAAATAGAAGTTCTTCTTAGAAATGGCGAGTTCAATGGCCAATTTCGAAATCTTCGTCTAATATTGATTCTAAATGTTAGAGTTTAACTACTTCAAATCTTCGAAGTCATTAAAAATTTCGAGTTAGAAATTTGAAAAAGTCGTCATTAAAATAAAACGCCCCATTTTTTGTTAGATTGAAATTTTTTGGTTCGATTTACCTCACCAATGGCGAATTTCTGTGAACTTTTCGAATTTCCATGTCAACTATTTTGATGAAACCTCAAGTAAAAAAAGTTCATTCTAATCTTTATTTCAACTTAATGATATCCAAGTTTTCAAATGGAATCTTTCTGATGAATTCATTCTATTTTTAGTTCTGAATAAAAATAATCTCGAAAAATCTGATAATTACCGGAAATTATGGTAGGAATAGAACGAAATCTCTTTTGCTCTTGCTAACATAACATTTGATTAATTTAAGGAATTACACAATTCATCCCATTTCATAATTTATAATAAATTCTTTGAGATCATTAGACAATTTTTTAGACTCGCGGCTTTCAACACAACAAGAAATCGACGAAAAATTTGATTTTTGATCCCTTGCTTTGAAATCAACAAAATTAAAGTTTTAATCAAGCTAGGAAATCTGGAAACTCAGAGAATTTTTGTTTGAAAATTTCATCAAAATCTTTATTTTCGTCAAATTTTCATCTTTAGTTTTATCAATTATGTTATTCCAGCTGGTGTTCTTCAAAATTACTAAATCTAATTGCTGATATAAAAATAGAAGTTCTTCTTAGAAATGGCGAGTTTAATGGCCAATTTCGAAATCTTCGTCTAATATTGATTCTAAATGTTAGAGTTTAACTACTTCAAATCTTCGAAGTCATTAAAAATTTCGAGTTAGAAATTTGAAAAAGTCGTCATTAAAATAAAACGCCCCATTTTTTGTCAGACTTTTTTCTTGACTATCCGAAGTAAGAATAGTAAATTCTCATTTTCATGTCAATTGGGTTTAGATTCCCTAGCTAAATTGGAATTCTTACGACCACCATTAGTTTCCAAATTAACTATTGGCAAATAGATTTTTCCTTGGAAACATGATATATTGCAAATGTCTCATAATAAAAACGTTAACTATGTCAGTTAGAAATTACCATAATAACTATTCGTATCGTTTGATCGATTCTGAGAAGTATAAAAATAGCATTTTTTCTTGGATATTTTCAAATCCTTGTAAAATTTGTATTTAATCCATCTTGAGTGTCCATTGTCCAGTTAGAGTAGTTCCTTCATCAAAATTATTCCTCCATTAACAGTTTAAAGCTGACTCTTTATTGATTCAAATTGTGATGAAGATACTTTTAAAATCCTGATTACAAAAATCACTTTTTGTTTTTAAGAATACCACATCATGATATTAGATCTTTCGAATTTCATATAAGAGCGAAAATATTGTCAGACTTCATCAAGAACACATTAGTAAGTTGAGAGAAGCCGTCTCTTCAGATTCTATCCCGATTATCATGGGATTTTTTACATTGTGGTTGAATTTATTCCATTCCACGTCTACGGAAAAAGAGTTCTCCGGGGTAGAATTTGCAGAAATCGTGCGATTCTTTTATCTAAATTTCGTTTTGTGAGGACGAAGGCTACATCACGAAATATTCACTTCAAATTTTCTCTAGATGATTCCTTCATCGTCACAAAATATTTTTGAACAAGTCAGACACAACTAGGTGAAAGATAAATTTCATTAAAAATTTGATTGAATTTCCAGAAATGAATTTTCAAACTCTCTTCTTTCAGAGCTAGATTTTTTTTCATTAAATCAAGGAAACTGAATTTCACATTTGACAATATCCTCGGCGCAGGCCATCAAGCACTTGACATCGGTTATTTGACACCTGTCCAAGCACAGATTAAAGACCTCCTCGCACTTTCGTTGGCATTTGGGATCAATCGCGTTTGTAATTGCCAAAATCAAAGATATCCCAGCCAGTAACATGATTTTTGCAAGGAAAATGTGCAATTTAAATTTATTGAAAATTCATGGGGGCAAAATACGAAAACCTTGATCCTTTAGAATATTTACTCTGTGACTAAAATTTCATGTTCTAGTAATAGTTTTTACAATGGTTTTTAGGAGTTTTTGGAGAAAAGTAAAGTTGAATTAAACTAAGAAATTATTAGATTGAAAATTTTAACACAAAAGGACTTAAAAATTAATCAGATAAGTTTTTAAATCCAAAAAGTGAAAATCTAATTTATTTTGGGTATTATCTTGAATATTATACAGTTTTTCAATATATACAGGTCTTATATCAATATATATGTAAAGATTGCCTCTTATTTCATTTTAATTTACTTTCCAAACGTACCTTGTTTAATGAAAAATGACGAAAAACATTATAAACGTTTTTTATTTGAAAATTTTCATAATTTTGTTTATTCTAATACAGAAGCATAAAAATGATATTTTGAAGAAAAATATTAATTTTATCATATTGATAGGCGATTTTAGAAATTTCAGTTCCATTATCTAAAAAAATTTCTATCTAAATCTGTTATTATGCCAAGTTAATGCTAGCCAGGCTTAAGTATGTAATTGATATTTGAACTTTTTAGAAAATTCAAAACTCATGATTAATTTCACTGGTGTCTCACAAGATTTTACTCAAATCTAATTTTCCTCGTGCCTACTTGTATTTTCTAAATAATCAAATTTGAGAAATATTTCCACTTGACGTAAGAGTGTCTATGATTATAGTCGATTCATGAAACACTCTAGAATAAAACTCACTAGATATTCCTGAATTTGTTTATTCACAAATATTTACATCTTTGAAAATTTCATATTATATTATCTGTATATAATATACAGTAAAAGTCCTAAAGATGTGATGTAGAGTTAATCCTCAAAAATAAAGAAAAAAATCTCTTTTCGATAGATTTTTTTTCAACTGTAGTCATTCACTTTTCAATATTTCACACACCATAATCATCCTCAATTAACTTCTGTAGAGCAGAGATTACATGCAAGGGTCTAGAAAGGGTGTAATTAGTAAGGTCAACTATGTTTACGTTCACGATAAAAATCGATAATGATTATTTTCTGATCTGTTCAATCAACTCATTTCATTTTCCAAACGAATTTAGAACTAACCAAACTCCAAATAGGCATAACATTCTTATTTTTGGTGAGCTAGAGAACTAATTTTTTTTGCATAACATGTCTCAGATTCTAAATTTTCAGAATAAATAAATAAAATCTATCGAGAAGAGATATTTTTCTTTATTTTTGAGGATTAACTCTACATCACATCTTTAGGACTTTTACTGTAGTATTTTTCAAATATATTCAATCTTAGAATTCTAAACATAGTCCTGTATGCTTAGTAATTCATCCAATGAATCTACAGAAAAATCGGAAAAAAAGTAGAGCTACTTCTAATATGAAGAAGTTGGGAATCTATGAGTTTTACGAAAAACTCGATTTTTTCATCAAAAATTCGAATTTGTAAAAGATTTTTTGGAATCCTACTCATGTTGCCGACTTCTACCATTTGAAGAAAAAAATTCTAAGAAAAATTATTTCTATGAAAAATATGGTCATTTTTCAAATTTCGATTTGGCGCCAAAATCCGATTTTCTCGAACTTTGAACTCAAATTATTTATTGATTTGAAAGTGTGAGTGTGTCCAAACTATGTTATTTAGGATCACAATAAGGAAAAGAAATAAAATATGCTGAATCCTTTCTAACGCATAACCTCAATAACGTTTGGGAGCTGAATTTCGATTTTTTTATCATTTTCACTTCTTGATAAATCGAAATCCCTCAAAATTCAGCTTTCTTGTCTAGTTCTGACCACAGTTCCACTTTCAAATCAATAAAAATTTATAGTTCAAAGTTCAAGAAAATGGGAATTTGAAAAATGACCATATTTTTTCAGAATTCTTTTCTTCAAATCGTAGAAGTAGTCAACATGAGTAGGATTCCATATCAACCAACTTTATATATCTACGAACCCTTGAATTTATGAAGAAATAGTTTTGATCTAGAGATCAAGAAATTCATTTGAGCTCAGATAGACAGATGCATTTAAAAAATGACTGCCTTTTCTAAAGATTATGGAGGAAAATCATATGATTCTGAATACATTTATGGCAATCAATTTTTTTCCTGTTCATACATGAATCTGGCCTAATTAATTTTACTTCTTATTTTTATCCGGTATTTAAATTCAGCCTTGGAATTTTTCAAGTCATAAAAAAGGCATATCAAAGACCAACCCAACCAGTTATTAGGATAATAACCAAAAAAGCATTTAGGTAAATAAAAACCCATAAAAACATTCAATCCCGGTCAAATTCATCATTAAATGGCCACAAATTTTACCAGATAATATATTAAAATGAGACAAAATTTCCATATTATTCATGATAAATCTGCGATTTAATTTTATTGTCATTTTTTCTAATTCTCTTTTATTCAGATTAATTAACACCAAATGTAAATTTCTCATAGGTTCATCAGTAGTAGACTTGGACGAAATTTTACTTAAATCGCCCATCGATATGAAAAAAACTAATCTTCAAGTATTTAAATATAATCCCACCAAATTTCGCTTCAAAATACCTTTCCATGCTTCTGGAATACGTTAAACAAAATTTTCAAAATTTTGACCTATCAAAATTGTAATATTCATGAAAATTAAGAGAAATTTTGTTTTGAACATTTGAAAAATCAATTTTACTGGGATTTAAGTCATTTTTACAGCTTTAAGTAAAGAAATAATATGAATTCAAGTTAAAAATATTATTATTTAAAAAACAATAAAAAACGTTCTAAATTTGAAAATTTTCACAATTTTGTTTAACGTATTCCAGAAGCAGGGTATTTTGAAGAGAAATTTGGTGGAAGAAAATTTATATACTTGAAGATTAGCTTTTTCATATCGATGGGCAATTTAAGTAATTTTGCAAAATTTCGTCCAAGTCTAATCAGTAGGGTCTCTTTGATAATGATAAAATAGATCCCTCTGATTATAATTATGAGGAAATAAATATCAATTCTTCATTAGGTCCTCATTCTTGTAGTTTCCTAAATTTTAGGGTCCTGAAAAAAGAGGAATATCGTCCTATTTTTTAATAAGATAAACAAAATTATGAAAATTTTCAAATAAAAAAAGGTTTTTAATTTTTTTCTTTTCATAAATTTAACTTGATTCTTATTATTTCAATAAAGTAATAGAACTGACTAAAATTGATTTTTGATATTTAAAAAATTAAAATTCCCTCATTTTCAATTCTGAACAGTGGAAAAAAAAGTTTTATTTGGAAATTTCCATGACTTTTTCTTTCTTACTACAGAAGCGTAAAAAGAAATTTTTGGGCGACGATGTTAAAATACTTCATTTGATTTTAGTAAAGATGGTTCTGAGAAAAACTGTCTGAAGGAAATACGGTGGTATTTAATTGCATTAAAACAAAACCAATTTATTCATTTTCAAATATCATTTCTATTAGTGACGATTGATTTTTCTACACCAGACTCCGTCTGAATCAATGAAAACAATGGATATTTTTTTCATTCATCTCTATTTGAAATATACATAATTTCATTTGCTTCAAGGATAACTACGCAAATTCAGTTTATTCTTTGAAATTTCCTTATTTCAAGTTTCTTTCTTGGGCGCCAGAATGATTGGATTTTGAAAATATTATCAATATCAAATCTAAATTCAATGGATATAATTAGAGCCTCAAAGAGTATTAAAACTTATTTTTACCAGATTTTCCGAAAACCATATTACGCTGCATCAGGGTTCAAATTTGATAAGGTTTTGCCTTGTCGGTGGCGATGAACACTATTGAGTAGATTTATGGAATTAAATTTAAAAATGCTCAGTTTTACAATAATTTATAGCCTTGAAGATTAAAATTATCTCGATGTCTTTTTATTTCAATTTAAACATTGACTGATATTTCATTTGTTATTCAGGTAAATTCGAGATAAACTATCAAAATAGCATAAAATCGATAAAACATATCTTTCGGATCCTACAAACTAGGGTTCTTCAGATAATTCAGATTCGGATCAGTCTGAAAAAACCCGAAAATAAAATAATTAACAAATCGGAACTTATTTTATAATTATTTTTTGTTTATACCTAAAGTCAAATTGTGGCGATTCGGAAATTTTCTGAATCTGAAGAACTCTACTTCAAACCTTAAAAAAAGTTTAGATATTATCGTTTTGAGACTGTTTTTGTTACCTGATTTGCTTGCCTTGCTCAGTTTTGAATAAAGTCGAGATTTGGTTCACGTTTGAGATCTGTTGGTGATTAAATTATTAAGAATTTCCAAACCACATTCCATAGCTAATTTATCCGTGATTATCAGGAATATCTAATAAATAGTCTGGAGAGATACATTTATCTCGAATTTTTCAATTATTTATAGATTTATCTCCTGAATAAATGAATTATTAAACAAAGAAAATTTTCATGTCAAAAATAAATATCTTGAATTTGTTCCTTTTCTTTCTCTCCGAAAGAATTTGATTTTCACGCCTTGAATATTTATTCAAGTCAAAAATGGTCCAGTGAATAAAAGAGATGAAGAATTTGATTAATTATCTCTTTTTTAAGTAAATTTTTTGTTTTCCTCGATCCTCAAGAAAAAACTCTATTGATCTACAAATTTCAGTGTGACTGTGGTGCTTCGGACAATTAGGAAGTTGTCAACAAGATCTCATGATCACCTCAATGAAGATACTGCGGTGACCAGACATCTTAAAAACGAAAATCATACTGCTTCGATTTCTAATTTTTCTATTTTATACAAGAACCCAGGCAATGAGAGCACAGATTTAATTTTATAATTTATAATTTAATCTTCAACTACCATGGCCTCTCTTGACTGTTGCCATTTATTGAAGAGTTTTTGGTGTTTTTTCAGCTTACATAATATTCCTGTTTCCATTTATGACTCTTATTTTCTTTAACTTATACTATTTCTATTCGATACTATCAACGAATCCAATTAATCTTGTTACCGAATAACAAGTTTAACAAACCAATCCTTTAGTCTTAAGATTACCTGGTAATATTAGACGAAGAATTCGAATCTGACCATAGAGGTTGTGAGAAAACGGTTTGATTTCCCAAAAAATTAACGAATTTCTAAAAACTTTGAATTTGAAGTTGATCCCAAATCTCTGAAATCATTAAAAATTTTGATCTCAAACGTTGAAAATTTCCCAAATCTAACCAGCAAAATGTACTGATTTTTTTTGTAAAAATAGTAAATTCTCATTCTCATGTCAACTAGCTTTATAACAAGCGATTAAGTAAATTAACAAGATAAGCATTTTTTAACACTTCGCGCAGGATTTATTCTCGAAAGATCCTAGATCAAGGTTCCGATTTTTTGATATTCAACTTATGATTTTGAATAAAAATTAGATTACTATTGATTACTGATTGGATACAATATCCACACCCAGAGTTGTATTAAGGGTAGGCGTCAACCAAAAAAAAGGGATGAGTAGTCTCAGGAAACCTTACAAAAAGAGTTACCAGCATCCCACTTTATGACTCATTCATTTTTTTGTATCATTGTATTGATTATTTATTATTTTTATCATGCAATTGACAAAAGTATTGATTTGCGTAGAAAAAAAATCAGTAATCTGATATCGTTCAAGGATAGAATTTTACTGTTTTCAATTTTAAAAAACACAGATAACTGTATTCTATCGTATTTTGCAGCAAGAATACTTGAAAAGTTACTCAATCTTCAATTCAAGATAAAAGATACTGAACAAATTTTTAGATTTCTATTTAGTTATAGTTTATATAATATTTTTAAGGTCTTATCCGGCTGAATTTTATGTATTCCTGGTTATTAGTAAACAAGCTGACTGAATCAAGATAATTTCTTTTTAATAATACAAAATTTCCGAATATTACCAAAATATCATAAATTTAATCTTCAAATATTTTAATAAAGTTGGTTGATAAGAAGTTGGGTATTTATGATTTTTACGAAAACCTCAATTTTTTCATCAAAATTCGAAAATGTTTAAGACCACTTTCACGATTTGAGAGAGTGATCAAAAGTTGATTTTCAGGATCATATTAAGAGAAGAAAGGCAAATATCACCGACAATTTTTCAAAAGTTTCACCATTTTCGTGGGATATCGATTTGTCGAAATTTCATTAATTTTCAAATTATTCTTATTGATTGAAGTTAAAGTTCTGGAAAAAGGTTGCGGAGAAAGTGCTATGAACATTTAGAGTAAATTCAAAACTTCACCAAATTTAACCAGAAATTAATCCATCTTCGGCTCTAAAATCTCAAATAAATTTATTTATTTATACTCATGAGTAAACCATTGATTTTATTTTCGGGTTTTCCAGTCATACATTTTTTTTGGAGAGTTTAGTGTAGTTTCTTTAAAATTTAAGCCATTCTTGCAACTTTTCAGGAAGAAATAATGTAAATTCAAGTTAAAATCAACTTTAAAAATTGTTTTTTATTTGAAAATTTTCATAATTTCATGTATCTTATTATAGAAGCATAAAAAGGTATTTTGGAGCGAAATTTATCATATCGATAGGCCCTTAATCAATAGTGGCAAACTATACTTGATGAATGATGTAATGAGTTGTCAATCAAAAATTTCATTTCTGTACTCTGCTAGTATTGGATAAATGAAAATTAAGGGTTGGGAAGGTAAGTCTACGTTTGATATCTTTATATAAATTCTCTTTGTACAATCAAATTAATTAATAAGAAAGTTGGAAAGTCAAAATTGTTCCCCATCTGCTACCAATTGAGATGAGCACTTCTTTCTGAGCAGTAGAAATATCACATTTTGTTAGAGTTAAACGTTCAGCTCTTATTGATTGACACATTACACTTAAAATTAATATTATTATGTATGTCATTAATCGTTCTTACTCTCCTGGCCTATATATGAGGTTAGTAAACATCTTGATATTGGACATAATTCTACACACCTATAGTTAATATGAAGATGGAAATTTATGGCTGTAAGAAATTTCTCAATTTTTTCATCAGAATATCCAATTGGGCAAGAGTTTTACCATGAAACTTTAGATAAATTCGTCATCTTTCAGTAAAAATGATCAAGAACTCAAAATTCAATTTTCACGCAATGATGGGGTGATTCTCAAAATCTGTATTTGAATTCTTTGACTGATTGTGATCCTAAAAATCAACTTTAGACCACTCTCTCACTTTGAAATCAACATAAAGTTTCGACTAATTTTTTTCCTTCATATTTCTAAGGTGTCCGTCATCTTGATAAATTCGACTTTTTGAATTTTCGATTTTTAACATGGTTCAGAATGATTCTAAAACATGATATCTAAATTCAAATATGGGTGAAAATTTTTATTTAGCTCCAATAATAGAAATATGCAATAGAAGAAATATTGACAGCGAAACCCAAATTTACTCAGTTTTGAAAACCAAATTATTAATGAGGTATCGAAAGACCTCGAGGACCCAGAGATCATCAAAATGCGATGCAAGAGGATAAAGAAGTAACTGGATATGAACTTATTGGATCAGCATTTTAAGTAGCTCTTTAAGTTGATTTCGAATTAAAGTAAAATTTAATATTCGAAACACAGCATGCCATTGAGCAAATTAATTAAAAACTCACTGAAGCAAGAGCTTGATTAAATGAAATATTTACATTTTAATGTATTCTTTCGAAAAGTTTTAAAAACATTTGATCAGATATCATATGTTACTATTATTATTGCATGTTACTACCAAGGGCCATACATGCCTTAACCCAACAAGTGTGTATGTATGTTTGAGTGAGTGACCAATACCACTAGTGACCAGGGCTACTTATTCATTTTGAAGAAAGAAAGATGCCTTCCACTACCGCCACTATGCTCTTCTTACTATAACCTGGTAACTAACTAACTGGATTATAACATGTTTTATTTATAATCATGCAATCCTACAAGAAATTGTGTAAAAGTGTGATAAAGAGAAAACTTGTAATCAACTGCATATGTATTACATATAAACAGTAAAGATATTATTTATTCATGATATCTGTATTTATCGGAACAGATGGCGAAAGTCAGTCTAAAGCTGACCACTGTGATTCCTTATATACCCGATAGAATGCATTAGATAATAAATGAAGAGATTCTTTTAGATACATTCATTTTGACTAAGAAACGGATCTGATATAATTATTCTAGGTTCGGCCAGAATCTGATAGAGCTATATTCAAGATGATATACAACACATATGGTCAATGACCATTGGTCATAAAGAAACAAAGATTTTCTAAGTCCCAAATTATTTGTAACCTCAAGAAAATAATCACGCTTAAGACAAACACCCTAAATATTTCACTTTTTAAGTAACTATGGTTAGCATTAGAAAATAGCTATCTTTATGAGTTATATTTTTATAGCTAAATAAATTTGCTTTCTAATGAGTAGGGAAAAAAGTATTTTAAGTATCTTTCAGTTCAAATTATCGCATCAGAAAGTGTTGTGTGTTTTCACTGGCGGAACAATGGGACATGAAGATTTTAATTCTAACCCTATTTATCATACTCTAGAAGCATAAAAATCTTTGAAGAGTTTGAGAGAAGGCCGAAAACACTAGAACACTTCCAATCGGTTCAAAATTATGGTCGAAATAAATTTTGATGTAAATTTCATAATGAATGACACACTCCGTGTCATCATCAGTCTTGGGGCTATAAAAAAATTTTGACATCATCTTTCTTCTCCTATGTGAATGTATCAATAAAAATTGGTTGCCATCCCACAAGAATCCTTCTTTTTTCCAGCAAACTGACAATCTCGTGCTCATTATTGCTTTGCTTTCAATAAAGAAATTTGATATTTTAATTTTATTATTCCGTCTCTGATTGGGACCATGTTTTTTTGCCTACCTTCAAAATTATAAATTTATACGTTTTGACAATTTTATTGCATTACATTATCGCCATTCTGCCAGCCTGGTTACATGAATTTAACTACTGATCGATCAAAGATTACAGAGTATGTTTCCCAAAGTTTATCCAAAGCTAGTTGACATGAAGATGAGAATTTCCTATTTTTATAAATAACTCAATATTTTATTCCAGAAAGTCAGGAAAACATTTATTTTTTGGATTCCACTATGAAATGAGCTGATTAGTTTTGAAAACAAAAAAAATTTCCGAAAAAAAATTAATCTGACCAAAATTGAGCCGTTTTTTGAATTTTGGAAATGTTTCAAATTTCCACTTTTTCAACTTTCAAATCCAACATTTTTATCGATTTCAAAGATTTAAAGCAGTTAAGTATTGATATTCAGGATCAACAATAAACGGAGATTTCGAATTTGGTCGTGAAATTCGAGAGAAAATTACTCTTTCCGAGAAAAAGTTTAATCTCTATATTTTGGATCATTTTCCCTCGTGATAATCGAAAAATTCTAATGGTTCGATTTCCCCCCGTAATGACGAATTTCTGTGAATTCCTGCAGGCGAATTCGAAATCTTCGTTTATTATTGATCCTGAATATCAATACTTAACTGCTTTAAATCTTTGAAATCGATAAAAATGTTGGATTTGAAAGTTGAAACATTTCCAAAATTCAAAAAACGGCTCAATTTTGGTCAGATTAATTTTTTTTGTTTTCAAAACTAATCAGCTCATTTCATAGTGGAATCCAAAAAATAAATGTTTTCCTGACTTTCTGGAATAAAATATTGAGTTTTTTATAAAAATAGGAAATTCTCATCTTCATGTCAATTAGGTTTAGAAAATCACTTCTGAGACTTAATTCAGCAAAAAATAGAAAATTTAACTAAAACTAATTTAAAATCTTGAAGTAGCGCCGAATTCCCATTTTTTGAACTTTGAGTTGAAAATTTTTGATGATTTTAATAGGAGAGAGTGATCAAAAGTTGATTTATAGGATCACAATTAGTCAAAAAACCCGATTATCCTCATAAAAATTTTGATAAATTCGTCATTTTTCAGGGATCTTGAAATATCAAATTTCATCGACTTTCAAGTAGGGAAAATGATGAAAAAATCAAAATTTGATTTTGACACGATTATGGGGTGATTCTTAAAACAAGATTCAGCATATTTGATTTCTTTGACTAATTGTGATCCTGATAATCAACTTTTGATCACACTCTCACATTGAAATCAACAAAAATTTTCAACTCAAAATTCAAAACAATGCGAATTTGGCACTACTTTTTTTCTCCGTATTCTGAAAGAGGGCCTCATGATCTTAATCAAATTCGATTTCTTGATGAAAAAAATTAAGAATTTTGTAAAAATCATAAATTCCCATCTTCATATTAACTAGGTGTAGAATGATAAAAACTGGTTTTTTGGCTGGTTAAAACTGTGAATTTTAAGGTTACAATTCTTAACTTTGGTCTGAACCTGATCCAGTTCCTTGAGAGGATTCTAATGGTGTATAATATCTTATTTGAAACATGATTGATGGGAAAATTTTGCTTAAACTCTAAAAAAATCAGGAACCAAAAAATCTCAAGAAAGCTCACTTGTAAGTAGTTTGATCTTTTTTTTGCAGTTGAATGTCTAAAAATGAAATTTCGGCTCTATTATGCCACCATCCAAAAAATCTTTTTTTTTCAAAGATTTGAACATAAATTGAAATATCTTACAATCTTTATTTCTGAATAAATTTAATTTATTTTAATCCGAAATAACTTAAACCTAATTGACATGAAGATGAGAATTTACAAAAAATCGATATATTTCTTCGGATTCACAGAAAAAAATTATTTTTTGAATTGTGAAACGGAATGAGCTCATAAGATGTGGATATTCGAAAAAAAAATCAATCTTACCAAAACTAGGCCGTTTTTAGAATTTCGAAAATGCACCAAATTTCCACTTTTTCAACTTTTCAAAGCAGTTAAGTAATGATATTTGGGATTAGAATTGAACGAAGAATTCGAATTCACCTGCAGAGGTTCACAGAGGTCATTACTGTGGAAAATCGAACCATTTGAATTATTACGAAGGCAAATTATCCAAAATCTGGAAGTTTAACTTTCTCTCTGAAACAGTAGGATCTTCGCTCTCTCTATGGCAAAATTCGAATTCTTTGTCAAATCTTGATCCCATATACTTAACTGTTTCGAATCATCGAAATCGATAAATATTTTGGGTTCAAAAGTTGAAAAAGTGGAAATTTGGTGCATTTTCGAAATTCGAAAAACGGCCTAATTTTGGTCAGATCGAATATCCACATCTTATTCCGTTTTATAATTCAAAAAATTATTTGAATTCACTAGCTTTGAATTAATAAACAATTTCATCTAACCCAATTATGAGAAATCTCCTATTTTTTGGTCCTCAAGTTTCTTTGAAAACACATACATACCTAGAGAAAAGTCTGTAGTAATTAAAAAAGAAGAGAGTGCTTGATAAAAATCTATTTTATTCACCTTGACAACACCTCCTTTCTAATGTGGACTCATCATAATCATAATTATTATTATAATTCATTTTTGCTCAAGTACGAAGAAGCTCATAATTAATAATACCATTGCCCATGTTTTTTTTCAACAGTGTCCTCATTTTTTACTTCTATAGTTAATTCTTTCTACATGTCAGAGTTAATTTTATATATTCTCACTTTTGAGTTGAAAGGCGAGAACAGCTCAACTAGTGAGGGAGGAAGGCTACCTTACCCACTTCTCAGTCTTGGGCCATTTATTATCATGTTCTTCTTCTCCACCTTACTTCAATGAATGAATGAATAAAGAGAGACACGAGTAGAAAGTAGTGTTAGTTACCAACAACCTTGTTGTTTCATACTGACCCTTCAAAAAAAGATTTATTCTCCTTTTATAGGAGAGAACTTGTTCTTTTTTTAAATTAGTTTCTTCAAGTTAAATTTAATTTAAATTTTCAGTTTATTCCATATCCATAATCCCATGTTTCTCCCAAAATTAGTCCATATTACATGGGACTAATTACATGCGTTTATTCAGATTTAGTCTAAACTTTTCCATACCTGCATGTATTTAATTTTCATATTTTATTTATTTTATTTTTTATTTGGCCCCAGTTTCTATATTTAATATTTTTTGTTCAGAAAAAGTCTAAATTTGTTCTCATTTAGTTCTAGTATTTAGAATTTAGTCATAAATAATCTTTTATAGTTCAAATCTAGTATGGTTTTCAAAAATAGTATATTTATAAATAAAATAAGATGTCTGAACATACGTTTGTCAGAATATTTCAATAATTTAGATTGCAAGAGCCAAAGCACAATATCAGGTTAACTATGAAATGAACAGCCTCAAAGAAGTCAATCAAGAGACATATAATTTCTTGATGAATATTTTAGAATTGAGTCAGTTATCATTTTCCGGTCTATCGATATGAACATATGACATCAGACATGTCTAAGTATGCAAACTCAGTGCTTAAAGATATCCGTAGTCTTCATCCATTTCATGCAATTTATTAAATTTTGCTTGATGACTTCCGAAAAGTTTCAAACAAGATCAACTTTCTTAAAAACACTGCACTACAAGAGTTTGGTCCAAAATTTAACGATTACTTCTCGGCCGCATCAATTGCTGTTCGAAAGCTTTAAATTCTGATACCACAACTAAATGGGAACGAATTTAGACTAGTTCTGAACAAAAAATATTAAAAATAGACCAAATGTGAAAATTAAATACACACAGGTAGGGAAAAGTTAAGACTAAATCTGATTAAAAGCATGCACTATGGACTAATTTTGCAAAAAACCTCAAAAACAAAGCTGATACTGACAGGTCACCCGATTGACCAAAAAGTGTGAAAAACATGAAACTTAATCATTAAGTTATTGAAGAATCTGTTTCAGGAAATTTTTCAAGATCTCTATGTTATAAAAGATTTTCCTATGAATTTGATATAAGATATATACATAAAGATAACTGGATCAATATTGTTCATTTGACTAAGTCATGGGGTGTGTACATTAAAGGAAATAGTAATTATTATATATACTCAAGTGGTATCTTCTCAACGTAATTTCTTTGTGTAGAAATCTTCAATTTACATGTCTGATCAATCATACGATTAGTTTTTTAAGAAAAATATGGATATTTTTCATATTTTGAACGGCAAATTTCCACGACTCAATTTCCGAAAAATAGGATATCTTCACATATCTTGAAAACAAACTCAAAATATCTTTAATATGAGATTAAGGTTGAGAAAGATTTACTTTCTCTAATATCCATCCTTTATAATGCGACAACTTTTCGGGAAATAGGCCTGCGCTAATTTTGTCTTTTCTACCTCAAAAGGACAACTCAATAAAAATAAATTTTTTAATTCAGAAGAGCATTAGCAACACAAGTCAAAACTAAACACTGTAGACTACTGTACTATCTATGGTATAAATCTCTAGTGAAAGATGGAAAAGGCCAATGAATTATTCATCTATGAAAGAAATGCAGCTGCGTGCTCAAAATTGAACTTCCCTTTTCGCCTTTCAAATCAACAGACGATGACATGGTAGGGGAAGATTTACATGCAAGCCCAGCCATCTTTATCATTCATTCATTCATAAAATAATGGGAAATTAGAAGAAAATAAATAGGGAAGACACTGCTCATATGAATGACTAGTTTCAAGAGGGGATGGAGAGGTAGTCAGGAGATATCCCAAAGTGTTACCAAGGCACAACAGTGATGAGATGACAATTAAATTTCCAGGTTGTCACATCATTGCTGGATAATATAACTTGTTTGTTTGTGAATGAGATAAATTAAAAACTATAGGTCTCACATGACACACATGAAAAGGACTTGTCTATCAATGAAACAGGTGATACAAATACGAGGTCACACAAATTAGGAGTGAGTGTCACTTGGAACTAATCCTTCATCCTTTACTAGACTCAAATCGGTCTTGACTATAACTATTAGAAGAGGCCTGTTGAATTCACTAATAAATTTAAAAATCTCAAGTTGTTCGATATTAAATCAGGAATCTATGATTTTTAGAAAATTATTCTTGGTTTAACTATTGGATCGACAAGAAAGATCTAGAGAATACAATACAGATTCCTCACTTCAAGCTATGACTCAATTAGCTACAGACAATGCCTCAATTTGTCTTCAATGTATCCTATCTGGCTCAGAAGGGTCTCTGGCTATCTAATTCTCTATAACACTCATATATAAAGAACAAGATGACAACATCTCTCCTTATAATACCAGGAACCAAAGAAGATACTCAATTCTCCTTGGAAACATCCTCTCTCTCTCTCTCCAGGCTAGATTCCATCTCCTCCACAACCATCAAATCCTCTTGTACATTTCTCCAGAGACTTATATCTGAAGACGAAGACCTCTTCAGAAACTAAACCTAATTGACATGAAGATGAGAATTAACTTTTTTTAATTAAAACTCAATATTTTTCTTCGGAAAGTCAGGAAAAAATTTATTTTTCGAATTCCATGATAAAATGAACCAATAAGTTGAGAAAATTTTTTTAACTTCTGAAAAAATTCAATCTGACCAAAATTAGACCGTTTTTCGAATTTTGAAAATGCCCCGAATTTCCACTTTCGAACTCAAAATTTTTATCGATTTCAAAGATTTGAAGCAGTTAAATGCAGATATTCTAGACCAAAATTAGATAAAGAATTCGAATTTGTCTGCAGAGAACAAAAATGAAAAAATAATAATTTTGAGATGCTTGGGATATCATTCGAAAGATAATTTAATGCTGATTTTATTGGTATTACTCTTATCATTCTAGCATTTAAAAAAACATGTGACATAATAGTACAAACTGAGTGAATTTTTAGTGATAAAATCCAGTAAGTACATTGTACATGCTTATTTATATTTCTACTGTCAGTTTAATAAACAAAAAATTCTAAGATTTTCAGTAATCCAAATCATGTTGTTTAAAGCTAAGCTCAAATTGAAAATAACTTTAGTAATTAATTTTAAATATTTTAATTCGGTTTACTTGTAAGTAGTTTATATAAGATTATGTTTTTTACTATTATTTAAATTTGACTGATTTAATCCCCTTTTCTAGGCCCTTGTCGTTGGACACTTTGCAATCAATATCTACTCATTGTGTATTTAAGACTGATTCTGTTGAAGGATGTTCCAACACAGAGAATCAGATGTCTCGTTTTGCTTTTGGATTTTCTGATATTTTTTGAATTGACTTTAACCCTTAAAGACTCAGAGAAAATTTTTTCAAGGTACATAGCTGTGATTGGAAACTTTTCATGGTTTTAGAATACGCTGATAACGAATGTGCAATTTCAAAATAAGGCATTAAACGGATAACTTAACCCGTTCAATACCGTGCCTACATTTAACGGTAAAAATTCTTTTTTTCTTAATTTCTTCAGGTAAATTGGAATTCTTTCATCATTAGATGTTAGTTCTTTATTTCCTAATGTACCAATAGAAGAAACTCTTACTGCTATCAGTTCTTTTATTGGTGATCATGTTTTTTTTGTTAGACAAATTTATTTTTGAAAGAAAATATAAATATCTAAAATAAAATGTAAATCTGTTTCATAAACGTTTATAATTGTCAATATCTAGTTTTGTAGGCAAAGCAATTTGTTTAATAATAAAAAATAAAATGCGAATAAGTCTGTAAGAAATTCGTTAATCATCTGGCTTTTGAAGATGAGAATAAAGAAGAGACATGGAATAGTCTAATTTGGATCTTATATGGGACATTATTAATTTTAAATTCGTTGGTTTTGAAATGCAGAGTAAAGAAATAACCGACCTTATAAGGATCTGTTGTATAAATGTTCCTCTATCATTTCAAAACAAAGTTTTCATCCAGAAAGATGGGATAGCTATGGGTTCACCTCTTAGTCCTCTATTAGCTGATATCTTTTTAGGTTGGTTAGAAATGAATAAGATGTCAGAAACTATCAATGCTTTCACTGATGTTTTATTTTGATGAAATCTAACGTATCATCAGATGGGTTTTTCTTAAAGATGAATTCGTTTCATCCCAATATTAAGTTTACTATGGAAAAAGAATCTAATGATTTTCTGAGTTTCTTAGATGTGAAACTTACTGGAAGAGAAAACAAAAATTTTTTAAATTGAAAATCATTATTTTTACTAATTTTTTTCTAGGCTCATATCTATCGAAGAGATGTGTGACAAGTTTGTCTTTTTCGAGTTCAACTGGAGTAATATGATGCTAAGGCGGAAATTTGTATCACAATCTAATTATAATTCGATGAGCATTTATGCAAATTCCATCAGTGAAATTAAATTTTACAAAAATTCTCCTAGGCTAAAAATTTGGAGGACATTAAGGAATTAAAAAGATTTCTTTGCAAAATTCACACATCTCTTCGATTCGCTATTAGGTTGAATGCTGAGAATCAAATATTTTTCTGGAATCAGGAAGAAAACGTATGATAACACCAGATCGATATTTTTCAGCGATATTCAAAATTTGAGGCTTTGAGCTAGAGGTTACACAAAATTTAATTCCAGAATCTTAGGAATATTAGACTTTCACAGAAGTGATTGTAATTAATTAAGAATTTTTAGTACAGTATTAAATTCTATTTAGTCTTTTGACAAAAACAACAGGCAAAATTTAGAGATGAAAATAAGATATTTTTTTAAAATTGTATTGGTTTTGGATGCTTTAAAAAAAAATTATTTTTATCTTGGGATATCTATTATAATTATTATGTAGATCAAAAATGAAGTAACGAATTTGAAGCCCATCGGAAGATGGATAGCATAAAATCTCAAGGGTATTTTCAATGATATCTATGTAAAACAACGAAACCAATGTAACAAAAAGAGCTAGATTTTTATCGAAAAAAAAACAAATTTCATTTTTCCGAAAGGCAAATATTTAAACTTTGCCCAGAAATTAGGATAATGTAACCAAGGCTAAACTCATTTCCTGCGTGTAGCTCCTCTCCTGTAATGGTACATATTGACTTTTCTCTTCAACTTGTATTATTACACATGAGCTGATGTGTTTTTACAAGGGGGATGGGTTGGTTTGTACAAGTGTAAATAAACAACTCAGTAGTTTATACATACATATAATATATGTACCATCATTTTATTTATTTGGTATTTCTCTCTCTCTTCATATCACAACTTTATTAGTTGAGAATTATAATCTTCAGAGCACGTTCAGAGAGAGATTAGTAAATTAAGAAGTAGGTGGGGAGTTTAGAACAAGGGCCCAAACATGGCCCCAGTTACAATGACATCATATGACTTAATACTACTTATGTATGAAGGATGGCTTTCGAATGTGTGCTTGATAATAATCTATCAGCTGGGGAAAAAGCTTGCATGATGCTTTTAATTTTGTAATTATAGCTGAGCCACTGGTAGCGCAGAAATGTCTGGATGTCATCACTAATAGGAAAGATTTGCCTCCCTTATCTGATTTCAGAGTATCTAGGGATGAGATCTGATTTTTTAAAATAATAATAACCAGACATTCTATAAACAAAGTTTACCTTTGGTTTTTTCCATGTAAATTTTTGTTTTATAACAATATTATTTCTACTTTGTTAAGTAACGATCGAAAAGTGTATTTTCTAAGGGTACGAACTGATTGTAACATTTATTTATTGCGAGTTTTCGGAGAAATAAAGAATAACACGGGTGGTTGGCGGGTTGCGATAAATTTTTGCGACAAACCGATTATTATTATTATTGTGTGAAATTTTGCGCAGATTCTGAATCTGCTTCCAAAAATTTTCTAAGTTGCTCAGTTTTTGCGCAAATCGCGAAAAACCGAAATAGCACAATTTTCATAATCGGGACTTGAATAAACCAATTTTTTGACTTGATCCTTAGACATTTCAGAATAAAATTTGATATCATTTGAAAAAGCGTAACATTTTCTATAATATGCTCATAAGATCAAACGTGCTTTCAGAATGGATCATCCTCAAAATTGGTCTTTGCACTTTTAATCAGTGGTAAATTAGTTAGGATAGCTAATTTCTACATAAATTTGGTTAAACTGATAAATTCACGGACTATTTCAGTCCTTCCATTCGGGTTATGAATAAAGTATCATTCCAGATTCAGAAAAATTGATAAAACCCAATTGAATGTTTATTAATGACAAGCTTTGAGCAAATTTTTTTCATCTTAATGGGAAAATCGTTTGTTTGAAATTCTGGATTAGGATTTTCCAAAATAACGTTCAAAAACAAGTTACCTTCAATAATTATCATTATAAATTGGGTAGGCAAAAATGCTATTTTAGCAAATTTTATATTTTGTATCGTTTGATTACTAATAAGTAGGGTCTCAAAAATGGTACCAAAAAAGATGAAAAACTGTATCTCATAAACTGAAAAATAAGTAGAAAAAAGTACTTTCAAGAATTTAAGTTCAAAATTAATCGTCTACCCTAAATTGTTGCAGAATTTTTAGTCAATCTTGTGACAACAAAATTTCTGATTTTTGCTTAAATTTTATTCCATGGTAGAAAATGACCCTTCAACTGTTCTTGTGCATATCTTACTAAATACATACATGAATATCCTTTTAGTTGAAATTTGAAATTCATGAAGAAATACGATCTAGATGCTATTTTCTTAGATGATGAAAGCTCGATATCAGGAATATACCTATCAATTCATCGAAAATTGTGGTTGGTAACTAGTTGAGGGATACTATTAATATATTCTGAGATTAAATTAGAAAAATAGTACAATAAAGTATCTGAGTAACAATTTAGTACAGAAATAGTACCAGCTATCTTTTAAATAGGATTAGATAAGCAGATTTTTTCTTCTGATTATTAAAACTCAGTCAGTCCTTTGTCAAGAGTAAAAATAGACCAAATAGTACTTTTTTAAGGCCCTACTAAAAAGTGATTCGAAAAATTATTATTTCTTCTTTCTGACTGTTATTAGAAAAATTCAAACGTTTTTTATCTCCTTTTCATTGATATATTCGAATGTTTGAAAATTTAAACTAAAATGATTCTGGTAGGAACTCAATAATATTTTTGATCATATATGATTTTACTGAATATAAATTTAAAGAATTAGATAGGTCATATATTAGCATGAGATAAGTATTTGTAAAAGAAGAGTACTTAAAATAATTTAGATAAGTCGTTCTGCAATTAGAAAGAAAAATAAACAAACAAGCGAGAAACTTGAAAAGACATGTCCCAAATTCATTTCCCGCTGAGACCAGCACGTAGCCGTGTTCATTACCTCAAGGACAACGTCTTACAGGTGATTTGTCTACCATCAACTTGAAATTGAAAAAAAACTATTCGAAGAAGGCCTTTAACCATTAGGCAGTTGGACGAAAAAAAGACAGTAACTCAAATTGAATATTTTTCAATATTTATGTTTGAATGAACATTTGAAGCTTGGAGTAAATAAACTAAGGGGTGGATTGGAATTTTATTTATTTTTTCTTATGCCCGTATTCAATGAAAAGTGCGCAGTTGTGATTTCCCTCACTCTGAAGGTTTGCCGAGGGGCATGCAAAGGTGTTACTTTTCAGTTTGAGAATCTCATCTACCTAACCCAGTCACATTAGGTGGTCTAAATATATCCGGTTCAGATTACAAGGAAATTAAAAGAATAAAAAAGTGTTCTATTTTTAGACTTGAGAACATTTTCTAATTGTTCATGTAAAAAAGAATACATTAGACAGCTGGCTTACTGATTTGGTTTCTTTGTCGATTGATGATCCATTAAAATAACGTTTGGTCCATCTCACACCTTGGGATAGCAAAATATTTCTTTCGAATAATTTTTCTTATATCAGTGAATCGGTTACAAAAAAAAATCTTGACATAAATCGATGAAAAAATAATAAATTCCCATCGAGAATAACTGTATCCAAGGGTTAAAAGATGAAAATAATCTATCCCCTCTTCCAGAAATGTAGGAGTATAAATTTTCGGAATTGGAAAATTCGATAGAACTTTTAAAAGCAGTTCTAATGATGTATAACACTTTAACCCTTCATTGTTAAAATTCAACATATTACAGGTGTGTACATTATGACATAGGAAAGCCTTTTTTTTATAAAATCGAAATTAACTTTCATAAAATCGAATTGAATTTCTTCCAAATAGACCTGTAAATGCTATAGTAGCTTCTGAGAAAGTCCTAAGGGGTGTTGTTAATAGATTGAATGATTTCCCTATCCAAAATGTATTGAAAGTCAAAAACAAATTTTTGAAAGCGATAATCTATCTTGGAATTAATTATTGTTGTTGAAAGTTATTTATTTGTTCAGGCCAACCATGTAGATCAGATATTTTGCTGAATCAATCGGAAATACCATGGAAAATGTACACACTACTTAAATGTACTGAGATTAAAAAATTTGTTGACATAACCTTTGGGAAAAGGTTTCATCTAAGAGAAATTTCGCACCAAGAGCCCTTAAATTCTAAAGCATCTTTGTTTATGTAGGCATTTGGGTATTTTCAAAAAATAATTCTTGAAAAGTTATCCCTATCGAGCAGTTGAAATAATGTCAAAAATTCATTGTCCTATCGCAAAATTTGTATTCGAATGTCCTCTCTTCATCGATTTGTAAGCTAATCTTCAATATAACTTTTCTCTAATCTAACTCGTCCACTATTTTTATAAATAATTTAAAATTTAAAGAAATAAGCAATTGTCAGAAATTCAGGATATGGCCTAATTCAGGATATGACAAGATTATCTTGGCCTCTAACATGCCTTCCATCTGAATTGAGACTAATCAGAATTGATAGGAATTTCAATTCAAATTAGAATTAAATATAGAATATACATTCAGAAATCTGTCTTTATCAAAAGTCTTCTGTTGTGATCGCCAAACGCCTTGTAGTTTAATTAGTTCGAAAGAATTCATTTATTAATTTTCTTTTGCCATTCTCAAAGATGAAAAAATTCAATCAACTTGGAAAGTAGGCCTGTGAGAAACTGGATTTTTTCTATATATGAGAAATCCGGGTAGGTGAGAAGTTAAACACTAAAATTTTTATTACTTTTTTTCAATCGTGAGAAAATCTTGAGCTGGCAGAAGAAATGGGAAAGGAATTCAGTTTTTATTTCTTTACATTGTTCACGCTCTAGGGTACTGAATTTTTTTCTAGTGTATTATTCTCAACTTTTAATCTAGATTCTAGAACATTATGAATCAAGAGTAAATTTAGGCTACAATCATGAACTTAAATATATACACCTAGTTAATATGAAGATGGGAATTTATGATTTTTACAAAATTCTTAATTTTTTTCATCAAGAAATCGAATTTGATCAAGAATTTTTGGAATCTAGATTATGAGGCCCTCTTTTACGATACGGAGAAAAAAAATTTAGAGAAAATCTATTTTTAAGGAAAATACGGCAAATTTGAAAGTAGATCGCCAAATTCGCATTGTTTTGAACTTTGAGTTGAAAATTTTTGTTGATTTCAATGTGAGAGTGTGATCAAAAGTTGATTATCAGGATCACAATTAGTCAAAGAAATCAAATATGCTGAATCTTGTTTTAAGAATCACCCCATAATCGTGTCAAAATCAAATTTTGATTTTTTCATCATTTTCCCTACTTGAAAGTCGATGAAATTTGATATTTCAAGATCCCTGAAAAATGACGAATTTATCAAAATTTTTATGAGGATAATCGGGTTTTTTGACTAATTGAGATCCTATAAATCAACTTTTGATCACTCTCTCCTATTGAAATCATCAAAAATTTTCAACTCAAAGTTCAAAAAATGGGAATTTGGCGATCTACTTTCAAATTTGCCGTATTTTCCTTAAAAATTGATTTTTTCTAAATTTTTTTTCTCCGTACCGTGAAAGAGGGCCTCATGATCTAGATTCCAAAAAATCTTGATTAATTTCGATTTCTTGATGAAAAAAATAAGAATTTTGGAAAAATCATAAAATTTCAATCTTCATATTAACTAGCTTTATTTCAAAATAGCTAAAACTTTGTGGAATATATCTAGATCAGGACACATAATTATATATTTTGAGATATATTGCACCTGACTAGTTGTCTGGCTCAGTGTGTATCCTACCCATCATCGAGTCGAATCAATTTTTACAGGTACAGAGTAAAAATTTTGAAGTATTCTTATTTTGTGTCGTCAAAATTTCTGATTTTTTGTCAAATTTTTTTTCCCCATTTAGCGCATATTTTACAAAATAAATCCTTATAGTTTAAATTTTTAATTCTATGGAATAATTTTTGAATCTTTAAATTGAGATAAGATGTCAGTCTTTTATCTAGAGTAAAAATAGACCAAATAGTACTTTTTTTGAGGCCCTACTGATTAGTATTCAGTGATTACTAATGACTGTGGGAATCTTTCTATTTCGATATTTTTTCAAGAAAAGCGGTACTCTAAATGAAGAGCTCAATCTTGAATATCTAATTAAAAATTACAAAATTTTCAATAATGAACAACGTCGTTCACTTTGAATGAAAAAATACCACGGCCGAATTGTTCCTTTGTTACGGGGATGAAGTGCAAAGTGTTGATTACAATTACTGTTGAGAAGTTTGTTGCCATGTCGAGTATTGAAAAAAAAAACGGGAGAAAGTGATAACATATTGCCCTGTGAATGTTATGGAAACGAAATGGTAAAAAGAAGGGCAGTGAAGCCCTCAAGGCAGATTGAAGATTATTTTCTTCATCTTTTCTTTGAGTAAAGATTTTGACATTAAAACTTTCAACAAGTTGATAGAATTCTCGTCATGTTTCTTTTGTATTCTTTTTCGGAACTAACCAAAGGTTAAATTGAACTTTGGTTGAGTATAGCTTTGAATTTCTTAATAAAGTTTCGAAATTACTGAAATTGTTTTTTTCCTGATATATTGAATCTAATAAAAATTCATTCTAACTTGACTATTATTAATAAAACTCAAGGCAAATGATTCGTTTTCATGTCATCGATATTGTCAGAAAGCCTTTAGTCTATTTTTACATTCAGTTAAATGACTGGAAAAAAAATTTAAGACATTTCTGAAATACGGATAAAAATTTTCAAAAAAAGGACTTTTTTTAAATTTCAATTTGACGCCAGATTTCCATTTTTTCAAACTTGAGGAAAAATATTTTATTTAGTTAAAAAGAGATGTATACTAGGGGTGGTTCACAAAAATGAAAAAAAAAATTTGAGATGCTTGGCATATCATTCGAAAGACAATTTAATGCTGATTTTATTGGTATTACTCTTATCATTCTAGCATTTAAAAAAACATGTGACATAATAGTACAAACTGAGTGAATTTTTAGTCATAAAATTCTGTTTTGGGGTAACTACTCTTAAGTAGTTTACCCAAGTATTGATGAATTTGAATAGAATGAGAGGAGACCCCAAGCAAAATTTCGAAATTTTTTTGGTACCAGGCCTAATGTATGCTAGACTTGGATGAAATTTCGTAAAACTGATGAAACCGCCTGTAATTTTGTTTAAATAATCTTTGAGCTATTTCTAAATCATTCCACCATGTCTGGCTGAATGAACTCTTTAAATGATTCTTGTATCATATAAACAAAATTTTGGAAATTTTCATATTTTGAACGTTTTTATTTTAATATTTATTAATTATATTCGATTTTATTAACTTTATGCAGTTATAATAGTTACTAATGTATACTATGCATTAGACCTCGATGAAAATTTTAAAACATGGGAAATTCCGGGCGGGAACAATATAGGTTGCTTATTATCACATTTTATTTACTTCAAGTAGAAAATATCCTAAAATCTCAAAGTCCCCACTCCAGCATAACTGAAAATTTACTTTCGACATCAAAAATAAAATTTGATTTCTCATAATTAGAAAGACGATAAAATTAGTAAAATTTAAACACCATTATTTGTTTTAAATAACCAAATAGTTGAAAAAAATATACAGTTACAAAGAAATGAATAATGAAATAGATCTTCAAAATTTAGAATCCTTCAATAGACCTGGATTATTATCTGAAGACAAGCTTCCTCTTAACAGTGATGTTGTTAATCATTTCTTGTATCTTCGTAATCAAGGAGATAGGAAAATGTTCAAAGAATTTCGAAAGTTGACTATTGATAAAGTTCTAGAAATATTTCGGAAAATCCCAATAGATGTTCTTCCTCGAACTAGTCTAACGACGAAATTTAATCATCTATTGGAATTAAGAACTAATTCATCAAAGAACAAAAAGGAGTTATCAGAAGAATGGAATAAATTATTTCCTTGCTCTAACTTGCAAGTGTTATTTGCCAAGAGACGTTCTCACAGTCCAAAAAAGTAAGCCTTGTTCTTATATTAATAATTCCCATCATGCTATAATGATTCGTTTTCTGACTGATCAAAATGGCAATAGAAACATGTCAATAAATGACTTAAATAATGAAATAAATGAGTTTGACGAAAATCAACGCAGAGTCGAGATCCAAGTTATCAATGAAATGTTTCCTCTGCCACCAGCCCCTGTCAAACAGAAACTTGGACAAGTTCAACCAGTAAATCAAGTTCAAGAAGAAGCTATTGAGAGAGTCCCTACTCCTCCACCTCAAGATCCATCGCCTCCTCAGGCTATAGAATCCGCTAGTCCTATACCAAACAGGTACAATAAAACTCCTTGCCCAAATACCTATTTAAAGAAGTGTCAATATGAAATTAGTGTTCGAGGAGCTGAAAAAGTCTCTCATGTTTACAATTTGACAGATTATTACCGAATTAAACCTAGTTGACATGAAGATGAGAATTTACTATTTTTACAAAAAACTCAATATTTTTCTCCGGATTCACAGAAGCTTTAATAATTTTTTGAATTCTAAAACAGAATGAGTTAATAAGATGTGGATATTCGCAAAAATTCAATCTGACCAAAATTAGGCTGTTTTTCGAATTTCGAAAATGCACCAAATTTCCACTTTTTCAACTTTTGAACCCAAAATATTTATCGATTTCGATGATTCGAAACAGTTAAGTGATGGGATCAAGATTTGACAAAGAATTCGAATTTTGCCATAGAGAGAGCGAAGATCCTACTGTTTCAGAGAGAAAGTTAAACTTTCAGATTTTAGGTAATTTGCCTTCGTGATAATCGAAAAATTCAAATGGTTCGATTTCTCACAGTAATGACGAATTTCAGTGTATTTTAATTCTTCATCTATTGTCGATCCCAAAAATCATCACTTAACTGCTTGGAATTATCGAAATCGATAAAAAATTTTGGATTCAAAAGATGAAAAAGGGGAAATTTGGTGCATTTTCGAAATTCGAAAGTTGGCCTAATTTTGGTCAGATTGAATTTTTGCGAATATCCACATCTTATTAGCTCATTCCGTTTTAGAATTCAAAAAATTATTAAAGCTTCTGTGAATCCGGAGAAAAATATTGAGTTTTTTGTAAAAATAGTAAATTCTCATCTTCATGTCAACTAGGTTTATTTTCGAAGAATTTTGAATTATTGAAATTTCATTGATTTTTAGGAACAGTGAAAATGATCAAGAAATGAAAATTCAACACCCAAACGATAACATTATAGAACAGATTCAGCAAAAATTTTACCAAAAAATTGAGGTTTCTGTAGATACAAACTTTCTATCCACTAGCTTCACTTTTTTATAGTTTTATGAGCTCTAACCTGAAAAAAATATCGTAAGATTTTTACTTTAGCATTTTGAAGCTTTATTCAGCATCAATTGCTAATCTTTTCCTAGTCATACTTTATGTATCAGCACTTTATGTAAGAGTTCTTACATGCAGTGAACGGATAAATAATACACTTTAAACTGATTGTTTAATTATTTTAATAATAGATATTTGAAAATGAACAACATCAAGTGATTTCCTGGAGGTGGTCACGTGTGAAAACAATAGCTTCTCGAGTATACAAGTTCTCATTACAATCAAAAGAAAGGATTAAATTGCCCTGAGCAATACAATGCTAATTAAGTGGTACTGTACTCACTACAGTTTTGAGTAATGCGCTTTTGATATTTCTTATACAAGGTAATGAGTACAACATTCATTGAAAATCTTTGAAGGAGAGTAGACAAATTTACAAGCCTTCAAAAATCATATATCATTGATCATATGTTCATGGTAAAACAACGTAATTTTAAAGAAGTGGAAAATACGATCAAAGAACTTCTTTGAATACATAAACTTGCACCAGACTACTAAAATCGTAATCATTTTCTATTAATTCATGTGAACACCAGTGGAATATTTATTTCATGACTCGCATTTGATCTTAACTTTAGATTCTTAAGTCAATCATATGTTTTGTTGATTCTACCCTTATTTTACGGGCTATATTGAATGAATTCTCACTTCGTAGAAGTAAGCCAAAGACTACAGTCTGATACAGAAAGAAACCAATAACTCTCACCCCTTATTAAATATTCTACTTCTTTTCAAATAAATTATAAAATCATTCCTGCAACTTATGGACAAATTACCAGTGCAAAATTAAATAATTTAGTCTTTATTTGTGTTATTTAATATTAGTTTAATGAACTTACTTAAAAGTAGATGGCTAAATATTTTCACTAATATCTTTTTTTCAACCTTGATAATATCAACTTGAATCAAGTTACTTGATATTGAAGAAAAAAAATCAAGTGAAATTTTCATTGTGAAAAGAATGATTCTTCAAGAATCAATAAATTAATTTTTCATTATTTAATATTTTTTTAGAAATTTTTGTTTAATTTAGCCTCTGTTACAAATGGGACTAGTTGATTATGGAGATAGTGATGATGAGAACATATCTCTCCCAGACGAAGATCTAGAAAATAAAGATGAGAATGTAGAGAAGAAAACAGATAAAGACAGCTTCAAAGTTCCAGAGGTACCCCAATTAAAAAAGCCTATAAGATACGCTGACAAAGTTGAAAATGTTCTTAAAATGCGTGTTCCCAAAGGCGTCTCCAAGTTTTCATCGAGTCTTTTGGATAAAAAATCATTATTTTCCATTCCTTCGATTTATGAACTTGATTCTTCTGATGACAGTGACGAGGAGAGAAAGAAAAAGACTCCTAAAAGGAAAATTCTAGCCGGAGATGCTCGTAACTTGCTTGATATTCTTCCAAAGACAGTAGCAGATCAAGAAATTTACAAGCCAAATCTTATTCCAAAGCAGGCTAAAAAGCCCGAAGTTAAGGAGCCGGTTTTAGAGAAAGAAAAAATTTCATCTATAAAACTCGCCAAAGAAGATTTAATATCGACTGAAAATATTCATTTGGATGAGGATCAATTCTTTTCCTTTTACGATGCTGAAAAGGAGAGTGATGAATTGTCCAAAATAGCTCCTGCTGGTCCATTAATAACTAAACCGCTTATTCGTCAAAACACAGAGAGTCACAGACCCAAGCAACCTCAAATTATTGGTCCACAAATCACAGATCCTTCCTCAATTGAAGCTCAATATTTAACACAAGATCCAAGTTACGATGCTATGAAGCCCGGCCAGAGAATTCTCAACACTCATATTCCTGAAATGGTTGATGGTTATAATATAGAAGGCTTTTGGAACGAGGAAAGCCTCATACCAGGCCCGGAGAAGAAGCGGGCAAAGAGAGCTAGAGAAACTGCACTTTTAGTTAATAAGGGAATGAAGAGCTTGATTGAAAATCTACCTACGCGTGAAATCGATCAAAAAGAATTGACTAAAGGCTTTGAAACAGAATTAATGAAGAGTATCACTTCAGATCGTGTGCAGTACTATGAAGCGCCTAAGCAACATGCGCCAAGTCATCAAGCCTCGAGAAAGAATCAAATAACGTCACTTGCATTTAATGTAAGTTTACTTCAGATTTTCATAATTTTTTCTTGACATGTTTACATTTTGAAAAATCGATAATTATTTTCTAACATCTAAACGAATAATTAACAGTATCAAATAATATACTCTTACTCTTATTTAGGCCCAGGAGAATGAAATGGATCTCAAAGACCGATGGGCATCGGCCAAGACAAACCTACAAGCGAGACGAAACAAGTATGGATTTTAGGAAAGAGTCTTTTATTCTCATAAACCATCAGTTACTTGTATTATTTGTAAATATAAAATGATTTTTATTAAAGTAATACTGTCTTTTTTGTTCATTCATTATAAATTGGGTTTAACTGATTTAACGAAATACTGTTCATGCGTAATTATTACCAGGTATCTGTTCTGAATAACCTCCATTATTAGCATCTTGTGATTGACCATCAGAAAAGTCTTTGACTTCTTTGAAGACAAAATAGAAGCTGGCAATCCAAAGGATCATTGTTGTGAAATTGAACAAGATTGAAATGTTCATCGACGAGAACACTGGATGGTGATGAGCTGTTATTGCCAAATCTTTGTACTCATACTCATAGAATCCCAATGAAGAGTAATACTTGAGGTTTGTCGAAACAGGTGCAATAATCATCAAATTAATCAGGAAGAAAATAATAAACATAATGTTTGATCCCAGATCAACCAAAAGATATGTTTTGGTATTCAAATAAGTGTTGTTGAACAATAGATAATAGGCTAAGACGACAGAACTGATTAGAAATGACATAACGTTGATGAAAACGTAAAAAGATGATGATGAATTATAGCTGAGATTGAAATGCTTCGGTTGGGAACCAGTTACGCATAAATTTTCAGTAAAGTTACCATCAAGAGAACTAAAGAAAATAAAATAATGAATATTTACTAAAACGGATAGGGAACACTGATACCGAAATACTTTTCAGATGATTTATTCTCTTCTTTGCATGTAACTTTGACAGAGGAATTAACATTTACATTAACCAGAGTGGCAAAGGTGAGAATTGAAAAAATCTAATTTTAGTTAATTTTTACATACAATGATAAGTATACGAATGAAACCTCTAGGCTCTTTCAAGGGCTCTAACGACAATTCCATAATTGGACAAACTGGATAGTTTGAAAAATCTACAAGTAAACAAACAATAACAGGTTCAAACAGAATTTGTTTTATCCATTAAGAATGCGCCGTTTCAACAGTGAGCTGAGTTAAAGATTCTATTGTTTTTTAGATGTTTTTGCAAAGTAT
The DNA here is from genome assembly GCA_012064415.1 of Gyrodactylus bullatarudis. Classification (NCBI taxonomy): domain Eukaryota; kingdom Metazoa; phylum Platyhelminthes; class Monogenea; order Gyrodactylidea; family Gyrodactylidae; genus Gyrodactylus; species Gyrodactylus bullatarudis. The sequence continues at coordinate 245,611 of SSNU01000106.1, forward strand.
GGTAGAAACTTTACTACATCAGAGCTTAGTGAGAGCCATAAAATGTTGAAAGATAATCTGAGGGAATTCGCTAAATCTCAACTTGCTCCTAACGCTGCAAAATGGGATAAAAATCATGAATATCCAAAGGATGCTGTTAAACAGATGGCCGACCTAGGATTAATGGGTCTCATGGTACCAGAGAAGTATAATGGAAGTAATCTAGATTACATGGCATATGCCATTACAATGGAAGAGATTAGTAAGGCTTGTGCAAGTTGTGGCGTTGTAATGTCAGCTCATAACTCTCTTTACCTTGCTCCGATTCTCAAATATGGAACAGAAGAGCAAATTCAGAAGTTTGTAGTCCCTTTTATAAATGGAGAAAAGATTGGTTGCTTTGGTCTTTCGGAGCCTGGAAATGGATCCGACGCGGGTGCGGCTTCAACCACCGCTATATTGAAAGGGGATCATTACATAGTAAACGGTTCAAAGTGCTGGATTACAAATGGACGTGAATCAGAGGGCATGGTATTTTTTGCTCAAACAGACAAATCAAAGAAACACAAGGGAATCTGTGCTTTTGTCATGAATATGAAGAATACACCAGGTTTTTCTATTGGCAAATGTGAAGATAAACTTGGAATTCGAGCCTCGAGTACTGCCACCTTATCCTTTGACAATTGCCAGTTAGATAAATCTTGCCTGCTTGGCCCAGAGGGTGCTGGATTCAAGATAGCAATGATGACATTAGATGGGGGTAGAATAGGAGTTGCCGGACAGGCTGTCGGGATAGCACAAGCTGCTCTCGAATGTGCCTTGGACTACACTGGAAAGAGGGTCACATTCAACAAAAACATTCATCAACATCAAATGATTCAAGATAAACTAGCCAATATGGAGGTTAGAGTTCAAAGTGCGCGTCTCCTTATGTACAAGGCAGCGAAAAAAGCTGACAAGGGTGAAAACTTTACTAAAGATGCCGCTATGGCTAAGCTTGCTGCATCTGAAGCTGCAACCTTTAATGCTCATCAGGTAGATTGAATTTTATTTTTCATTTTTAATTCCGTTTAAAAAGATACATTTTTCCAATGAAGGCTATTCAAATTCTCGGCGGAATGGGATATGTAAGTGACATGCCTGCCGAAAGGTATTACAGAGATGCTAGAATCACTGAGATTTACGAGGGAACTAGTGAAATCCAACGCATTGTCATAGCAAGTGCCCTACTTAAAGAATATAACATTGTATAGAATTTTTGCAATCAAAGCAACAATAAATAAGGCCAGATGATTTTTTAATGTAACTTATTGATTTTTATGGATGAAAATAAAAACCAGAATTTTATCAAGACGCGTAAATGAACTTTGATATTTTCATGTTGAATGGTTTAAAATTAAATGCATCTAATTCGAGTTAAATCAATAAGCCTTATTATTTCACAAAGAATAAAAGAACTCATAACTTGATTGGTTGATTCCTTGTCCAAAATGATCCCTCTTCGCCTATTGGTTAGTTTCAAATTTTCTGCTCTTCAACTTGTTATAGACATACAGTACTTACTTGTATTAGGCATAACTGTGTGTAAACTTTAATAAAAAATCAATGCTTGCATTGAGAAATTACGTATTATGAATGGTTTTAAACGCCTTTTAAATTAAATTCTAAAATTATTTACATTTTTTATGGAAGCTAATGAGAAGATTATAAGCTTAGGTGATATTACTCAAAAGTACCGATACTCTTTTAGAGCCGATGTAATTTCAGAGAGGAACCTTGATTTGGATTTAAATTTTACATTCAGTGAGAAAGACTTGAAAACCCTTTTGCCAATTGTCAATCATCCTTCTGTGTTAAGAGTAAGACATCGGGATCGAGATTTAACAGCGACCGGATTCAGATACAAGGACGGTCGTTATCATTTGATAGGCAAAATCCACGATTGCTCGATACCGGGAAGGAAAGAGGAAATTCTCACTGTCTACATGGCTCTAAAGTATTCTTGGAATTATCCCAAATGCATTGAACAGTTGATGAAACTAATGAAGAACCATAAAGGAACTTTGGACCATGTACCAAAGGGTCATCTCCTCAGAATAATCCACAGTTATCTGTTTAAATATGGGAAATTACTCGGGTTCGTTTATCGTTCGCAGAACTACGAGTTTCACTCATCATTAGAGAACAATCTCTGGAACTATATAAAAACAGAGCTAGTCAAATCTTTTCAGGAGAAGTATCTCAAGATAATATTTGAGCAGAAAAATATTAGAAATTGTAACTGTCCCATATACAGAGTGAAAGAATATTGCATTGTCTTCTTCATCACGCAGGACGCTGTGTTGGAAAAGTTTTACTTTACCCGAAAGTTGATCAAGGTTATCAATCATGCCGATGGTCTTGAGGAGGATTGGATTCTTGAAAAGTTCATCAAATGCATTGTCATATTCAAGGGGACCACTTATCTCAAGACGTATCCAGCTTCGTTCGGGAGAAAGTTCCGTCTAATCAACCAAGATGCTCGCATAAAAGAAAATTCATTTGCCCTACAGGAATGGCTCAGAAAGATTCCCTTCCTTGCCGATAATTTTTTCCAGATTTACTTTGAATATGGCATCTCCTGTTACTTCTTCACGGGCCAGAAAGTTTTACTCAACCAGGAAGTTGACGAGATAAGGTCCTATCTATGGTTCCACTTTAGTAAGAATATTTTTCAGAATAAACTTGGCGAATTATCCACTGTCTTTCCTTGCATAACGGGATATTTTGTTTTTCGTAACTTGAAATTGATCAACTCATTCAAGAATAAATACATTGACAAGAAGAGTCTGAAGAGGGTCCTAAAATATGTGGATAACTTAAAAGTGAAGCGAGTAAGGAAACGACCCAGGCAACCCAACAGCAGGCTCTTCTATTTCACCTTGGAAAATCATCCATATTCACTGATTATTTTAATGGAGTGTCCTCAGCCAGCTGAAGTGGACCTGGTTAAGAAGATTTGTCAAACCTTTTTCTATAAAAAGATGAAAATTGTTGAAAAGTTTGTTGAGAACCTGTTGAAAGTGAAATCTTTTCAAGGCGTCCATTTATATGACAAGGGCTTATTCGTCTTTGAATTTCCAATGAAATCCCTAAAATTGGAAATGTCCAAGAAGAAGCTCTTCAAAACCGCCTTTCACGAGAGGATTACTACCCTTGCGGCCTACGAGAAATTTTCCCAATTTCTCAACTATGAAATTGTTTTTTTGTTCAAAAAATACTCTCAACTTCAAATGAATTTAATCAAGCAACGTTCTGTTGAAAAAGAGGAGCTCAAGGAATTTCTCACGAATTTATCCTCCAAAATATCCAAAATTTCAACAATCCTGGCCAAGATAGGTGGAGAAATTGTTGAATATGTTGGTGATACAGGAGTGATTTCTCTCTTCTATCCTTCAGCTATTTCAGATGTCATATCGGATTCCTATTCCAGTGTACTGGCTTTTAACCCATACGAAATGGAATTAGTTGATTCAATGAACATTTTTGTGAGCCAGTTTTATCATACCACTACAATTGGGCCATATTTTTTCGTCCTTCTACTCAAAAGTGAATTAACTGAGGAAATATCAAAGGAAGTAAAATCAATTTACATGGAATATATTGACGAGAAAACCGCACAAGCAATGAGTGAAGATCTCAAAGATTTAGTCAGTTTTGATAACTTTTTTCTTTTCCACGAAGATTCATTGGTTTTCTCAGATATACGGCTCTCCCAAGATGAGGACCAAGACTTTTGTAGGAAACTCCAGTTTTATTTCCGCCAATTCAATACAGATCCCTTGACCAAGTTTGTCATCAAGCGAGAAACCTGTAAGGACTTTATCATCCTGTTTTACATGAGTGAGTTCATGTCAAATAAGGAGTTTGATGAATCAGTGAGTATCATCTTGAATTCACTCATGAAAGGAAAGATGAGTCTAGACGACATTTTCAAGCAAAACTATGAGAAACTCCTCTGCCACAAGATAAAAGGTGCTAGCTTTATTGAAGACCTCCTCTTAATCAAACACTTTAATAACTTTGAAGTCCCAGAAATTTCTGTTAACGTCGTCCAGGAAATTTTCAAAGGTTTCTACTTTCAAGAAGATGAGATAACTCTAACTTCTCAGAATATTTCAAGTTTCCATGGTAGTTATTTCACAATGAAAAAGGCCAGTCTGATAACGGAAAATGAAGAGCTTGCAAATTTTTCCTTCCACCTATTCAAGCAATTCTCAGATTGGATTCTGATATTTCTCGAGAGATCAGTTGATCGGGAAATAATCGCTAGCCTCGAGAATGAACTTAGATGGAATCTACCTTTGAATAAGTTCAACTGCCCTACTCATAAATACATAAAAATGCTTATCAGAGAGGATGAAAATGGTAAAATTTCTAGTGAAGCAGATATTAAACTACCAAATAAAGTGAGTATACCGAAACTGATTGAGAACGCCAAGAGATTTGACTATGAATATCTGAAAAATTTCTATGTTGGCAAGTTGTTCTGTTTAAATAAATGGGAAATATTTTACATAGCCAAACGAAAGTTGAACGACTGCAAAGCAAAAATATTGGCTGAAACCATTCTCAAAAATCTAATGGAATACAAATCAATAGATTTTTACGAGCTGGAGAGTTATATTAACGAGTACTCAGGCATCACATTTTCACACGTCTACTCACTAGTAATTACTTTTGACAATTTTCTGTTGACCCAGTGGAAATCACGGTACATTTCCAAGGTCGATAATTTGATAATCAAGCATTTCTATGGATGTTCTAATGTATTTTACAAGAACGCCTTACTTCCAGAAGGCACCACATCAATTGAACCATCTTTCTCAGAAGATCGAATAAATCTGGATGTTTTTCTTAAAAACAAAACCGTTCAGGCTATCGCGAAATTCGATTTTATCTGTATTTTTATCCAGGAAACCTTGAGCTCCCCACAAGATACTAATAACAATGAAGATTTCGACATTGATTTAGATTATAAAGAAATTCTTTTGGATTGCATTCAAGAGGATCACATAAGATATGACTTGCTTAAGAAAATCGATGAACAAATTTGCCAATACGTTATCTATAAGAATGGAATTGTATTTCTAACAAACTCAAAGAACAAAAGTTATTGCATCCATAGACTCCTGTATATGAATTATACTGGCGATCAGAAAAGAATTGTTAAATGCGGCTACAACAAAGAAGTCTATGCCATCATCAAATACGGTTTAGGGCCCGAGGACTTGTTCTATTTTTTTACGTTAATTTGGCTAATAGACGTAAAGAAAGAAATGGTATATCCAGAATATGTCTACGGTATCTTCAGAAATGAGTTTGGAACTTTGGAAAAGTGTTACATTAACCCAGAACAAAAGGAAGATGATTTAAGGGAAGAGATCCTAAAGTCTTATGACATCTCCACGTCAGACTATGTCCCAATGCCAGATAACTTGGTGTCCATATTCAAAGGAACCTATCTATTCAACTATGAGAAGCTCAGGGGATTAGAAAGAAATAATTTTTCCAACTTTAAGATAACAAAGAAATCCATAGATTCACGAGAGATTCTCAGTAATCTCCAAAAGAAGGTCTACGTTCTTGATGAACTTCCACATTGGACGTTGACCTTTTACTGTCAGAAATGTAAGCTTGATTTCAAAAAGATTTTGAACATTTTGAAAAAGATGATTGAGCAAAATCAAAGTGAAAAGGCTGACTGTTTCCTGCTCGCCTATACAATAAAAACTGAATTAATCGAAAAGAATTTCAGGTGGCCAGATACACTAGTCTTGGTGATTATAAAGAACACTCGAACTCAGACATGTGTCGTCGTTAGGACCAGTAATGACGACGTCTTCAGTGAAAGAAATATTCGAGCCTTTTTCAAACTTGACAATAAGTCCGTTTTCATTTAATTTTTTATTCAAAATAAAAAAATATTTTCTTTTATCTGTTTCCTTTTATAGTTAATTGATATGCCAGATGACCTAATATTAGAAATATCAAAACATTTATTTTAGAACAATTGGGTCTTCAATGTTTGGACTTTTTGGTTTCATTTTTTTCAACTCGTCTAAATGCCTTATCAATAATCCAGTTAAAGGTTCATGGCTTCTCCTAAGGCCGAGCATTTTCGAGACAACATTCCATTCGCATTTTTCACCTGAATCGTCTTCTTGGAATATCTAGAAATAAAGAGAGTGGTTGTAATGTTGTGCTCATGACAGCTGATAGAAAATAAGAATAAATGGTTCTGATTGGCTAAAAATATTTTTTATACCTGGTCGATTTCTTCCTCATAGGGAAATTCTTCATTTTGATGGAAATTTATAAACACTGCCTCTATCCAGGCATGATCTGCATTCAAATGATCCATGAAGGGTCCTTCCTCTATCTTAAATCAGAAATATATCATTATTAAAAAAAAACTCATTCAGCATTCTTTTACCATCTTCAAGCTATTACTCACAACACTTATATGGGACTTTTTAAAGGATTTATAAATTGATTCGAGCTTGTCAATATTTGAAATAAAATAGGTATCTTCTCGTGGGTCTAATTCTTTTGCCTCAGGCTTGTCTGTTGTTGAAGCCCGGCTAGTTGGTTTTGAATCGAGAGACTCAAAAAGTTCCGGTTTCTCATACGAGGATAAACAATGAGCAATTCTCCGCTTGATAAAAGAAAGTATTATCCTCGATGAACACTGGCCAAAGTTGTCACACTCGTATCTATGATCTATAAAAAACTAGAAAAAACAAATCAGAAACTACGGAAAGTACCCATGGATAACAGAAGTTGTTTCGTCTCTCGAGCAATAATGCATGATACTGACCAGGATTAATTGGGTCTGGTCGTGTAACTGCTAGAATGATGGTATGATTTGGACCCCATCTAGGTAATAGGCCCCTTCCCTGAAGACCAGATCTCCCGAATGGATTTAGGGGATATCCATGAGGAATTGTATTACACGGAGGTAGATCCTCTTTGGCGATTCGAATTTTCATACGAATGCCACTTCTCGAGACCCCCGAATATCTATCATACTCATTGTAAATTAGATCTTCTGGATTTCTAGGAATAAAAAGATAAAGTTTTAGGTACACGTTCCAAGGGAGTTCTTCAAATTCGGAAAGATTCTGAAAATTTCCGAATCGCAATAATTTGACTTAAGGTATAAACACAAATAAGTTCAGATTTTTTGTGAAATCTTACGCAGATTTTAATCAAATAACAGGCCTCCTTTACAGTTGTATCAGAAAGTAAAGTCCTGTTATCATATTCATCTCCTCCTTTGTAGAGTTAAATTTTATAATGCCTAAAATTCATTTTAATTTGTGTAGAACTTGACTATATAAATTCATTGATCTATTCCTATCAAAGCTGCAAGAACCATAAATAGGTCCAAATCCTAGGTATCCTTGCGAAGGTATCAAAAACGCTGTAAACTCTTGAATTCGAATCATTTTCTCAATACAAAAAAATATTTCACAAAATTATTACAAATTAATGCTTGTAATAATTTTATTCTCGGTACCATTTTGGATTTATTTCAGACGGATCTGAAGAACCCTATTCCAAGGTAATTGAAAATTTAAAGAATTCTGTCATTATCAAGCTTACATGTTATTTAAATCTTCAGCAGATTTATTCGGCACCTGGAGACGATCATCGGCTGTCTCGAATGGACGATATTTTGGATATGGCTCTCTCCAGGATACTTTAGCTAGGGGTATGTTAACCCTCATTCCGGGATACGACTCAAAATTGAAAGGAACAACTTTCCATAAACGATGACTCATCAATATTCGTTCAAAGATTTGACCCGAGGACCTAAGGGCGGATGGCGATCGTGAGATTTTGCCCGGCCTTGATGGCTTGTAAATTTTATCCGGCTGTGAAAAGTCATCTCCAGTCTTCTTCATGACAGCTTTGGCGCACAATTTTTCTACTTTGATTCTTAAAAGATTTAATAAGAGGAAATTTACACTTGTTGTAGCATTTATTTTTGTTTCAGTACCAATATTTAGAAAAATTTAGTTTTATTATTAGATGAAATAATTACTGAAACATACTAGACTTGGGCGATATGATAAATTCAATCTTCAACTATATTAATATTATCCCACCAAATTTCGCTTCAAGATACCCTTTCATGCTTCTGGAATTTTTCAAATTTAAAACGTTTTTTTACATAGCGTTTCATTCATAATTTCAACTTGAATTTACATTATTTCTTACAAAAAATTTGCAACAATGACTTGTTTTTTCAATAGTTAAAAATAAAATTTCTCTTATTTTTCATGAATAATACAATTTCGAATTCTTTGTTTAATGCTGATTTCGAATATCTGCATTTAACTGCTTAAAATATGCGAAATCGATTAAAATTTTGGATTCAAAATTTGAAAAAGTGGAAATTTGGTTCATTTTTGAAATTCGAAAAAATACTTTGTTCAAATTCAGTTTTTCAGAATTTTTTAAAAATTTCCACAACTTGTAGACTCATTTTGTTATGGAATTCCTGACTTTCCGGAAAAAAATATTGAGTCTTTTGTAAAAATAGTAAATTCTCATCTTCATGTCAATTAGGTTTAATATGACTGAAGTTATACCCATATCTTAATTTTGCTCGATATAATCATCTAAATCTCAAACAAAAGTTACATCGGATAGTCTGAAACACAAGTGAGTTCATTATTTGTCAGTATTTAAATTAAACAACTATTTTTTGAATTTCGAAATATTTTCAAAGCGATTTTGTATTAATATTTGCAATCACAATTAGATTGCCATTAAATTCTAGAGAAGTTTCTCGAGAGACTAGAAGTGTGTATTAGGCTAACCCTTTCCGAAAATCGATATTAGCAAACCATATTTTATTAGATCAGAATTTCACGAGGATCATGAATATGGTAATTATTTTTTTCGTAGCGGCTTATTAACAGATTAGCCCCTTTTGAATTCCGCGCCATAAAATTTTTGTCATAATTTCTTTCTTGTGAGAGATGAAACTCCTAGGCAAAGTTAATGTGTATGCTTACTTTTCAAGGATTTTATTTTCAATACTCTCACAATGACTGTCAAGACCTGTGATCGCCTGTAAAATGGCATCCTTCATCCTAATTTCGACTCTCTTCATCTTTTCCTGACCCAGATATTTACTCATTGAATCTGCCTCAGAGCAGGAAGTCTTTTGTAAGGTTGCCGCTGAGACAGTCTGTAACTTTTCACTGCTATGAACTGGCTGGGGTTTCCTTTTGAATATTTCCTCAAACAGCTTCTCTCTTGCCATAACAAGAGCAGTGTTCTGATCTTCAAGGAACTTTCGATGCTTTGAGTTGTGGCCAACAATCTTTTTACCGTCATCAGTAGATAAGAATTCTTGTAGCTGAAAATAAAACGTTGTCTCACATTAATTACGTCTTTTCTGGTGGACATATTTATTTAAGCATTTATAAATTTAAGCGTTTTTTGGCTCTTTTATATATTTAAAACTTGTCTAGAATACTGTGCTTGACCATTTTGATATGCTGAATTTGAAATTGGTGCACTTGTGAATCATTTAATATTTCTTATTCGAATCTGATTGGTCGAAAAGGAAATACATATTATGTATTGCTGTGTTGTATTTATGTAAAGAGAATGTGACTAGTGTAAAGCTAAAAACCAATCAGATTTAAGAAGATTTCATTAATAAGCTGTCTTTGATAAAAAACAGGGCTTATTTTAAGTATTTATGATTAGAAATGATAACTCTAGATCTTAGTGTCCTATCAAGTTATTTATTTGAATTTTTGACGGTTTTAAAACCTGTAGATTCACAGACTTGAACATAACTTTTATAACTGTTTAGGGTCTAGTGAAAATATTCTCAAGTCAAATGGTCCTGAACAGAATCTTATGAAACATTGAGAAATCTATTGCGAAACACCTAACGCAATCTCTTTGTTTTCGAACAACTATTAAAGTAGACTTAGGGACCAGATATATGTTGTTTCATTCACTTTTCTTAGTTTTTTTGATATTTCCGTCAGTGATGTTGCAATCTTCTTAACGATAGGTATCATGGATTCAATGCGTTCCTCGAATTTCTCCAATTGGGCCAACTTCTTCCCAGTATCCTTGAACTTTTCTTCAATTAGTTCAGTATCAGGGCCGAATATTTTATCCAGATCTTCGAGAAGATTTCCAATCGCTTGAGGTTCTCCAGGAGCTCCTTTGGCGCCACCTCTTCCTCCGCGTAAAACAACAGCACCTCTTTGAGCACCAGCCCCACGGCCTCCGCCAACATCTAATTCTGCCTTACTCCGGTTGTAAATCTTTTAAGACAGAATTAGTTTTTATTTGTAACCAGTTGAGAAAAAAGAAACTCACGCCGGCGTTCATGAACTCCCATTTCATCAGCTTTGACTCGAGGGCTTGTCTACGTCTCATATCTCGACAGAATGGATCTTCTTCGATTTCAGGAATTGATTTAGAGCATGTGATAAAGTTTATTATCCCGGAACCAATATTGAGCAGTAACTCCCCAGCGTACCAGATGAGAACAAGGGGTGGTGCTACCAATGGCTTATCGACAAACTCTTGAATCATTTCGTATCTCTGGTATGACCAGAAATAAATGGATGAGCCTTCAATCTCCTGATAAGTAGATCTGAAAAAAATATTCGATGATGACTGAAATTGCCACCTTTCATTCCGAGGACTCACGTAAAAAGAGTTACCAAGAGATTCAACATTAACAACTGAATTATCAGAGCGAATAAGCTGAGTTGTACAATTGAAAAATACTGGCTATTCTTCATGGGACAGTCTGTTTCATCACAAGCTGAAATGAAATAAAATTTTTCTTTAAGAATTAGTACATAATTTTTCTAAAGAACTAAAGCCAACAGTTACAGTAAAATTATTTTAATTGGAACATCTTATTTTAATTGGAACACGACTAATTACTAATACCCCCCCCCTAATTACGTATTATTTATCTCGACCAATCAGAATGCAGCAAGTGATTTCTATACATTTAGATGAGAAAATAAGTTAGTTTTTGTGAAAATGGGAAAATGAGTGCCAAATCCATCTTCAGCACATTTTAAAACCCCTGATTCAGAGGAAAAGACAACAAATTGGTGAGTATATACGAGAAAATGTATTTGGTAAAATTATGTCAATTACAAAAAGTGAGATAGTTTTTGAAGCAAGAAAGGACAGGAGAAACTTTTTGAAAATTAGATTGGACACATATAAATATACGATTTGAGCATAAAACCAAAAGCGAATCCCATAAGAAATTAGAATAGAAATATCTTGGATGAAGTTCGACAATATTACCATTGCCAAGAATTGATTTTCTCTTTTTATTGTTAAATGAACTATTTTTACGATGAATCTAACTTATTACAATACAATAGGGTATCAAAAAGTCCTAAATAACTCGTTATTATGCAGAATTATAGAATGGCTTACCACCACCGGTTAGTTCATCGAGGTAGAATGCGCCAAACATTTGGAACCAAGATCGAATAAACGTATCATAATAAATTGTCATAACTGGCAAAATTGGATACTTTTCATTGCTTGCTTTATTTGAAAAAATTGAAATACATTAAAAATCATCGAAAAAAAACCTAATTTTTTTTCAGATTTTCGCATGAGCAAATAGGCTTTTTACTTGTAATTTATAAAAGATTAGTTGACTATTTTTTTTTAAATATCGTTCTTATAACCTGATAAAGATAACTCATATCAAAAAGCATATACACCTGCCACTTACAGGCATTGACCATCGAGCTTTTGGATAAAACTCCACTAGGATACAGTGTATACTGAAGCATAACACCATAACCAAATTGTATGACTGTATTTATCAACATGAACGGCATCAGATCGTTAACAACCATCCGCTTGATCATAATGAGGATTGGGCCTAGGGTTGTACTGAAACCAAAAACATTCATCAATCGAATCCAGAACGAAAATAGGCTAAAAGCATAAAAGATCCTTGACATGTTATTATTCGGATCATAGGTTATGAGGAATGGATGATCCATTGAAGGTTCAATGTAGTCAGTGGCATTTTTACTCTTCTTCGTGAGATACTCCAAAAGAATCGGATTCAAATTGGGTGTTTCTACAGTAACAGTGCCGTTCTTAAAATTCTCTCTCAACTCTTGCCACAAGATAACTCTATAAATGGTCCCAATAACATAGAGAAGAATAGCGAAGCAATCAAGCTGATTCCAGCCATCTGAAGCGTAATCAGCAAAGCTACCCTCCATGGCCTGTTTGATTTCTTCAGCTAGAAAGGAAGTTACCATCGTACCCAACAATATATCATAAATGGTCCATGAGATGGTCGAATCGAAAAGCATAACATAGCTGAATAATACAAGAAAAATGAAATAGAACAAGGTATTGTAGACAAATCGAGTTTGCGGGGATTTGTAAAAGTAGTAGATATCCTGGAATTGATTCGATGCTCTAAAAAATGTGAAGAACCAATGAAAATCTAATACATTATTTGTTAAGATTTTTTTTTGGCTTACTTATCTTCCAACTTTTCCATGAAATCAAGACCATTTTTACGATCATTCAATATCTTGTCTAAGGAATCTTCTGACCTCAAGGATACATTGTCTCCATTATTCTAGTGGGAAAGGTTTAAATTTTATTTATTCAAATAGAAAAAAACTGGTTATAACTTACAATTTCTGCTTCAACCGGTGTATCTGAAGAATCTTCCCGGGCATAACGAATCACTTGAGGAAGTATCAGTGGGAATGTTAGTCCTAGCCCATAACCAAAGCAAAGCTAAAATTAGTATAAATAACATCGTCTTTAAAAAATCAGACATTTATATTTTTAAAGACTCAGTTTTATAGAGAACTTTTTGCTGATTTCAGATATGTTCTTCTTAAAAAATTCTACAATAGAGTTTTCGAGTTTTTTGGTAGAAACTGAAATTCTTAATTTTGTGCCTATTTCAGCACGTCCATCCCAATTTGGATACTCTACAGTTGTATCGGAAAGTAAAGTCCTGCTCAAAAAAGTGCCTTCACAAAAGTTTTTATAACATTGCTATTTCATGATATTTTGTTAAAATTAAACTCTACTAGACCTTGAAGAATCCAAAGCGTAGAAATTATCCTAAAATCTCTATTTGTAAACACCTAAAAATCAGAACAAAGATAGAACAGTAGATTGATGAGTTACAGGTTATGTAATTGTTTTCTATCCCTCAAAAAGTATGTGCTTAAATTTCATTGGTTGAAAGTTCCCTGTTCTCATTGGCTAAAAAACACGAGTATATAACCGGGATGTTAATTATAATTTGGGCACTTCGACTAGCATTTGGCTCATTGATCTTATAAATAGTTGAAATTTTACCTTGTAAAAGCTCGATTTTTGTGAGAGCTCTCCATACCATACCTCACTGAGGAAATCTTGACAACAAGGGTGTGACATGAAACGAATACATTGCCCCCTAGCTGCTAATCTTATAACAGACGTATTTCCATAATAGAATAATTTCCTATAGACAAGCATCTGTGTTTGCTCCTCATCGTCTTCATAGCATTGGTTGAGAACATTTTCAGCTTCCTCTTCGTAATGCTTGGCAAGATTTTCGTAGTCTTCCTGATTGGACAAGTCGTCGGTCAAATCTTTCAGTGATGAGAGCAAGATGCTGGCTAAAATGGCTGCAGCAATCGGTTCTTTTTCAAGGGGCCAAAACAATCCTGCCATGTCAACTTTTCCGACCAAAATGCACATGATCATAAGTTCTCTTGCTGGCCTTTCAACGTGGACGTTTTTTGTAAATTCAAAATCTACAAAGTTATTACTCGAATGAAATACAGATCTGATTCCTTAAGTAATCGATTTAATTAGAATTTGAGAAAAAATAAGGACACTATTCAAATTTCGAATTGGCGACACTGTTTGAATATGAATGAAATTTCAAAAATTCGAAATCCCTCAAAAACGGTTGAAAATTTATTAGTAATGATTTGATTCCTTGTCTAATTCCGATTCAAAGTCATTCAACGATCAACAGAATGGAAATTTGAATAATTTCCTTATTTTTCAAAATTTTTACACAAAGAGAGGTGTAGTAATTATAACTATAAGAAGAAATTAAAAGACATCAAAATCATCAAAGAACTCATTTTCGTCACTTACTGGCAAGCTTTTCGGGTTTGGGGTTGAAATTTTCTAAAAATTCAAAAATATTTGATAGCACATTTTTAGTTATTTCATAGCATATATCAAAAAACATTGAAACCTATCATTGGGGGGTAATCTTTTTTCTATCTCAACTGTCTAGGATTTTATCAGCTTTCAGTGAGCTTAAATTTCCATAAATTGCAATAAACTCTGTGAATGAATTATATTCAAATGTTAATTTCACCAAGTTACTTTATAGTAGTCATATATATATTCGATATAAAAAATGCGACTACCTCTTCTAACTTATAATTATATTCCGCGTAACCAATTTAATTTAATGAGAAGAAAACTAACTCATTCTACTGCTTGGTATTGTCAACTTTTCAAAGAGAGTATACTGTCCTTTGGCCCATCTACGCTTTTTCTCTCTCTTCTTGATGAGGGCTTTCAATTTTTCTTCGCGTTTCTTCTCCCGATTAGCCAAGCGGACTAGATCTTTCTTCGAGAGCGGAGTTAAATGTTCATTGGCGATTCTACGACGGGAACTGGCGTTTGCCTGTATTTTCAAGCGTTCCTTGTCGCTAATCTCAATCAGGGTTGTATTCATGTTCATTGTTGAGTTTAGGGTTTGATTGATCTTTGTTGGGTCATTACTCGTCATTCTCTCATAGATTTGTGCTCTCAACTCTTCCATCAGTTGATAAGAATTATCTAGAGAAGTTTAAAAAATGGCTTAACCACAAGAAGTCTATAGAAGTATCTTTTTGAAGAGTTTATAACATTTTCATCTTCTTTGAGTAACTTTGGTTAGCATCAGATAATAGCTATTTTTACAAAGTATACATATTTTTGTAACTTGATAAACAGAGTATCTCAAGTATCTTTCAGTACAAATCATCGCTGGAGAAAGTGTTGTCCAATAGAGGTAGATAAAAATTTGAAATCACTCGGGTCAAAGGAATCTTGATAGAAAATTTAATAGAGATGTGAAATCTATAAATACCAAGCGCTAAAATTGATTCCTGATTGGGTATAACTACAAAACATAATCATTTAAATTGCCACCTTGAAGTTTTAGCGCCTTACTCTATTCCTCAGATATATGGTAGAACAACAAATATATTGTTATATCGGTGCCTAAAACCGATATTAAAACAAATCGTAGAAGATGTTTTAGAGCATAGAGATTAAAACCTTTTGTTTAAAATATATTACTATTATTCCCTTCTGAATATCACGTGTTTTTCATCATGGACCTTTTCCAAGATAATACTAGCTCGGACATCCGACATAACATGGCGACGAGGATGATTACGTTACCCGAAGACGTGCAAGGAATTACCAGAGTCTTCAGACAATTCGAGGACGAATGCCTCGCTCACAACACTCGAACAGATTTAATAGCCGTGACATTCCGTGCAGCTTTGACCACCGAGAGCTACCGGACACTCGAAGAAATTGCATTTGACAAAATGTCTACAAATGACTATAAGAGTCTTAAAACAACAATCCTGGAGTATTACAAAAATACCAGAAGACCTGTCGGAGAGTTAGCCAGTTTAATGAGGTTCACACAAGGCGATCTGTCGGAAGAAGAGTTCGTTAGAAAGGCCAGACATATGTGTGAATCAGCGAAAGACAATATGACAGTGGCAGTCATATTAAACGGCCTGAATGATCGAAAAAAGGCTGAAAGCCTACTCCTAAATGCTAACGAGCCAGCCGTTACCAACATCAGAGAGCTGATTAAAACGAGGCAGACTCCAGTGGTCGCAAGAATCGGACATCCGAGCACCTCGTATCACAATTCTAAGTCTGATATATTTTGCAATTACTGCAACAAGCGCGGACACACCGCTGACACGTGTTTCCTCAAAAGAAGGAACAGTGAAAAGTCAAAGCAAACCGCAAAAAGGTGCAGGGTTTGCAGGAGAGGCAATCATGCTGAAGATCAGTGCCGGCTGTTGAGAAATATAATCAATGACCAAGAAAATGGCAGGCGACAGAGATCTCCCTCGGTTGATTTAGATAAGTCGGACACTTAAATTCGATGAACTTCATTATCCTACATCTTATAAATGCATTCGCAAGTTTTTGAGTGTTGAGGGACATCCCGTTAAGTTTATTATTGAATCAGGAGCGGAAATCAGTACTATTACGTCAAAACTCCTACCAAAGCATCTAAAGCATAAAGTGAACAAAAACCACGAAACTTTTCTTTGTCTGTACAACAGTTCGCCCCTGAGTGTCCATGGCGCTGTCAAAGCTACCGTTTCCGGAAAGAAAACGAAGCACGCCAGCTGAGTTATTTGTCGTGGACGATCGCCACGAGCCCCTCGCAGGGCTGGATCTCATCAAGGACCTCAAGTTTGCAGCTTTCTGCCGTAGCGTACACATTGAGGATAGCGGCATAACAGTGGAGTTCAAACTAAAGAGCAATATTCCCCCCGGCCTCGTATATCCGGCTAGGAGACTTCTATTTAGCATGAAGGAAATGGTGGAGGAGGAGTTGAATTACCTATTATCCCAAGGTATCATTTTCAAGGTGGACAAGCCCCTAGTTGCAACCCCTATAGTCCCAGTCCCTAAAAAGGACGGGTCAAGTCGTCCACTGCGCATCTGTGGAGACTACAGTTTGACTTTAAACAAAATTGTCGACGTATCCGGCTACACAATGCCGACGGCGCAAGAGATACTATTTGAGCTGGCCGATAGCAAGGTTTACTCAGTCTTGGATCTCTCGGATGCTTACCTGCAACTGAAACTCGCCCCCGAGAGCAAAAAATTCACAACCATATCTACACACATGGGGTATTTTGGCTACCATACCTTACAATTCGGCACCTCTTGCGCCCCGCAGATGTTTCAGGAAGTGATGGATAGGTGTCTGGTCAGAGACCCAGAAGTTAAAGCATCAGGTTACAAGGTTGCAGCGTACCAAGATGATATCATCATCGGAACTCGGACACCCGAGGAGCATAAAAAGGCTTTGGAATTGGTCAAGAGGAAATTAAAAAACTTTAAGATAAACGACAGCAAATCCCAAATTGCTCAAAAAAGGGTAAACTACCTGGGGTACATTTGGGAAGACGGAAGTTTGAAAACGGACGAGTCCCGAATTGAAAAGTTCAGAAATATCCAATCTCCCCAGTCAGCTAAAGATCTTAATGTACTGTTAGCCTCAATCAGACATTATGCGAAGTTCTGCCCATCCTTCTCTATAGTGACAAGCCCTATGTACAATCTCCTCAGAAAAGGGGTAGAATGGAACTGGACATCCAGACTTGAAGGTGATCTAAGACGACTAATCGAGTCTATGAGCAACGGAACACTAGTGCACTACGACACTAGGAAAGCACTTTTCGTGACCTCAGATGCCTCTCAAAAAGGGTTGGGCTACGTGCTATCACATGATGCGTCAATGATGGAAATCATCGCAGTGGGTGGAAAGAAATTAAAACCCGCTGAAGAAAACTACTCAAATCTAGAGAGAGAAGCACTGGGTGTGGTATCAGCCGTTGAACATTTCCACAGGTATCTTTTCGGGCGGACATTCCGCATCAGAACGGACATGAAACCGTTGGAATTTATTATGAAACCTGGTGTCGAGTCAAAAATCTCGACGGACAGGATCAGCAGGTGGAAGCTAAAACTGTCCCAGTATGATTACAGTATAGAGCATGTAAAAGGGGTGGACAACCACTTACCTGACCTAATTTCGCGCCTCGGGGGCGGTGAGCCAAATGACGGAGTCGGACCAGTTCAAAAGCCGGTAATAGCCGTGATAAGCACGGAAGCCGACTCGGTAATCGAGAAAGTCAAGACCTACGTCAAAAAAGGATGGCCGAGAAGGGTACCTACCGAAATCACCAGGTACAAATCAGTGGCCAATGAGTTAAAAGTTACAGACAATGATCTTATGAGAGGTATGCGTTTTGTTCCCCCTCACAAGGAGAGACAGTCTTTTCTTGATAAAGCCCACCTCGGACATCCAGGTATGGTATTGATGAAGCAACGCATGAAAGGGAGACTGTGGTGGCCAGGCATGGACAAAGATATAGACAAGTTCGTGGCAAGCTGCTCGGTGTGCTGCACCACGGCAAAGAAACAGCACTCTAAGGATCTGCTAGCTTGGCCTGAATGCGAGGAGCCATTGGAAAGAGTTCACGTGGACATTGCCACCTGGAGCTCGAGGAGAATATTAGTAGCCGTGGATGCTTACTCAGGATATGTTTACGCGAAAGAAGTGCCCAAACTTTCGGCGAGTTGCTACGATAACGCTTTATCAGAATTTGTCTCCTATTTCGGTCCTCCGAAGAGTGTGGTGGCCGACAACGGCACCAATTTTAAATCAGCAGAAACACTGAAACTTTACAAGTCTCTGGGAATCCAGCCCATCTTCACTCCTCCTGGACATCACCAGTCAAATGGCCTGGTAGAGAGAGCCAACCAGGACCTAAAAAGGTATCTAGAGAAAATGTGGATAGCGGAGTCTCGTGATCTGAAAAGCAATCTTATAAGTTTCATGAGACATAAGAATTTCAATGAGACAGCCAAAGGTCATGTCCCGGCCAGGTTGTTCCTGTCCCGGAACGTCCCGAATGTGGTAGAGATGGCCGTTCAAGAGCGAAAGTGGGAGCCGGTGTATATTCAACCGGAAAAAGGCCCAGCGGTCGAGGCTACCGCTTACCAAAGTTCAAGCAACATCTGGACAGACCAGTGTGGACGAACAGCCCACTCTAGCGATGTGCAACTACGATGCCCAATGCCCAGCGATCCGGTAAACGTAGGCGACCGGGGGGAGGACACCACGTCCAGCGACGAGGCCATTCAGATTCCAACGGAAACTCGGAGCGACTCTACCCCTCAAGAGGTCAGAAGGTCAGAAAGAATTAAATACGAGCCGGCCTACCTAGGAGACTACGTAAGACGTCTCAAGAAGCCCTGAGGGGGAAGTGTTATATCGGTGCCTAAAACCGATATTAAAACAAATCGTAGAAGATGTTTTAGAGCATAGAGATTAAAACCTTTTGTTTAAAATATATTACTATTATTCCCTTCTGAATATCACGTATTTTTCATCATGGACCTTTTCCAAGATAATACTAGCTCGGACATTCGACATAACATATATATAAAAAGAATCTCTCCAATGAGAGATATGAAGGGTTGAGAAAAATAAGAAATTTTTTCAAAATTTTAGTTAGCGCCATTTTTGTGAATTAAAATGCGCTTCAAACGAGAGGCCTGTCAGTATAAATAATGAGAATCATCCAAATTTATCGTGAAATATTAATTTATCAGTTGATAATTTGAATCTAGGATTTTAATACAAGGTATAAAGTTGTTCAGGAAATAGTCTTCGCCTTAGATTTGATGCTGCCGTTGAAAAAACGATTTGCTCATTTATTTTTTTATTGCAAACCAAATAAAAGATATTTTGGAAAGAGGGGTAGATTAAGATCAATTAAGGAAGAAAATTTTTTTTTTCGATCAAGGTTTTTTTATATCAAAACCAATAAGGAACATAAATACTTTTCAAATTTTTTTAGAACCACGCTATTAAAACAGATAACTTACCAGTATTAAAAATGGCAGACCTTTCTAGTGACTCTTGCGTCAAAAAATTGTTCTTTAAGGGCTCCTCTTGTTTAATTGGTGTTGAGGTAACTTTTGGTTCGTGAATTTCCGGTGTTTCTGGCGGCCTCGATCTTAACTTTGGGTCTGTCTTCAGGGGAACCTTAGATAATGAATCAATTAAAATTTGCTTCAATTGATTTAAACTCAAATTTAAACTAAAATTAGTTCGTTTAAATAATATAATCAAGTTACATATTTGTATCATATATCATGTAAAAAGAGTTGTTTGTTCTAAATCATGCTTTTGTTCTGTACGATAGAAACTTGAACACATTGTGCTCGAATGAAAGGGGTATGAAAAAAAAATTCTAAAAAAGTTTTTTTTAATGAAAAAATGGCCATTTTTTATTTCCCGATATGGCGCCAAAATCCCATTTTTTCTAAATTTGAACCGAAAATTTTTAATAATTTGAAAGTTCGAGGTTGATTAAAAGAGGTTTTTCAGGATCAAGATTAGATAATAAAGTTGAATAGCACCGTCAAATTACCCACAGTTACCCCATTTTCGAGGAATTTTAAACAATCGAAATTTCATTGATTTTCAAGTAATGAAAATGATCAAAAAATTGAAATTCAGCTTTTAAACGATATTAAGGCTATGCATCAGATAAGATTCAGTTGAATTGATTTTCTTGTCTAATCCTGTTTCTGAACAACCTCCAACTTTCAAATTATTAAAAATTTTCGGTTCAAATTTAGAAAAAATGGGATTTTGGCGCCATATCGAGAATTAAAAAATGGCAATTTTTTCATTAAAAAATTTTTTTAGAATTTTTTTTTCAACTGGTTGAAGTGGGGAAGATGAGTAGTATTCCAAAAAATCATCAAAAAAATTCGAATTCTTGATGAAAACATCGAGATTTCTGTAAAAATCATAGATTCCCAACTTCATATCAACCAACTTTATATGGTTGATACGATAAAATTACCTTCTTCGTGTCAAATTTTCTCCTATTTGAGATATCCAGGAGTGGTACCACTGTTGAATGAGTATCATGTGATGAATCACTCTGGTCTGATTCGTCCTCTTCATAGATCATAGCTTTATTGATGTGAGTCTTTTTCGGGGAATGATGTTCATAGGCTGCTGAACTATTCGACGTTGGCGGACGAGACTCCTCAACCGAAGATTCGTGTTTTCTACTTGTCTCATGAGTTTCATCACTATGATCTGAGAGACCTATAATTTTAAAACGTTCTTATTGATTCTCATATTGATTCGAAATTTGATTTTTGAAATAAAAAGAAGATTTTCAATCACTAATCTATGTAACAGCACCGTTACTATTCCTATCGACTTTCAATTCATCACACTACTTAATAGTAACAATCCTTATTAACCGAAAAGAAAAAAGTATCTAATTGAACCAATGAAAACAAAGAATGTTTATCTAATTGAATCGGTTCAAATCGAAACTGTCTTTTCCAGGCTTGAGAATAAATTAGAGGACTGAAAAAATTCTTACCCAAATCAGAGTCACTGGATGATAAACTCTCATCAGATTCATGAGGATTGTACCCTTTTTCAACGACGCGATCCATGAATTTCTGACTAAGATAGAGAGGTCGATAGAAGTCTCCGATCATTTCACCCAGAATCTTTCCAATATCCCTTAACATGACCCAATCCATTTTATAAGTACGCTTACGCTCCCATATTTGCTGAATTATTTCCGCTTTGGAGTCCTAAATAATGTATCAAATTACAGTTATAATTCTGAGCATTAAAGAGCTTTTTTTATCGATCAAAAAATGAAAATATAAAGCTTTACTCTGATTGGCTAATCAAGATATTTATTTAACAATGACCAAAAAATTGCATATTTTAAATAATTCGAATTTTAATGCAGGAATTTCGTTTTAAAAAACAAATTCTATTCTACCGTTTATGCTTAACCCTTAAATTTTTTTTTCATGACTCGCATTCAAGTTTCTGTTTATCCTTGGGTTTGATAATACGCTGATTACTAATCTACAGGTGTTTCAATGCAATTAACTTTAGTTCTGGAGTTATCGATCAAACATTGGGTCATTTTTTGTTCCAAAAACACGCTATGTTTGTAGTTCTAGCAGATAGAGTTCTGGCGATTGCATTACTTGAATTCTACAGGTATGATAAAAGTTTAAAAAATCATCTTTCTTTGAATTATTATACAGCACGAGTTTGGCAAATGACAAAGCTGAGATTTTTCAGTCAGCCAATCATTTTACCAAGATCAGTAAGTTGTATTTTATTGCTAAATACACTTTGTTAATCTGGAAACTTAAGAATACTTATTTTCAAAGTTTAAAAATACATATTTTGTTTTTCGGGGATATATTGACAACTAAAAACATACCTCCATCTCAAGGGACTTTGTATACAAATATTCAAGAACATGAACACTCAAAAATTCTTCCAGGTTGAAGCCCTGATCAATTAAAAGGGAAACAAAGTCATCTTGATTATTCAAGATGACATCTATCATGTAATTGTCTAGTTCATTCTTTTTCCATCGACGTCCTTCGAGGAATATTTTCTCCTTTGCAATATCAGCCCTTTTCAACTTGATGGCGATCTCCAGTTGTTCCAAATTCAATCGATCCGACGGAGTGTCGAGGCCAGCTAAATATTTTATATTTATTAATTATTATTTTCAATCGCCAATGAAATTTAAGGAACTATGAACTAATGAAGATAAAGCGTGAAACTCACCAGAACTCAGTAGAGCTGAGATAAGGACACTATCCAAGTCAGAGTCATCAACATCACAAAATGACAGTAAATGTTGATTCTTTTCTAGTAAATCTTTTATCTTGTTGATTTCACCCATGTATTCGGCTAGATTAATATCTTCTTCTGTAGGCTCCTCTTTTTTTTCATTTTCCCTTTCATCTTCGTTCTTTTCATTTGTTGATTTCTTTGGGGCCTCTTTTAGATCATCTGCCTCCCAGCACTCTTTTATAATACTTGCTATCCTAAAAGAGATGGAATCATTCAAATTCTAAAAAAAATCAATTCGCCCAAAATTAGGCAATTTTTAGAATTTCAAAAATTTGAAGCAATTCAGTGCAAATATTTCGGATCATCAATAGACAAGGAATACGAATTTGGCAAAAGAGGTTGAGTGAACTCGCCATCTTCAGGAGATTTCTAAATTTTGGATCATGACGAATTTCTGTGAACTTTTGGGGCATTTTCGAAATTCCGAAAATGGCCATATTTTTTCAGATGGAATATTTTAACCACTTATTGGCTCATTTTATAATGAGATCCAAATAGTTTTCGTTCAGGACTATGAAAAATATTGAATTTTTAGCAACTATGGTAAATTCTTATTTTCATGTCAACTGGCTTTAGCAGTATATTTTTGGTACAACATCTGAAAACAAAAGAAAAGCACTACAGTGTAGTGACTACACTAAAGAATATGGCAATGGCTCTAAAACCTATCAACAACATCAAAAATACAGACATCTGATTACTTGTAATTAATCTCTTCTTCTTCGAGTTCTTCATCGAGGTTCATAGTCAAATTGAAAAAATCCATTACTTGTGAAATTATATCAGCGGCACCTCCAGAACCCTTTTTAAAATCAATAGAGTCTTGTTTAATACCAGAGGCATGTTCTCAAATCGAGGGTAGTTTACTTTTTGAAAGTAATTTTCGAAAATTATATCATCAGAGTTATTACTGATTACTATAACAATCACTATAATTTTTATAATCCTTATTCTTTAAGAAATACTACACCTTTCTCTCCCCCTTCTTTTTCTACAGATAGAACAATAAAAGCCAGAAGACAATATAGTCAAGCGAACAACGTTATAGTCGACTTTTTCAGAATCTACAATTGTTATATATCATCATTAGAACTACCTTTAAAATTTTTATCAAAAGTTCTAGCTAGGAAAAAATTTTGTAATTTTCAAAAAATAGTGTCCCTAGTGTTGACATTCTCGCACACCAAAATTGATGCACAACTGAACCTTTTACTTTCTAAATGAGTTTTCATTGATGAATTATTGAGAGAATGACTCACTCTGACAATAATCAGAGGACATCTGTTGTACTTAACAGAAAGATAAATTTGGTGAATAGCCAAGTTATCACCACCATAGAGGATGCTACAAATTGGAATTCGATTTGTCAACTCAGCTGAACCTCCAGTAAGATTACCTCCATATGGATTTTGCGAGTCTCTACGACTCCCGCGTCGACTATCCACTAATGGTACCAGCTCAATGTCTGGATTAAAGCTTGACTTTCTTCTCTCAGCGTTTACGCCCTGTGTTCCGTCTTCATCATTCTTTTCTACTTCTGGCTCAATTATTAGAGGCAAATTAGTCTTTATATTTTTTTCGAGAGACTCTCGGTGTTCTTGGCCAAAACCTGGCTGATGATTGTCATTCTAAATAAAAAATACATTTTGAGACATTAATTGCCTTATTTTCTCGAAAATATTCTGAGGGCGCTGACTAATGGTCATGCTTGTGGTTAGAACGACGAAAGTGGTTATTTAGGTTAATAAAAGTACAATGCTATATGTATGTACCTATATTTATAACTACTATTGATCAAGACAACCCTTTCGTGTTCTTGTGATAAATATATATATATTACTTCTCAAGTCGGTGTAAGGTCTGAAGAGAGCCGATGAAAATAAAAGTTTTTATTCACCTAAATAACCACTTTCGTCGTTCTCACTACAAGCATGACCAATAGTCAGCGCCCTCAGAAAAATACATTGTAATTCTTTAGTCTAAGCGATTCTTGAACTTAATTATACGATAATTAATTTGATTAACATTAGGAAGAATACTGAATATCGAGCACCTTTTTGGGATTAATAAAATTATTTCGGCGGATATTAAAAATAAATTGGGATGATGCAACAGCCTCTTCCTAATATGAAAGAGAGAAAATTCAAAGTGGAAACTAATCACAGCAAAATATTAAAATCATCTACAAAATTTGAGATTCTGGTAGCAAAATATTATGTCTGGAATTGTAGGATTTGGCCGACAAACAAACTGAATTTCTATTGCTCTATTACAATAATGATGTAATTTTGATAATCACAAGACGTAGAATTCAAATTTTGCCATAGCGGTTAGGAGAAAAAGTTATATTCTGAATTATTTTCTTCAGTCTTTAATTCTTCGAAATCTTAAAAAAATAGCCTTGTTATTTGGCTTATTTCCTTATATAATTATATACGGCATCCAAAACTATCTTGACTATCTAGAGAAAAATATTGAGATTCTTGAAAAAGGTCAACTAGCTCTATGGTTACGAAAAACAGGTTTATATAGACACCTTACATTTATTTGTAAACCTAACCTTTTTCCATTCGCAAATTGCCCTTTCAAAACTAATCCTTGTTTTGATGTAGAGTTCACTATATTCTCGTACAGATAGATCTTTCTTCTTATCGAAAATCAAGGAAAAATTACAATTTCGATCAAGGCGAACCTTGTTCTCTTCATTGACGAATATTCCATTTTTTTCGGGGAAATCTTTCGAGAAACCAGATGAGGAGAATTTCAACCTTTGAGTCTTTATCATTGCGATTATTTTTTCATCAAGATCTGTCTCGATTGATGGATAACTGACCAAATCTTTATTCTGAAATTAGAAGAAATAAATTGTCTGTACTAATCGTTAGAAATCAGAATAAAAAAAAAAATAAAAAATTATTCATACAATCTTCAACTACCCTGGCCGATATGAGCTTTTTCACTTTTCTCTCCATTTTTGCTATTTATTGGAGAGTTTTGGTGTTTTTTCAGCTCATATTTTATTCTATTTATTTTCCTTCTTTTACTATTTCTTTGAGAATTTGTAAATTATTATATTCATTGACCTTTTTAAATTATATCATTTTAGAAATGCTTTTCGTCAAATTTCTATGGTTTGTAAATAGACCAATTATAATTGGTTAAAATAGGCCCTTCGATGAAAAAATTGTTAACTTGATTGAGCAAATCTTTTTGTTATTAGAGATATTTTTAAGCGCTTAAAAATAATTTCGTAATTTCATTGTAATTCAGATTCTACCTCTGACAACACTGCTATTTTGAATAGTACGCGAATAAAAACAACAGCAAGAATTAAATAAATCAAATCAAATACAAGCATAGGTTCAAAATTATGGATGTGTTAAATTAGAATAGTATTAAAATGAAAAAAAAACAATATTAGGAGATAGAAAACGATTTTAATCTCTTTCTAAAAATACTATATTTTTCTGAAGGATTTCATTCAGATTTAATAAGAAATTAACTTGAGAAATTTCATCTCCCACCAAAAAGAAATTAAGGCTTTTTTTGACTTTTTGAGTGATAATAAGACTTACTTTACGATAATTTTGGAAAAAATGTTGAAGAATTCGAGATAACTTACTGATTTGAGGGCTACGTTAAAGTTATCAAAATGTTCAATTCTCAGAGATGAAACGACTCCAAATGCCTGCATTGAATCTCCGCCATAAGCCTCAGTATAATCTCGACAAGCCTCGGAAGCGATCTTGCCAACTCCGACATCAAGGCCATCGCAGATAACCCAACAACCGGCACCCTCAGCTGCTTTCCATAGGCCTTTCTTCAAGGTTATTTTGAACTGTTTCGTCAATTCGATACAACTGCCATGCATTGATATGATGAGAACAGGATCCTGAACTCGCCACTTATTCTGGAGGAGGATTCGATGCTGACTATCAGTGATAACCTCAGATGTTCTAGTAAACTAAGATGAGCAACATCAAATCAATATTTCCAATTCTTGCTTCTAATTCAAGAAATACAGGGGGAGGGCATAAATGCCCATGTTAAAGTCTACACTAGACATATTGGGAAAGAATGAATCAGAACATTTTGTCAGATTGAAGTTTAAAAATTGAATTTTAATTTAAAAATCGAAAATGACCATGACAGAACTTTGAACACCTATAAATTCCTTGTAATGTTCTACTGAGCATTTTGAATTTACAAGATGATTCAGTATTTCATCAGCTTTCTAGTGGTATGAATTTTACTTCAATATTTTACAATTTTTTAAATGTAATTTTAAGTTATTTCACGAAAAGGTTTATATCATTTGATACAGAAGAATTTTTTTTATTGGAACACGAGTAATTACTAATACCCCCCCTAATTAAGTATTATTTATCTCGACCAATCAAAATGCAGCAAGTGATTTCTATACATTTAGATAGGAAAATAAGTTAGTTTTTGTGAAAATGGGAAAATTCACTGTTTGCAGGGGAAAATGAGTGCCAAATCCATCTTCAGCACATTTTAAAACCCTTGATCTTCATTAGAGAGGAAAAGACAACAAATTGGTGAGTATATACGAGAAAATGTATCTGGTAAAATTATTTCAATTACAAAAAGTGAGATAGTTTTTGAAGGAAGAAAGGACAGGATAAACTCTTTGAAACTTAGATTGGACACATACAGATATACGATTTGAGCATAAAACTAAAAGCGAATCCCATAAGAATCAACAGAAATACTCACTGAAACTCCGTCATTGAAACTTGATCAACCGTTGAGCTGCATAGCTATAAAGTCGACAATCAAAGACATCGGTGCTCATTCCTGAAAATCTTCCTTCTTTTGAGACTAAATTAATCCTCATTTGTTGGCTCAAATGGTGGTAATTGATAAATTGGTTGGACTTATTTTTTTCATAATATCGACAAATAATATATATTCAAACAAAAAGGAAAGATTCTTTGAGCTTTGTTTTAAATTGCATTTTCTTAGTAAAGTTATTTTTCAAAAGTAGGAAATTTTTGGATTCAACCTTTTTATCAAATTGTCAGCATATATGTATCTAGTTCAATACAACTTTTCACAAAACAGTACTAAACTAAGTCTGGGCCTTTTATTCTAAATCAAGAATTTGACATAATTTTACCAAATACATTTTCTCGTATATACTCACCAATTTGTTGTCTTTTCCTCTCTAATGAAGATCAAGGGTTTTAAAATGTGCTGAAGATGGATTTGGCACTCATTTTCCCATTTTCACAAAAACTAACTTATTTTCCTATCTAAATGTATAGAAATCACTTGCTGCATTTTGATTGGTCGAGATAAATAATACTTAATTAGGGGGGGGGAGTATTAGTAATTACTCGTGTTCCAATAAAAATAATATGTTCCAATAAAAAAAATTCTTCTGTAGAGAAAAATTTATATCTTTGTAACTGTTGAAATTAAATAATAGAAAAAACTCTTTTTTAGATCGTTCTTATTATTGTAGAGCAGGATAAAAATTAGCATCCAAGTTTCCTCATGAGCATTCCCCGATTATGATTGGTCTTTACAGGGGAACCAATGATATTCGAGTGATATTTGCCCTATATAAACGGGGAACACTTGGATTTTATTTATCTTTTCTCACTTTACAGAACCATTTGGAAGAATAAACTGACATCAAGATGAGAATTTACTATTTTTACAAAAAAATCAATATTTTTTCTCCGGATTCACAGAAAAAATAATTTTTTGAATTCTAAAACGGAATGAGCTACTAAGATGGGAATATTCGAAAAAAAGCCGAAAAGAATTCAATCTGACCAAAATTAGGCCGTTTTGCGAATTTCGAAAATGCACCAAATTTCCACTTTTTCAACTTTTGAACCCAAAATATTTATCGATTTCGATTATTCGAACCAGTTGATGAATATTGAACGAAGAATTCCAATTCATCTGAAGAAGTTGACTGAAGTTCGTCATTACTGTGGGAAATCGAACCATTTGAATTTTTCGATTATTAAAAATTATCCAAAATCTAGAAGTTTAACTTTTTCTCGGAAACAGTAAGATCTTCGTTCAATGTTGATCCCAAATATCACTGGTTTGAATAATCGAAATCGATAAATATTTTGGGTTCAAAAGTTGAAAAAGTGGAAATTTGGTGCATTTTCGAAATTCGCAAAACGGCCTAATTTTGGTCAGATTGAATTCTTTTCGGCTTTTTTTCGAATATTCCCATCTTAGTAGCTCATTCCGTTTTAGAATTCAAAAAATTATTTTTTCTGTGAATTTTTTGTAAAAATAGTAAATTCTCATCTTCATGTCAATTAGGTTTATGAAAAAAATCATTTTTAATATATGGTAATTTTTCAAATTTTGATTTGGCGTTAAATTCCCATTTTTTTGAATTTCTAGCTGAAAAATTTATTCAGAAAATATTTTCAGTCAAAATTTGCGAATTTGGCAATTAATTGAAATTCAAAATGATCATATTCATGATCCCAATAATAAAATAATGAATTCAACTTGCATTTATTTTCCGTAAGTAGATTGATGAATTCTTTATCTCAAATGATTTTTTTTATTAATTTTAGTACTAACTTTGAAGCTAGTATCTAACCTGTTAGCAAATTTCCAGGTATTCAAGCAGGTTTAGCCTCGTATTATTGATTATAAAAATTTTAAAAACTAATAACTTACAATATTTGGCTCTTCAAGACCTTCAAAGGCAACCTCTCCTGTGTGTTTAATCCAGGACTGCTGTTTGAGCTCTTGTGTTAAATCCAGTTTAGCATTGGCTGTGTCCAGCAAGGCTGTCTCTCTCATAGCCTTGGCAATATCGGCGTACATATTTCTTTGAGTTTCCATGATAGAAAGAATTGAACAATGATGTATACTATTCAATTGTAATTCAAATAATTTTGAGTCTTATAAGGAAGGCGGACACTATAGGAACAACCAATCAGAGCTTATCTGCGACTACTGATGAATAAGTTATAGAAGAATGGGTGTAACTCTACTTAGAAGTAACTTCCTCTTTAATAAATATTTGATTAGCTACTCAAGCAGGAATATAGATTTTTGCAAACAACCTATTTCCTTTGTCAGTTGTGATTCATAAGTTTTGTACCTCAAATTTATTGGGGTTAACTTCTCATTCGCGTAGTATTTTCATAGAATGTCATCCAGAATAGAGCGTTTATTAAAAGTTGAGAAAGCTTGGTTATTACGCAAATCTAAAAAATATCAATATAATTTACACTGGACAAATCTCAATTTAGACTAAGAAATCAGCTTTGTAATATTATAAATATTTTTCCATTAAAAATTAATTTTTTCAATAAAATAACACCGTGATACTGTGAATCGTTTATAGGTTTTCAAAATTTCTTCAAAATTTTAAGAAATACCTTTTATAGTACCTGTAAGTTAAAATCATTTGAAATTTGCTTCACAGAATCAGGAATTTTCCGGATTATACTTGAAAGCATATGGTCTACTTTATGAAATCAACTTGAGATTGAGCATTAAAAGAGGTGAGAAACCCTAGCACATAACAACTAAAAATTCCAAATGCAAATTCTTTTATGAAATTTCAACTTATATACGCAAAAAGAAGAGAAACCTTTCACAATAATAAATGCGCATTTGTAAGTAAAAATATTTCATACAAAGTACAAATCATACAGAGTTGAACTGACTCAAACTAATCTCAATCTTGGATTGAAAATTCTCACTTTTAGTTGTAAATGACTGTGTATGACAAGATGGTTTTTATTTGCCTTGTAAAACTATTTATTTCTTTTTCTTCAATAACAATAAAGACAAAAAAAAGGGTTTTGTTTAAATATGAAAAACGTATAAAAATTTTTTATGGTGTTTTGTCAAACTTAGATGGGTTCTCTTGAGAACAAGAGCTCATCAAAGCTGTAGATTATAATAATACTTTTTTTGATAATAGATAAATTCAACATATAATCTAAAAAATTCTGCTCGGGAGGAATTTTGAAATTTGCTCATGCAATTTTTCCATTCCAACGTCATGGTAATTTAGGAGGAAATTTAGCGGCTGGCGTATTTCTTTTTAGCAAAATTAAATAAAATAATTTAGAAACACTTTCTATGGACAATGCCAGGGCCGCATTCATCATATTCTTGCTTGGATATCCACATTTGTTGGAAAGTTGAAAGAGAGGCTAGGATGGAGCCACCAATCCAGACGGAGTACTTTCTCTCTGGCGGGGCAGCAATCTTGATCTTCATAGTTGATGGGGCCAGAGCAGAAATCTCTCTTTGCATACGATCAGCAATACCTGGATACATGGTACTACCACCGGATAGGACAGTGTTCGAGTAGAGATCCTTACGAATATCAACATCACATTTCATAATTGAATTGTACGTTGTCTCATGAATGCCAGTGGCTTCGAGACCAAGGAAACTTGGCTGGAATAAGGCTTCAGGACATCGGAATCTTTCATTGCCTATTGTGATAACTTGACCATCAGGAAGTTCATAGCTCTTTTCAAGAATGGAACTGCTAACAGCTGTTGCCATCTCCTGTTCAAAATCGAGGGCAACATAGCAGAGTTTTTCCTTTATATCACGGACAATTTCACGTTCAGCTGTTGTAGTGAATGAGTAGCCTCTTTCAGTCATAATTTTCATTAAATAGTCTGTTAAATCACGACCGGCCAAATCAAGACGAAGAATAGCATGTGGTAAAGCATATCCTTCATAGATGGGCACAGTGTGCGTGACACCATCGCCGGAATCCAAGACAACACCAGTTGTACGACCAGAAGCATACAATGAAAGAACAGCTTGAATGGCTACATACATGGCTGGGGTGTTGAAGGTTTCAAACATGATTTGTGTCATCTTTTCACGATTTGCTTTCGGATTCAATGGAGCCTCAGTAAGAAGAACTGGATGCTCTTCAGGGGCAACACGAAGTTCATTATAAAAGGTGTGATGCCAAATCTTTTCCATGTCATCCCAATTGGTTACGATACCATGTTCAATTGGATACTTCAAGGTGAGAATACCTCTCTTGGATTGAGCTTCATCGCCGACATAGGAATCCTTTTGACCCATACCAACCATGACTCCCTTTGGTTAATAAAATAAAGGTGATTAAAAAAGATACAATTTTTATATTCTCGGTGCTCACTTGATGTCTTGGTCGACCAACAATTGAAGGGAATACAGCCCTTGGAGCATCATCGCCAGCAAAACCAGCCTTACACATGCCGGAGCCATTATCAATGACCAATGCTGCAATATCATCGTCTGCCATGTTTTTCTATATGTTTTTCCTTGACGTAAAGATGGTCGTGTGTTTCTTGTTTAGAAATAAAACGAAAAAACTAAACAACTCATATTTATTGACAGTGTGAGATCTTTCAAAAATTATTAGTACAGGGGGTGAGCTACTCTTAGTATATGAATTTTGGCTGCGTCTATAAACTAACGCATAATTTTTTTGAATATGTCCATATATGGACATTTATTTTAAAATATGTGAAAAATGCTCTTATAATATAATATATATATATACAAAACATGTATTAGTCAAATATATATTCTATATATAGACTATTATTAATTACCAAAAGTAATTGATTCTATAGTTTACAATTAAAGCAATAAAGTTAATAATGTATATATTGCATATTAGAACATTTCATCATGATTACACAAATTCCTTAACACATACCTTTTTTATGTCATGAACTCATTTTTGACTCAAAGATTTCAGTCATTTTATTGCAATAAGATTATTACATAATCGTCAGAGATCTTCATTGTCCTTGGTGACAAGAATCACACCTCGATTTGTTAGTATGCTTTTATGACGTGTCTATTTTCTCCAAGCAACACTAAAAAAATGAGAAAATTCATTCTTGAAAAACTCTTTTTAGAATCATTAGAATCGTTGCCAACTTTTCATTCAGAGACATCTGGAAGTAATTTATCGTCTAGCTCGGCTCTTGTAAAAAGAAAGAAATTCAGAGTCTCAAGTGTTTGAGGAGATTAAAATTTGTCATAGAAATGAAGAATTTTTTGTTTTTCAGTTTCAATAAATGACATGTTTCGCTAGGAAATACCAGCAAACATTAACTTTGTCTCAAATCTTCTTTCTTCAAGCTTTCCTGCCTCATTGAAAATGACATAAAAGATCCCGATCATGGATCTTAAGAAAAAGCTCTTTAGGATGACGATCTGACCCTATATCGATTAAAAAGTTCAAGATTCTCGTGCAAAATATAATTGGCTTTTCAATGAGCTATTGATCAAGTCTCCAAGTGTTAGAATAATAGAGTTATGCTCAATTTTGTACTCGAAAGTGGTTCATTTTTGCATATTCTAATTTTTCAATTATCGATCGCATTTTCAGAAATAGGCTTGGATGAATTTTCATACTCAGCATAATAAACCAACTTCTTGTTTCATATACAGATTTGGGATGCTTGATGAGCGTTAAGCTGCATTTCATCAAGTACCACTATGATTTCTTCCCAAGAGGATCTCTCGGAGCAATGTCCGACGAACAAGGGGAGAAGTTCCATCAAGACATAAACTTTTTAGAAGAACGTTATGCAGATGTGAACATAAGAAATTGTTTATCAGATTATTGCTGGCTGATAAAAACCTGATAATGCAAATTCATGAAATAAAGATTTTATTTTATAAAATATGGGAACGAATTTTTTAAGCATTTTTAAAGCATTGCTGAGCTTAGACAAGATTTCAATTACACCAAAAGTTTTAAAGTGAAAACTCAAATAAGTTAGCTACGATTTGATGTATCTCTCACCTTAATTCGAGCGGTAGTGTATAGAATAGCTATTACTATAGTAATATGACCATAACTGAGTGTGGCATTAAAAGGGGTAAAAATATACAAGAACGAAATGATGTTGTAAATTCTAACCAACTTTTTCAGAAAGAGCATAAAATTTTGATTGAAAGTCGAAGAAAATATCTAAAAAGCTCTTTTTCTTGAAAGATATGAGTGTTTGAAGTTAAAATTTATGGAGAAAATTGACTCCAAAATCACAAAATTTTCGACAAAAAAAGTAGCTGGAATGCGCAATTTTTTGTTTTGGGCGACATTCAAGGTATCATTAGATAGGAAATTTAATTGTGATTCTAATGATGCCTAATTAGTTAATTAAATTTTTTATTTTAATAAAAATTTAATTGTTTGAAATTATTTATTTTTTTTTGATTCTCAAATTCGGTTTTTTCAATATATCTCGAAAACCAGACTCAATCTAGAAAATATAATTACAGATCTGAAATCAGCACAAAATTTCGATCCAGAGAATGTTTGGATCAAGATCCTATTGCAAAATTTTTTCTGAAAGTGTCCTAGTGTGAAATTAACGGATAGTGCAAAAAATTTCCTTTAGATTCATTGGTTCATAAAATATCTGCCATTTTCAAAATTGGGGTTAGTACCACCACTGTATTAAATTTTTCATGATTCTTTTTGTAATCTCTATTCATCTACCGGATTACTAGAGGAACATGTTGGTTCTGATCTTTTAGAAATGTTACATGGGGTAGAGATTCGACTTAGAATTTGTCCTATAAGAAGATATTACATAACTCTGGTAAAGAACATAAAAATATCAACATATTAGAATACATTGTACCAAGTTTTAATAGTTTAAGACAGTAATTTTAATTTGAAATGTATTAATCTCCTGTAATACATACATGAGAAACACATAGTTCTTTTGAAGATTTTTGATTTCTTCGTGAGGTTTAAGTTGGAATTTCCACCTCAACACAAAATCGTACCTAAAAATGCATAATCTACAACTGTTGAGGTTTTAAAAATAATTTCCCCATCCCATAAGAGAGAATCGTTGAGACTTCAGGGCTTATACTATGAGCCTTATAGTTCCATCAGAAGCACATGGATTGTTAAAATTGTCTCGTAAAATGTTTCTTTTTTAAAAATTTAAATATCTACTCAATAGTATATATTTGAATTTATTAATGTTATTACGACAGTGAACGAAATAAGAGCTCTTATAAACTACTCAGATCTACTAAATCGCTAGAATTTCTGTTTGCAGGGTTTTATGGCAAACTACTCTATATACAATCTATATATATCTCTAAAAACCTAGAGTTGGAGTAAAAAATTCATTCGGCATTGAATAGATAAGAATAATTTTTATATTTTCTTTTTTACAAAGGGATCGTATTTTTACAATAGACACTAGATGAAAGAATGATCGATTCTTTATTAATTATGTGAGAATCTGTCTCTCGAATGTCCAATTAGTTTTTGGGGAAACCTTTTTGCATGATAAAACAATTAACAAATACATTTATTGAAGGGTGAATAAATCAAGATGGTTTAGCTGTTCGAATACTCTTTCTGGTCAGTCTATGAGAACCAGATTCTTCAGATTGATTAGAGGTGACTGGTTCTCCTGAGCAACTGTCCATTTTTATGTTACGAACTGATTTTCTATTGCCACTGGTGGAAGTGGTTTTTGACGTTTCCGCAGGTAACTCAGGACTATCTTCACACTTGTTTTTCATTGTTTGTTCTCTTATATGGAAGGTTTTTAGGAGATTACATTTGTAAATTGATGATTGAGAGTCAGACAGGTGTAACTGCTCGAATGTATTTCCATCAAAGAGGATGTTGGCCATTTCTGATGTCTGACGGACAGCTCGATCAGCTAACCGAGATGCTAGAAATAGATTCTCTGCGAACGGCTTGAAAAGAGGAATTAATAATTTTAAAGCAACAAGG
This sequence comes from Gyrodactylus bullatarudis, assembly GCA_012064415.1. NCBI lineage: Eukaryota > Metazoa > Platyhelminthes > Monogenea > Gyrodactylidea > Gyrodactylidae > Gyrodactylus > Gyrodactylus bullatarudis. Next base: position 280,956 of record SSNU01000106.1, read on the forward strand.
AACCTCCTATTTAAAATATGTAAGTCAAGAAGGGGAAATGACTAAAATATTTTGACTCCTTTACTAATGCCTCATTACTAATGAGTAGGGCAGTCAAAATGCTATTTTTGATATGTTGCTAGAATAAGATTCAAAAAGATTTATGAAATTAACACTCGTGAGAGACAAGGATATTTCCTCGCGAAAATAATTTTGCTATTTTTCTGCTATTTAAAATCGAATACTATTCTTCAACGAAATAATACCTATTTTTTGCTATTTCTAACAAATCTTATTTTCTTGATTACTATCATCTCTTCATTTGAATCAAGCTGTTTCAATCTCGTAATAGGGCCTGTTCTGAAGGTTTTTGTTTGGTCAAAGAAAAATTTTAACCTGAAAAAAATGCTTTTTTGTGACCGCCGTAGTGAAGAGTAATGAGATGAAGCTGACGCAACTTTTTTTAGTACTGCATTGAATAGTGTTTAATTTATTGAGTTTGGATCCGAAATAGTTATCTGAGATTTTTGATAGACATGAAAATATTAAAGTGTGAATAGAATATAAAATGTAAATGAATAAAGCTGATAGGTTTCTCTCCTTATCTGAGGTTTTCATTCATTGAACCAATCAGAGACAAGAAATGGCATAAGATTCAGTATCAGAATTGCTCGAAAATTTCAAACGTTTCATGTTGATCTGTTTATCTAAATCTTTTTGTAGGTAACAGCAGGCAGAAGGTTAAATTAATAATTTTAAATTAGGTTATGTATTCAATTGGATCACTCAATTGTAATAAATTTTTTACCAATTCAATGATTTTTCAGTCAGTACTCTCACGAGTTGGTCAGTAGATGAGTAGATGTGTACTCACTTTTAATTTAGTGAATGAGGCTGGAATTAGTATTCCGAGGTCCTTTGCTAGTGCATGGAACCAGTTACGATTGACACTCATTGGGGATTTGCTGTTTCCTTCATCTGTAAATACAAAATAATAATACAATAAATGTTCCGGTTCGATATTTCAAGGTACCTGATATATCAGATAACTTCTCGTGAAATTTTCGTTTGTGTATTCTCTTAGTGAGTAGAGATTTACAACTATGCAAAGCTTCAAAACCCAAGAAATCGAACAACAAAATATATTTTAAGAACCGAGACGTTATTCTTAGTATGAGATGAAAAGTGACTTAACCACGATTTCTGCAGGTACCCACTCTAACGCTAAAAGACTATTTAGGAAGTGTATTTCGTCACTAGAATAATTTTGACAATTTGGGTATCTAAGATGATTGCTTTTACTCTCTGCTTTCACTTAATTTCAAATAATCCTAAATAAAAATAAGACAATGTCAATCCCTCTAACTACTGAATGAATGAAAAAGTCACTTTTTCGTATTTCATTCTCGAGGGTGGTGAAAAAAACTCACTAATGACAAGATTTTCATCTGCGGAGTATAAATCATCCGACCAATTGGAATGAGAGAATAGATCATATTTGGAATAGGCAGCCGGAGATTCTGGATCATCATTCTTCAGTATGCTTTTAATATGGTCCTGGAATATTTTGGGAATAAGCTCTTCGGCTACTAAGGGCTTGCTAAGTTTCGTCAAGATATTGCAGATAATCTGGGGATCATTTGGAAGCTGAAAAGAATAATTTTTGAGAATTGATTAAAATCGTTGAGATTGCTCTAGAGTAGGGAAATACAATATTTTATTTGTACGATAATATTGTCGAACCTCATCAAGAATATCTATATTATTAAAAAATAAAAGTTGATTTTGTGAGCCTATGGATGTCTAATCTACCCAACCAATTTTCATAAAAATTTTAACCAGTTATAGATTACCCCACGGACCATGTTCGTAGCGAAAAAAATTTCTAGATTTGGCCTTAGTTGGGTCGTAATCTCGATCAGAACCAAAAAAGTGGCTGACCAATCAGATGGCTTCATTTTTAACACGTAAGCTTGCTTCTTTTTGGTCGAATCTAAGCTGCAATTTCTTAGTCTTCCGAAAGAAGCTGCGATGTCAAAATGAAGCAATGGAAGGTCCCAAATAGAGCATTGTAATATTATTACGTTAACCAGGGTATAGTCTAAATAGACCCGGCGAAATATAACGTTTATCACTCGAATATACGCTTATTGTTCTCTAACCTTCCATATGAATCAAACAAAATTTTATTTTTCCCGAACAATCTTCCATATCTTAATCAAAAATTTATGTTTTAACCGAGGAAGAGACATTTTGAAAATCAAAATTAAAAATTTTGATGTTCTGATTTACTACAAAAATCCCATTTTCCCCAAAATCATCTAAATTCACCAAATTTCCTAGGAATTTCTTCAATATGTGAAAAAAGACTTAATTTTTGCAATAAGCACCATTTTTATTCAAAATGTTGCAAAAACTATTCAAAAACCTCAATTTTGTCCCTTCTCGTAGTAAAATTCATTCAAAAAATTTTGGAGCTTGTTCAAAAATTGTCATTTTCAATCGAGATTTTGTATATCAGACCAAACTCGAAATCGTATGGTTTTACAGGAAAAAATGAGAATTTGGCCTACTCTAGAGTTTTTATACTTACGTTGATAAAGTGAAAGTTTGATAAGAGATAAAACTGAGTGCCATGTTCGATAGTCTTGGGAAGGACATTGGATATTTGTTCCATATTCCCTTGATTTTCAATGATATAGGACCTATTCGAGTCTAAATTCCAAGCGACCTTGTTGAAATAATAAATTAATGTAAACTGTTGGAAGTGATCCGGATCTGGATGGGTTTCATCCTTAACAGGAATCATTGGGGGTTTCAATTCTTTCGGGAGATTAATTCGACATCCAAAATTTAATTGGTTCTGTTGCTTTGCTTCGTCAAAGTTGAATTGAATCTCAGACAGGGGAAGGTTTATTAAGAAGAGACTAGGCTCGTTGATTTGGTCGAGATTTGAGGATAATTGAAATTCTCGGTTTCTCTCATCAGACGTGACAGTCAGATTAAAGGAAATTTCATCCTTTTTAGTTGTTTTCATAGGTTTCTCACAGTTTCTTACCAGGCCGTATTGGCCAGACTTGGTAAAGATGAGGTGGAGATTACGATTGAAAATGTTAAAGTACTCTCCAACGTTAAGTTGTGGCATTATGAGGGTCTTTTTGTCGGGGTTTGTTGAAAAGAGATGGAATTCTAGTTGAGTGAAATAGCTACGCCAGATGGCCATGGCCTCTTTGGGGAAGGGTTTTGATTGTTTTGAACTAATTTCCTGGTGATAATTCATCCAAACATCTAATAAAAGTTTGTTAATTTTTATCATCTTTTAAATCCCCTTTGCTCGTAGTAAAAAAAATTTATTAAAGCAACTTGTCAGTCGATAGAGATGTCGTTGAAAAAAAAAGATCAAGTTGAAGAGACCACAACTTTCATGAAATTTAATTTCAAAAGAGATGGTTTGAGCAATGATTTAAGGAGAAAGTTAACTAATCTCAAATACAATTGAAAATTGTGTTTAAAACTCAGAGATCAACGTTCAAACTGAAGAGAAGACTCTATTGATTTATAAATTCTAATGTGACTGCGGAGCTAATTATATAGGACACACAATCAGAAAGTTGTCAACTAGAGGGAACGATCATCTTAAGAAAGACACAGCGGTGACTAGGAGGAGCCATGAGGCTTCAATTTCGAATTTTTCAATTTTATACAAAAACCCAATTGATGACAGTACAGACGTTTGAGTGATGGAGAAAAACTTGTGTATTCGAAAAAATTATTCCTACAACCTTCAACTATCTTGGCCTATGTGAGCTTTTTCACTTTTCTCTCCACTATTGCTATTTATTGGAGATTTTTGGTGTTATTTTTAGTTCACATTTATTCTAATCTTGTTCAACTTTTACTATTTCTTTCAGAATTTTTAAATTACTATCTTGAATGAATCTTTCAACTGTTATCATTATCAGAGAGACTCTACTCTCTAATTGACCAGGACCTTTGTTTTTAATATATCCTTTTCAAATTAATTAGAAATCTGTTGGGGTGGATTTCAACTAACCAAGTAATGATTTTTGTGACAAGTCTGGATCCCTTGAGGAGATGAAATAAATTCGACATAGGATGAGTAAAAGATGCAGTTCAATTTTTGCAATTTCTTTCTGGTCAATTTCATGGTGGGCATTTTCTCCATCGATAATGACAACGTTGTTCTGAATGAATTTGTTTGAGCAAAAGGAATAATCTTTCTGGTCCATCTATAAAAGAAGGGGGGAGGTAAATGGGCAAAATTTGAAAAGAATAATAATACTCACAAATGATTTTACATAATTGTAAAAAACTGAATTCTCTGCCAGGCTAAAGAAATTTCCAAAATAGATGGAACTATCTTTTAAACTTTTACAACGTGCCAAACTGATGTGCGCACAATCAAATGAGCGCTTTAGTTTGTTAGATAAGATGGCCTGAAACTGTTTTGTGATCAATTCTGTCCAAATGAACGAATCATCTTGTGAACTGATTGAGACCAGGTTCTTCAAGGATTTGGAGAGATTCTTTGGGTGATAGAGGGAAATAGCATTGGTCACAAAGCTCGTAAGAATACGTGGAATCCATTCCTCAACAATGAGAATCTTAAAAAGTCCTCTGATTTGAAGGTTGTTGAAAAAATCAATACTAAAGTCAAGTCTGTTCTGATTGAACAAGTGGAAGATCATATTTCTAAGAGAGAAGTAAATTATGGGATATTTCACAAAGTCTGGAAATAAAATCTTTTCCCAAGGCGTCATATCTGTGTAGTCCCATTCGTAGAGCCGTTCGCCGAAACTTTGAATAATGGGAACTTGAAGGAAACTCGTATTTATAATCTTCGAGACATGGTTGACATCATTGAGCATGTCCTGTTCAAAGAAATCTAGAGCAGGAACAAATTTTAGGCTGCTAATATAATCGGAGGAATTGTTCTTGACATATTTAACACGTTCATCTTCACTAACAGAGCAAGAATCTTTAAAGTGAGTCAGAATGTGTGAGCAAGTAAAGTTTTCATCACTCCTTTTATCATTGAGATTGTTTGTCTGTCGCCATTTATGGCATTTAGAACATTTTTTCCAATTACCCAAAAATGTGGTCAAGATAAAATTCAATTTGTATAGATCAATTTTATCTTCATCGAAATAATTAGAAAGCTTCCATGATTTAAAGTTTTTTCTGAAAATTTTTGAATGATATTTGATACTGTCCAAAGTTTCGTTTTTGATGTCTTGAAAACATACAGAACAAAAGTGTTCACCAAAGGAATAATGAAACCACGAGGAGGATTCTCGGTTTCCTGCACAGTTTTTGTTAATGTTTGAAAGGCATGCTGGTCTTATTTCATTGCAGAAGGGACTCTTACACTTTGTGAAATTAAGCGTAAAGTTGGTCTCGTAACCGCTAAAATTCATATTTTGAAATATTCAAATGCAAAATTCATTTGAAAAAGTGTTTTTAAATCTTGATAATATCATCTTTGGTTAAAAAAGATGAAAATTTCAAAAAAATTATCAAACTGATATTATCAAAATAAATTTTGGGATAGACAATGTCATTGAATAAGTATATGCACCCTAGAAACATATACAAAAATAATTCCTTGTCGATTAAAAAGCTAAAAGGTTTCTCTGAAGATTTGGACAAATTAACATCAGAGGCAGATGATGGTTTTCGATTCGATTTCTCTTCTCCCAAGCACTTGTCGGCGCTAGCAAAAGCTCTCTTGAAGAGAGATTTCTCATTGACAGTTGAAATTCCACTCGAAAGACTAATTCCAACTGTTCCACTCAGGCTTAACTACATTTTGTGGTTGGAAGATATTTTCAATATGAATCAGGGAGTTTTCAGCTCAAATCCCCAAATTTTTGACATAGGAATCGGTGCTTGTTGCATTTATCCCCTTTTGGGAAGTAAAAATTCCTCGTGGTCTTTCTATGGATCAGAAATTGACACGAAAAGTTATTATTATGCCCAAGAAAATGTTCGTAGAAACAATTTAGAAAGTAAAATTAAGACATTTTTAGCAGAGAACAGGGAGGAATTCTTTCAAGACTTGTTTATTAAATTCCCCGAAGCTATGATTGATGTAGTCATGTCCAATCCTCCCTTTTTTGCTACACAATCTGAAGCTGTTGGCGCAGATACTACAAGAACCGACCGAAGACCGAAACCAACTTCTCTTTCAACAGCAGCTCGCCATGAATGTCAGACAATGGGCGGTGAAGTTTATTTCTCTTTCAAGTTGGCCAAAGAATCTCTCAAGTATCAAGAAAAGATTAAACTCGTGACTGTCATGTTAGGTAAAAAGTCTAGCGTCAAAACAGTAAAGAAAATGTTGGAAAAGCTCAAGATCACTCGCTTCTCGTCTTACGAGTTTTGTCAAGGCCGTGTTATGAGATGGGGTCTAGCTTGGTCGCCGAATAGTTCAATAAAATTTCCAGTCTCTGAATTCAGGGTGAAGCGAAAACTTCTGAAGCCAATGAAGATGGATGTTCCTGCTGATAACAAATTCCTTTCTGCTTACACACAAGAAATCATTTTAAACTGGTTGGAAGTGGAATTCAGAGAACTCGAAATGAAGGTTTACCAGCAAAAAAATAAATCAAAAATCGGAGGTTATCACCTTCTAATTAAGGCTTACAAAAATACCTGGATTCATAGTCGTAGAAAAAGACGACAAGCTCAACAAAACACTAAAAACTTTGATAATAAAGAACAAATGATGACTGAACCCGATGAGGAACCCATCAAAGAACCTGAAATAAAGAAAATGCGTTTGACAGAAGAACAGACCGAGGAAAGTTCAGCTTGGTCGGAAACTGAACTCGATGATTCCACATCGAAAGAGGTCCCAATTATTTCTGCCAATGTCTATGTGAAATCTGATCAAGTTGGCTTCAAAACTGAAGATTCCTCAGATGATGAAGGCGGATCAAATGATGGAGACGATCGAGAGATTGCTAAAAACTTGCTCAATCAAAACAATGTTGGCCAAAACTTTTCAGTCTACTTTTACCTGGTCGACTCAGACAACTCAAAAGATGTGATTAATCAATTAATTTTGTACTTGAGAAATCGCATGAAATAAATCAGATCAAATTAGACATTTTATTTATTAAATTTTGTACTTGTTGTTTTGGAGAACTATAAAATTCACAATTTGAGACACGTTTTATTCAATTTAATTTAAAAGTTGGAAGAGAATATATTATTAAGAGGATTCTCGGACGTTTATGAAAATTTACGTGAATATTTAGCTCGTATCAATTTAATTATTCTGACCGTGACTTCAACAAAGTGAAGAAAATTCTATAATAACCAATTTAATATTCTTTATTATTGTACGATGATACAATTGTAATTGTAAAAATGAATAGAATATTATACAATTATTCACAGAGACAAAAACATGAGACAAATTGATAGTGTATTCTTGTATAATACAAACAAAATTCAAGAGAGAAATTTCTCATCTCTATGGAAAAATTACAAAAAATCTCTCAGTTAGGATTGTTGAATAATAATATGATATTACAATGAGATACACAGTATGGATATTGTTGTCAAGTTTCTTGTTGAGTTTACATATAGAATATTATAAGATAGATGGAGGAAGAGATTTGATTGCATTCGTCCAATTATTCCTTCTTTTTGGACTCTTCCTTCTTATCACTGTCAGAGTAGCTAGAGAGAAATAGAGTTAGATGAAAAAAACATACTCCAACATTTTGTTAAAGTCTCCCTTCGCTAATGCAAAAGCAGCTGGAATGAGGGTACAAGCAGGTGACAAATACAACAACGCTGGCTGAGCATGATTGAACACGTGCATAACAAGATAAGTGCACAATAAACCGAAAATGTATGAAGCATATCCAACATGGAAATAGAACTTGCTGTCCTTCTTCAAGGAATCATCGAATCTGAGCAACATTGAGACAAATGCCCCTGGAATAACAATATCTCCTAGACCCAACATGGAACAGCGTTGTGTGAAGAACCCATCGGTAAAGATATCTCTTGGAAATGTAACCTTAATCGGGGCATCGAAGCCTTTGGCAACGGTGACCATCACATCAGTGCCGAAAACCCAAAAGATATCATAAAAGAATAGGCCTCCAAGAAGTATGAAACCATTCAGGAATTTATTCAGAAACAAATATTCAAGTGCAGTCACAGCAAAGACAATGCCAAAAATGTTGTTAAAGAACCAATTCTTGGTGAAAGCATACGCCAAGGCAATAGCTAAAGATATGAGAATCAGTGGGAAATGTTTTGTTTCAAATCCAAAATTTATGAAATCTTCATCTGATTCCTTTTCATCTTTCTTATCTTGAACATTACGCTCGTCTTTTTCATCGGGTTTCTCCGATAAAGTGAAACTATAAACATTGTTTTTCATAAGCATGGGCATTTTGTCACCAAATGTTTCTCTAAAAGTTGATGAAAATGATAGATAATAAACAGCTTACATGAGAATCCTTGATAAGCTAAAGAAACCGGATACTGAAAATAACAAAGTAACTAGTTTGTTGATAATTTCTTTGGAAATTATCTTGAATAGAATATAAATGCCAAAAAGAGCACAACTAGCATTGACAGGGAACATGGTACACTCTTTCATTTCCAAAAATTCAATATCCTAAAATATTTCACAAGAGTTTACTTTAAATCCTTTCTTTTTTCGCGAAAGAGACCAGATACAACCAAAATATAAAGGAATGATAGCCATGAGAAAAATTACCGAGTTTGATGCAATGTTACCCGGGAGAGAAACTGGCGGTAGCGTAGAATTTGTGGTGGCATTGACAGCGTCCATTTCTTACGTGTTAAATGAAGTCAAATTGGTGAAGACACAAAACAAGCATTTTACATCCTCATTTTATAACTGTTTTAAATGAATAATCTTTTGAAAATTTCTAGCAATAAAATCTTTTTTAATATCACCCACATTCTTCTTCGTGGAGTAAAATCCAAGCCACAAATTTCTGCAATCCCTTCAGAGTTCGCTAGCAAGGAGCTTTTGGAAAAGTTGAATTTCGAAAAACATGATCAAGATTTCAAAGCTGCTCTAGACAGATTTCAAAATGATCTCAAAATAAAGCTTTCCCTTCTGATAACTCCTGATAAAATATCCTCTATCAAAGTGAGCTTTTACGGGACTCTATAACTCTCTTCTCTTCCCATCATAATGTAATATACATTGTATATATTTAGATTGATCAAAACCGAACTATTGGTGAAGTATCCACGATCACCTATGACAGGTCCACGAATGAGGCTAATCCTTTGAGTGACTCCTTCATAATAGTTGATTTCCGAAATAACAAAAAATTTAAAACAAACATCTCAGATGCCCTGAGAAAGAATTTATACCCAGAGCTAAAGCAGTCCGAATACAATGGAATTGTTGAATTTCTCAATGATTCCACCATTTCGATTCGTGTCAAGTCAGTTATCACTCAAAAGGACCGTCAACAGTTGATAACTAAAGGAGAAAAGTTGATGATTTCTGCCAAAAAGAATGTTGATGCAATTTATGGAAAAATCGATGGTATTCTAAAAAATCAAAAGGAAATCAAATCTTTTCCTAAGGACCTTGTCTACAAATCCAAAGAAGGGTTCAAGGCATTTGTCAAGGAGAAGCATACAACTATCGAATCTTTATGGCAGAAAAAGATGAGAGAACTTGAAAACTAGTCTGTATGTTGAATTAAAACACAATAATCATTAAAATATCTTTTTTGAATATTCTCTTATTCATTCAATGGGTTTATATCATCGAAAACTACTGAGACTATTGATTCTTTAGGATTTCTAACATCCGTTCAGACAATTTTATTGTGTGCTTTGACTGAAATGTTTTCAAATTAAGATCATTTTGGTCCGCTTGCTTTTGGCTCATTTCATCATGATCCTTCTTGAAATTAATCAAGTTTTGTATAGCGTAGTAATATCCAATTCTATCATGTTTATCTTCAGAGCTTGCTGTCTTTTTGAAAATGTAGGATTTTGTGGCCACTGAAAGACCAAGATCGCGTCGTGTCTGGTTATAATTGTGCCTGATTGATGTGATAAAAGAGAAAATCACATTAAAAAAAAATTACTTCAAAATAAATAACCTAAATGCTTAGTATCTTTTATCAAAGTCATGGCTATTTAAAATTAACCAATGAGGAGATGCCATTCTCACTAAGTCCTACAGGGAAAAGTCAACTTTTCTTCCTACCCAGCCCAGATCCTTACACTAAACTAATTCAAGAATAATGACATAAATACTACTGTTTTAATTTGAAGCAAATATTTAGCATGAATGAACTTACTTGAGGGGATATGTTTGAGTATTCTCGTCCGGTCTAAGGTAACTTTTAAGGGTCTGACATGAATGTGTCCTACAATTCAGCAGCTTTGACTAAAATTAAAAAATTATTGTGTTTTATATGAAAATTAGTGTTTGTTTCAGAAGAATTATTTTGTTTGTTTCTGATTGGTTGAAAAGTTCTAAAATCTAATTGGTTCTAATCATCAGCTTGAAATTATCTATGATTTAACCCTTTCAGTACCGTGGCTACATTTAACGTTATAAATTCTTTTTTCCGTTAATTTCTTTAGGTAGATTGGAATTCTTTCATCATTAAGTTCATAAAATATCGACAAGCTACTCTTTTCAACAACCTATTTTTCATTTCTCTAGCATAATTTTAAGATCATGATCCCTGACACTGAAAAATGAAGAAATAAAGCATAATTCAAAGTGGTGTTTTGTGTTGTGGAAAGTATTATATATAACATAGCAGAAAGTTAATCTGTTCTTTCTCATAGTATAAACTAACTATAATCGAATTATCTCCTATCAAAACTTATTAGGAGCTTAGGTATTTTGATAAAAAATGACCACCTCAGAAGAAAAAAAATGTTTTTTCTTACTATTTGTCTCAACAAAATGTTGAAGAACATCATTTAATTTAGATTATAACGGAAAAATTTGGATTCAAAAAAAGGCTTAATAAACAGCTTATTAAAAATAGAACTGATCCTAATTACGACCACCTATTCAAAATTTGATCCCTCCTTGGTTTTTAGAAAAGAATTGTCCTAAAAATTTTGCTATTCCTGATCAAGGAATGAATGAACAAATAACCTAGATCATGAAATTTTTTTTTGTTTTTTCTTATGATCATCTTAGTTATATGAAGATCGAACTGAAAATTTGAAAGAAATTGCATCAAATTTATCGAGTTGGTTAAACAAATAATATTTAAAGTGCATGAGTTAAGAATCCTGACTTGAAATTAGATAAAAAAGAAAGTATCATTAATTCACCTGTTTGATAGCATTTTTTCGCATGACCCATTCATTCCATTCGTAGTTTGGATCTTTATTCTTGAATTGGGGATGCAGGGCTGTTTGTAAGTAGACATTTTTCTTTTGCTTTAGAGAATTCTGGAATAAATTCTTTCTCAGAATTTCTTCCTGTGAGAAAAACTCTTCGAGATTGAAGAAAAATAACAAATCTGGTCTTCTACGTATTAGTAAATGAATCTTTCGAAAGTATCTATAGAGTGAAAATTTTATTTCTAGTTGATGAAAATAAAAACTATAAAATTATAGACTTTCGAGGTGATTTTGATCTCTACCTCTACTAATTAATAATAAATCTTGTTCTGTAAGATTTCTACCAACATCGGTTTTAGGCTGAGTCAACAAAGTCATTAAATAAAGAGGGAAGATGATGCCAATTATTTTACAAATAAGACCTTTGTATCTCGGGCATACTCATTACAAAAAAACTTGGCAAAATATGCATTTAACCTTTCATGTTTCACCAGTGGAACACAAAACTTTCTTGACTGATAACACTGTGCAACAAAAAAGAACTCATCAACCAAGCTGAAATTTACATATGTGGTGTAGCTTTTCGAGCTGATTCTCATGGTGTTATTCTTTTTTTCTCTCAAAGTTTTTCTCGAGTTTTTTTCCTTAGAATTGGCATAACATCTCTAGATTCTTACGTTGATCAACATAAATAGGCTTAAAAGAAAGATAAATCATCAATTTAGGTAATGGTGGTTTTTAATAATACTTAAAATGTTACCGTGTGTCTAATTAAGCCGATTAAGTGCTCAAAAGTTGGGTTTTATCGATTAAATTTGACAATGAATGGATAAAATTTATATCAAATTATTCATCTCTTTGAGCTGTATAAGAATATATAAATTTTACTCTTGTCAGATTTTCCTGTCAATACAGTTATGACCTCTTAAAGTTTGGAATTTGAACTGAAAAATACTTTTTTCACCTCTCAGAAATAGAAAGGAAATTTATTAAGCTACAAATATAATTCATAAAGATAGCTTCAGACTGGTGCTAACTCAAGTTAGTTAAAGAAGGGTGATTTTCGAAAATGTAGTCAAACATTTTTAAAATATTTAGGAAGTTTTTATGAAAACCTAGGGATCTGCTATTCGAAACGTAAACAATGACATACAGTTGTGCACCAGTTTTGGTGTGTGAGAATGTGCACACCCCGATTTTTCAGCTAAAATTAAGAGTTCGTAGTTGCAATCTACTAAGAAGTAGGACAAATATATTTTAATTTTTTGGGCAAATTTTGTCATTTTTCTAGTTTCTAGAAAAAATTACATTTCTATCATTTTTAATAAAAAAGTTATGGGTGTTTAAATTTTGATTAAAAATGAGCTCAATTTATTGAAGAATGTTTCCTAAGTCACTGAAAAGACTTTAGATAGAATTCTCTATTGATTTTCAATATTTTCCATACTTAATGAAAGAATTTAATAGGGTTTAGTGGTACTGATCGAATCAGGAGAAAATTCTCTACAAGCTGAGACCAAAAACTAGAAAAATGACAAAATTTGCCCAAAAAATTAAAATATATTTGTCCTACTTCTTAGTAGATTGCAACTACGAACTCTTAATTTTAGCTGAAAAATCGGGCCTTATAATTATAATTATATCATTAATGCTAATTATATATCATGAAATGCTAAAAAATTACTTCATGAGATATTCGACACATATCAGATATATATGTTCGAAAACAACCAAAAAGATTAAACCTTACCGCGTGATTCATTGAAAGTCACATTTCCTTAGTAAGCATTAAACAGGCCACATAACGAGTTCTATAGAATGCCTGATTCTAAAAGAAGTCCTTATTGGAAATATTTGCCAAGATATTGGTAATAAAGGTAAAGGAATATATATTGCATTCCAGCAACTTCTTGTGCATCCGAGCGAGTTTTCGGTATTGCTGGTAGAATTGTTAACAAGCAGAGAAATAAACTATGTTATGAAAATATCAATAAAATGATTTCAGTTAGATGTAATATGGATAATTTTTTGAATAAATTGTTAAGCATTTAGAATTAAAGTTTACTTTTGATTCAAAAGCTATAATTATGGCTTTGTGATCTTTAAAAGGGAAAACTAATGAGAATGATATAATTTTAATCGTTTAATATGAAATATATATCATGAAGTGAGATGTATACGTAAATAATTTAAAACATATCATGAAATAATGTAAAAATATATCATGGTATATTTTATCATTCTATGATATGCTTTTCAGGTACATCTCATATATCATTGAAGTCATTTTACGTTTCGAATAGCAGATCCCTATGAAAACCTATTTGCTGAGGCCATTTTTTGGAAAAAAATTTTTCCATTTTTTAAAAATTTGAGCTGAAAATTTTTGTTGATATCAAGGTGAGAGAAGAATCAAACGTTATTTTTCAGGATCACCAATAGACAAAGAAATCAATTACACAGGGGGAGGAGGGTCAAGATATTTTATTCTAAATAAAAAATTCTGATGTAAAATTTTACATTGATCACGAATCTGGTATTTAATAAAATTGCTTGTCTTTGAGCTGAGATATTGGGCAAAAAACAAATTTTCCAAATTTCGAAAAACCCCTCTTAAGCTTTTTCAATTCAATAAAAGATTATAATCATTTGAGTAATAAATTTTACGACTGTATATGTCAATGTGAAAATAAAGAATATAGAAAACCCTTTATAATTTTCTTTTTCATGAAAAAAATGAAAGGGAAAGATTTATCATAATTATAATTCAATTTAAATTAAAGAAAGTAAATATAAATAGTGAATAAAATATTATTTCAAGAAAACACGTTATTTAATTATAAATATTTATCGAAAGAAATTATATAAATCTGTATTTATCAATTATTTAAAACCATAATACATATTTCATACATATAAGCATAGATCGATTGCCCATCCACCCTTTAATTCCTTATTATTCATATTCGTCAAGGTATATCTTGCAGATTATGCATAATTGGCAAAAACCTGATGAATATGCATAATTTTATTCAAATTCATCAGGTTTTTGCTAATTATGCATAATCAGCAGGAAAACTTGCAGATTATGCATAATCGGCAAATTATCCAAATTCGTCACAACATATATATTACTGTTAAATTTAAATACATAAATTTCTATTCTAAAAAAACTTTCCCCTGAATGTTGATGCCTATTCAAAGGGAATGCCCAAAATAAAGGCTTTATTTGTAAAATAACTGGTATCATCTTCTTTCTTTATTATTTTACTTTATTATTACTTTGGAATCAACTCAAAATTTGAGGTAAACTTTATGTCTCACGTAGTTCGATCATGTATAAAGTCTGTAGCATCATAGGAATTACAAAAGACAAGTCTGTTCATTGATTTAGCCTCCCTGAACTCGCCAAGATCGATAAATCCCAAATTGGTGTCCCCTTCAACAACAAGGCCTTCTGTATTAACCAGAGTTAATGGACAGCAACCCTAAAATAAATTTATCAATTTAAAGCTAATTATAATTGCTATGACTTTGGGAATCTATGATTTTTACAAAAATCTCAAATTTTCATCTAGAATTCGATAATTCAAAATCCCTAGAAAATTAAATGAAAATATTCGGCGTTCTTGTCAATTTTTAATCCTAGAAGACTGCTTTAGACCACTTTTCTAACTTTCTTAGCTCAAAGTTCAAAAACTTAGAATCTTTAGTAATGAATGTAATAATTCCTTATTTTCGAATCCATCCAATGAAAATTAAGAAACTAGTGTTTTTTGTTAATTTACTGACAAAAGTGATGCCTACACTCAAGAATGAATTATTCAAGACTGGCAATCTAAAAGAACAATTTTATAATCGTTTAATTATATTACAATATTTTTGAAAGATTAATAGATTTAATTTAAAAGGCCCATATTCTCGTTATTTACCTAGAAAACCATGTCGATTTCGAGAAGTCAAAAATGTCGAAAAATTTTACCAGCTTAGTAATGAATCATTACTAGGGTAACCAAATGCCTTTTTTGCCTTTTGTGTCCATAGATTAATACAGGTATATTAAGCCTGAAAATGTTATCAAAAAATCTCAGATACAATCAAAAATTAATAAAAATATGATATCATACGCTCTCAGGATATGACTTCAATGAAAAAATCGAAGGCTGTTAACTTTAAAATAATCATGATATTCTGCATTCTACTAACTTAAGTTCACAACGAGGACTTTCAAATCTTAATTTTAACAGAAATTAACAGCAAAAATTAAACATTAAACTTGGAAATTCAATTGAAACTTCCCTGTACTCTCCAAAGCTAGAAAAAATCATAAGCAAAATGGTCCAAATGAATATTTCAAAAATATGACCAATCAGATTGCAGAGATTCTAGATATTTATACTCAATTCATTGGATGATCATCCTTAACCAATGATAATAGAAAATTGATGAGTCCCAAAAAACATCTTTTGGCCACACTCCCACTTTCAAATCATTAAAATTTTTAGTTCAAAGTTCGAAAAAAGGGATTTTGGCGCCAAATTGAAATTTGAAAAATGACCATATTTTTAATGAAAATATTTTTTTTCAGAATGTTTTCTTTAAATCATAAAAGTGGGCAACATGAGTAGGATTCCAAAAAATCTTTTACATATTCGAATTTTTGATGAAAAAATCGAGGTTTTCGTAAAAATCATATAATTTCATATCAATTTGCTTTATTTATTCTTAGAATAAACTGATTTCGTACTGACTTAAAACTCTAAATAGATGCTTAATAAACTCACTTCTTCTGTGCAATAAATTTTAAGAAATTTATTTAACAACAAGAACTCACATTCAAGGAAACTTTAGTCTCCTTAATGGATACAGCATAACATTTTGAGAATTCATGATTAAGCTCTCTTATAATCTCCTTATCGGTCATTTTATCAACCTCATCGTCATGATGGTCTCTTTCCAATTTCGGGAATTTATCCAAACACATCAAATCGATCATTTCATTGGCTGAGTAACTCTTGACTTCGTTCATGAGATCAGTTAAACTGGCAATGTATGCAATGCAACACTTCATATTGATGAGATCATTCTTGATCCTTTCGCATGCCAATGTGAACTAAACATAAAAAGAGAAAGGGTTATTTCCGGGAAAAAAACTCTTATTATATCATTTTGTCAACAGTTCTACATTTTACTAAACTTGTATTTTTGATTAAGTATTTTAGATGCTCTATACAAGTTTTTAGTGGTTTTTTTGGAAAAACAAATGGTCAATTTTTTGCTCTCTGATTGGACAATATCCTCGTACGCATTGAAAAGAATCTCATTGGTTCTCTCTAACTTTCTATTCTCTATTTATTCATGCCTGTTATGCTTGAACGGCAATAAAAATTCTTATTCGAATAATATACCTCAAGATTCTAGATAGTATTTTGATGAGTCCGATAGACTAACTAATCTAAAAAATACTGACTGTGTAAGAGGTCATTGGAGAGATTTTGTTTCATCTGGTCATCACCTTTACAGATCACGAGAAAATATTAGAATCTGAAGTCAAAGGTCGACTTTCTCAGCTCTAAAATTAAAGAGGATTTTGTTGAGATTGATGTCAAAAGACAAAGGCAAATTTTGTCTTAATTCATCAATTTTGGTGGTTTTTTTATCTGTTTTTGATCCAGAAAGAACGTTTAATCCTTCCCACACCTAAAAATCAGCAGAAATTTTCAAATAAAAATTCAAAAAATGGAAATATGGCGCTAATTCGAAATTTAAAAATTTAATTTTTTTCCAAGAATTTTTTTATGGATTTATTTTCTTACCCTCCCATCCACAAAGACCAGACTTGAGTTACCTTTGTAAAATCCAACGTATCCAGATGAACCCTTTTAAATGCCGTGTTCGATACTTGGTTCCATTTTAAAAGTAAAAGAAAAAATAATTAATTTGACAAAGATGACCTAATTTCCTAATTTTTTAAGCTTGAAATCGAACCATTTTGATTATGACGAAGGTAAATGATCCTGACAATGATACATCCTGGAATATAACTAATTTTAATTTATAATAAACCTCTTTTTTACAAGTAAACAATCCTTTCCGTTAAGAAGAGATTCAAACAAACCATCACGGACGAATTAAGAATACTGCCGAGATCATTTTCTCTTTCTAGACACTTTCTACCATACGCAAGGCTTTTAATTTTTGAGTTATTTTTCTTTGGACGAAACCTTTCTGCCCACAAAGAAAGTTTGGATTATTATTTCATTGACTATAACGTTGTTCACTTGCCACCTGACCTGATGTTGTATTCTGGCTTGTATTGGTCTATCTGTAGAAAAAGAAAAAGACAAGAATGGTTTAGTATTTCTTAAAAAATAAGGATAATAAAAATTATAGCGATTTTTATAGCTTCTCTTCATTTTCTTTTTATACAGATAGACCATCACAAGCCAGAAGAAAACATCGGGTCAGGTAGCAAGTGAACAACGTTATAGACAATCTTTGCCGAACAGCTCCCTGAAGAACTACTTGGTTCAAAATTCTGAATCTCATTTCATTCTTAATTTCTCTGTATTTAAAAGATCCTTCGTTTCTAATTTACATGTCTGATGGTTCCAACGCCTTCATTTGTTACAATGGTCAGCACAGTTTGAGATTTAAGCGCTTAGAACGGTAAACCGGGTTCGTGAGGCAAACTGGCGGTGCAACTGGAAGGTACATTCCTTATTTCTGTGGTTTGGCAATATCTTCCATCATTAGATATAGGCCTGCAGAAAATAGGTTCCGCTTTTACCCATGTATAAGTCCAGCTTTAGCTTTGTTTAAATTTGTTGATTAATACTTTGAGGTAAACGTCATCTAGCAATCCGTAATCTTCAAATGTATTTTTTTCAAAACTTGATGCAAACCCCTGGTCCCTATTTTGATCCAGTTTCTTTTGCAGATCACACTGAAATCTGTCGCTTTTATCCCTTTAATTTCAAGGGTCAAGTTTAGAATTAAACGAATTTATCTGTAAATGTTAGCATACTGAACTGTAACGGTCTATTATACTGCAAGTATAGCATTTGTGATTGGAAACCTCGTTGATACTTTTTGTTTGGCTTTTCTTCATTTTTGTGACATTTTGAGCAGTATCTTCAGTAGTTCTGGCCGATTTTTTTCGTCATATTTCCGGTAAATAGAAGAAATATAAATGTCTTTATCATCTGTATTTATCGAAATCAGAAAGCAAGAAGATAAGGAAGCGATCAGTAAGGTCTTATTTAAATAAGATATTTTAAAATTACAAGAACTCACCTTCATTTCAGTATCATTTGAGTCGACAATAACTTTGAGCTGATCCAAGTTCTCGTTAAGGGAATCTTCCATATCATGAAATAGTTCGATCACATTCTTTATGTTGAAAGTCATTTCAACCATGTAAATTATGTATTGTTTAGAGTTGATAATAAAAGATTTTATTAACTCCAGATCAAAAGAGCATTTTGGATCTTTATGCACATCAAAGAATAATTCTGTGTATTTCTTAACCATTGATTTAACCTGGCGAATATCTTTCATAATTGTTATGATAATCTTTGGCGAGAGACCAAATAGCTGGCGCATCTCATTAATCGTGTCAACACCGTGCAATTCTCGTTCCTGGTAAAGAGTAATTCCTATACAAATGCAAAGAACCAAATTTAGTCGATTGGCTCTCTTATCCTTTCTAAGACGAGAAAAACTATTTAGATCATCAAGTGAGAAGAAATATTTAAGAGTTCGTGACATGAAAGCATGAATTTTTGGGTCATTATGGATGAGTAAGTTAAATTTTACCCGAGTCAGTTGTATTATTTTATTATTGAGAGCTTCATGTTCAGTCTTGATCCAAACCTTTTTAGCAAGTAGATCTGTAAAGGAATTCAGAAAATCATCGTCAAGATTTTTCCGATAAGTTGCCACCCATTGTTTAAACTCCTTGCAATTCGACTTAAAAGTGAGAAACATTTTTATAGATGCCATGCAAAAAAGGTTATAGCTGCGATAGTTCTTGCATACAACATCCTTTAACTTGTTTATACGAACTTTAGATCCAACAAAATCATTGTCAGGATTTATGAAAGCACATTTTATCTTAAAAGTTAAAAAATTATTCGTACCAGAATGAGAATAAGTTCTTTGCTCACTTTTGGTAATTCAGTTTGAATTAATTTAGTGGCTTCTTCTAACAACTCTAGACTTAACATGTCTATAAGTCAATATATTTCATGTTCAAATTCAAACTAATGCAAGAGTCTGTTGCTGGCAAATAGTTTAAAAACGTCGTAACCGATAACTAAGTTTGTTTTAAATGAAAAAGATTTTGTATGAAAAAAGAAAAGAGCCGGATAATTTTGTTCCAGCCAATTTTCTTAATGATCTGAAGAAAAATGGTAATTATTATTGATAATTACTTCAGTTTTCATACGTAAATATTCCCTATCAAGAGTGATATGTGAGGCTGGTGTCTTCTTTCAGCAAATATGTTGGTAATTATATCATATTTAACCATGATCTTCAATCAGCATTGAAATATTTTTATGCGCTCACATATATGGATATTGGAAGCTATATTCTGTGGAGAACTTACTTGGATTTTCTTTCTCTATATGTCTTCTAGCTTATCTGATGAATTTTTTGCTAAATTCTTATAGTAATTTTTGGAAGGATGTACGGCTTTACTTTGTCATCTGTTTTTTTACCTTTTTGCTATGTCCATTGTTACACTCTTTAATGATATCAGTATCTGATGATACAGTTTATGCACTAACAGCTTTATTCCTTCTTATTAACTTTTTAACTTATAATTATAAATGCTCAATTGTTACAGATATCAGTTCTTATTTGCTAGAGCCAGGTCCAGATACCCTGTCCTTAACATCGGGTCTTTTAGCTTCCTTGTGTCTTTCTTCAAGATATTCGAATCCTCTGGGAACATTTCTTACAGTTCTAAATGCTCTGCATATATTTGGCTTCTGGCCATCTTTTGCTCGAACTCTTAGAGTAAGTAATATTCTTTTTGTTTAAAACCTTGAAAATCGTGTCTAGAGCATAAAATCTATGAGAAAACCCTTCTGATTATGTAAAATTAACTCTTGGGAGCTCTTGTAAATTATCTTGAAAGCTTTCCTACTGTCTCATATAAGCATAACTTTGATATTTCTTCTGTGAAAAATGTCCAGATATTTCTTTAAAATAACTCTGCTCATTTTAGAAACTGTTTGGCATTAAAGCTCAAGCTGCTCTGACTGGGATCCTGTTCATTTTGTCAAGTTTTATGGGTGCAAATCTCGTTTCGAATTGTGTCAAAAGTGACCCCCAAGACTGTGCACCTGTCTACACGGGCACCATGATTGCATTTCAACTAGTCAGCCTCATTTTTATAAACTTTATCTGTCCTCTTTTATTGTGTTCCAATATTTGTCATAAACAAAATATCCACGGTCCCTGGGATGAGGCTGTGATTACAGGATGAATTATTATTTTTTAAGAATAAAGATTTCTTTACAAGTTTATCACTTTTGAACAAGAATAAGTTGCTTATTAGTATTTAATAATTAGTATTCCTGTCCAGATCACAATTGCCTAGGCTTTCTAATTGAATAGATGAATCCCAAGTGCAATTTTGATTTTGACTCATAGCTATTGATAATTAGTATAAATGAATCTGTGGATAAAAACCTTTGAAAAATACCAGATTGAATCATGGATCCTACTCATGATATGAATCAGGATTCTCTTGTCGTAATATGATTGAGAAATTCAAAATTTAACATGAGAAAAGAAAGAAAGGCAAAAGACGTTTTTTCTTACTCAACACAATATATAATAATATATTAAGGTTCTTTAACTTTTTCAATATTTTATCTATAATAGTAATAATAATTTATATGTATAGTAATATTTCCTGAAGATATTGGTGTCTTTTCGTGTTTTTTTGTATTTGCTTGCTTCTTTTTTCTTGTTCGTGTATTGTAATGCTGTAAAAATTGCATTTATATTCATCACTAGAGAGTCCGTTTGTTTTGTAATATTATTTCTTAGCCTTAACCAATACAGTATAAAGAGATAGATAAAGAACATTGGGAACACAAGGAGAATTTTCAAGTAGTTTTGGCCACTTATTATAGTAGTAATCAGACCGCGTCATCAAAGTTTCATATTTCCGTCCTGTTCCAGGAGAAGACGCTGCCAAGACTCAAGGTTGAGTAAAACTGTTGGATTATTTTGTCTGGATGAATTAGCACAATCAGTGGTTGTTGAATGGCTTGACCCTTCATTGGAACTGTTCAGTATTGGTAGAATAGTCGGTTTGGGCGGCAGAAAGTGGCGAGCTTCTTGGTTAGGATAGACGTTGAAATCGTCAACCGGATGAACCTTAGCGAGGTATTCATCAGTATACAGATAGTCTGTGAAGGAGCTTGAAGTCTGGACCCAATCGGCAATTGACTTTTCTCGTTCATGAGATGTAATGATATCCCGATGCTGGACATGATAATGAATCCCTTTTTTGGCAATTTTAAATGATCCAAGATTCCGCTGGTTAATGCTGATCTGAGTCTCACGATTCCAGTCCTGATATTTGACTTCGGCAAGGATTTCGTAGAGTTGGTCGACCTGATCAAACCGAATATTCGAAAGATTTGCCTTGGCAACAGAAGGGAACTGAGGATTGGAATGAGATGACGAGACTGAAGAGTTTGGCGTTGATGCCGAGGTCTTCTTTTGATGATTTGGTTCCTTGTATTGGCTGTTGCTATTACCATTGTTATTATTAGAGCCCCGGCAAAAATGTTGACAGGGTAGATAGGAGCAACAGACCTCATGGATCCAAGGTAAATCAGTGATTAGATCCCAGCCGATACCGTGTTCGGTTCTGGTCAGATACTTGGAGTCGTCTGGGTGTTGAACTTTGATTAGATTCTTGCGAATTAGCATCCTGGGAAAGAGAGAAAGAAATTTTTTTTAGATTAATCAAACACTATATAAATTATAAAGATTAAACTCACTCTGAAAAGTTCATCACTTCACGGAATAGTTGGTCAAAGTTGGAATGAAACTCTTCCATAGATCTCTCGGATTGATCGTGTCTAAAGTCATTAGAGACCATAACATGGGCACCAGTGGCATTCTCCCAGAGAGTGTTTTCAACCTTTTTATTGTAGTCACCAAAGGGTCGATACGTGATGAAAAGATTCTCCTCGTGTTCAGGATACAATTTGGCAGCTGTGTAGAGCCAGTTATAAATAGCAAATTTGGGACATCTAATGATGCGAACACGACGTAGAGATGGTACATAACTCTTTATAGTCGTTGCTTCGGGATCTTTGGGTGCTAAAAGGATTCCTTTTAGATTGGGACAACAATCGACAGTGAGATTTTTCAACCTTGGCAGCCATCCGAGAACAATGTGGGTGAGGCCAATCTTTTCCAGATGCAAAGTTGTGAGAACATTCGATGGGCCTGTTGGTATCACCTGTGGAATGGTATCAGATATTTGGCTGGAATTGTTTAGGTTGGTCTGGATGATTCGATGTGATGTTTTGTTGACAGCTGATTGACAGACAGTGAAGACGTTGATTTGACAATTTGACTGTGGACTACATCGAAGTTCATTGGTATCGACACAGGCATCACGGGCCTTCCAACTTTTGGCAATTGTCACATGATTGATCTCCAATGAGGATTGTGACGTAGATGGAATACCCGGGGAGGAAGAAGAGGGGGAGGACGATGGACTGGGATAGCTCTGGGTTGTGTCTGGTCTCTTTGATGGAGTAAAAGTTTCAATATCACAATTATCAAAGTGGCCAGAACACAAGAAGCATTTGTAATATGCGGATAGGGGCTGGATGAACTTTCTTTCGGTAACTCTGCGTGTCTCTGTAGATGGCTAAAATGGTAAAAAGAAGAGAGATTAAAATGAATTTCATGAGTTGATGAAACAGAATGAACTTACAGTTTTCATGTCCTCTTCAATTGTCAGCATTTCACGAGTTGAGGCAAAAGATTTTCTCTTGGATCGTGTGCAAATCCCGGAGGTATCCTCATTACTAGAGATATCACCATTGATACGCAGGGACTTGGCCCTAAGGCTAATCTGTTCAGTTGCTCTCCTCTTGCGTGGGTTGGGGAGGAACTTGGATGCTCTAGTCTGAACGCCAATAGACGTAGATGATGACGGTGGAGGAGATGAGCAGTGTGAATCACAGCTACTTTTATTAGTACTTGTCTGAACTGATGAAGAGTTTGTCGAGGGCATATAAATGGAGAATATTCTAGAGTTGAAATCACTAAGCCAATACTCATCACGATAGAGTTCCCCAAGATTATTATACTGATTAGAGGCAATGAATGGATGAAATGCAAGGCCACCATCGAATGGATTAGCAGAAGGAGATGACATTGAGACAGGAGTCTGAGGTGTGATTGTACCGGAGGGAAATGGAGGCTTTGCCTTGGATAGGTCAGGATAGGAAAGACGAAGATATGCATCAACCTCCAAAAGGGAACAAATACACGTTTGAGTACCAGTTGACTGGGTCTTTTTTATGTGACGAGTCTTTTTAGTTTCTTTCCTCTTCTCGGTAGACAAGAGTGGTTGTCGACCCAAGAGAATATCTTGAACTTGTCTATTGCGTGTCTCATACTCATCATTGTAGATGCCGCCAATCAACTGGAGCAATACTGATGAATAAGTGTGCAGGCGTAGGGATAACTAGATGAAAAGAATAGAATTGAATGTGAAATGCAATAAATCAAATTTTTCTTGGTTTGGTTAAAAATAAAATGAAATTTGAGAAGGGATTGACACTGTCTTGTTTGTTTAAGACTTATTTGAGATTTTGTAAAAGTAGAGAAAACGAAATAAGAATAAAAGAAATAATAATAAGCCTTGAAATATATTGAAGCTTAAAATTAGCATGGTTTAGATTCTGAACATAAACATTCCAAATACAAATCTTGGTTCTAACGGATAAATTGGTACGAGTAAGAGGTCTAAACTCTAATGATTATGAATGACCTAGAACTGGATTTCAGCAAAGGCAATTTGTCGGAATAATTGTAGTCTCTCTCGTTGATGTTGTTTCTCTGTTGGAATATGATTAAGAAATGTGCATTGTAAGATAAGGGAATTGAAGAGAAGCGCTTTATTACCCCACATAGTCTAGACGATAATGGAGAGACTAATGATTTAGTTTAATAACTTGAAAATCATATTTATTGGAAAAAATGGAATATTTCTCTCTCTTGTTTTCTGAAGAGACTACTCAAAATTGACAATAAAATATAAATATATACTCAGAGTGAGAGAAAGAAAAACAGAGAAGCAGATGAAAATTTTCTTCGTACAAAGAGAAATCAATAAGAATGGAATTATCGTCTCTTTGCGAGTACACACTACTAATAATGTATAACTGAGAGAAAAAAAGAGTCTTGTCATTTTTTCATTCATTCATTCATTTAATTCATGATCTTATAAGCTACAAAATGTATGCACACACATCTTTCATGTTATGTGTGTGTGTTTACAAATTTTAGTTGTGAATGAAAAAATGTACGCACACAAGAGAGATGTATTAGTGTGTGTGTGTTGCTGAGAATGGTGGTGAGCCAGACATAACATAAATAGAGTAAAGTAATACACAATTAAGATGATGAAGAAGAACCATTTCATATTTCAATAATGGTACTCATTTTCTCTCTCTCTCTACAAGAAAATAAGAACAAATGTGCTCAAAATCAAGAGAGTTTTATCATCCAATTAATCAATTATTATTAATATATGTGTGTACTAGAAAGAGAGAATTTTTTATTTTTCAAGGTTACTATAAAGAAGGGGGGGTATTCTTCTCAGCTATAAAAAATCGAGAAAATCAGGTACACTTGATGGCAATGAGGTATCTACCGACACTATAGTTGTACCCTGATTTTCAAATGTCATTTTTGTCATTTCCAGGGCGAGGGTTAGGAGCCAAAGAATTTTTTTCAAGGGCTATTGCTAAGAATATGCAATATTTTTCAAGAAGCCAAATTTTAGTTTAGGAAAGAGTTTTGCTGAAAAATCTCAAGATGATATCAAACGGATTGCATATTTGAATTAAACGGGTATGGTATCTTGATAGAGGTTCCTTTCTTTCTTTCCCTTCATCTCTGCTAATGGGTTTTCAAAGAAACGTTTTCTATATATTTTAAAGCAAGTAATCTTTAGCAACTAGCATTCATTGTTGCTAAATTATTCATAGATTATTATTCAAAAGATTATTATCCTTTCAGAAAAGTGGTAAAAAATGATTTTCAAATTCTTTAAAACAGAATTATATATGAGCAGGGCAACACAAAGAATATTTTTTATGCTTCAATATGTTGTTTAATTTCACCTTTTAAATGATTTTCTATATTTATATTTTAAAAATAATCTCAAATTCAAAAGTTATAAATGCATATTTTACATACTATATGCTTTTATGTAAAGAGCATAAAAAAGGGAATATTTTTGAAAATAAAGGAACATTTACCCCAATCGTTTATTAACTATTTTTATCTCACTCATCTGTAGATCAAGCCTCGTCATCTTAGACGAAAATGAATGTCTATATAATTTTTTTGTGAATTCGGCCCTTTTTTTGAATTTAATTATCAATTGATTACATTCCTCGAAAAAGAAACTTTGAACATCCCAGTCTAATTTTTTTACCAATCAGAACGAATGAACAACAAACTCTTCTCATTTGTCAAATCAGTTATGAAAAGGAAAAGAAACTTCAATGACGAGAATATCGAGTTTTCTTGTGTATTTTCGTACAATAATAATTTACGTATATTCCATCGAGTGCTTTTTATTTTAAAGGAATATTTAAAAGAATATTTTACGAATTTTAAGGAATATTTATAGGGAATATTTTAGAAATTTAATGACATATTATGTGTTGCTCTGAATATGAGAGAGGGAAGAATATGTCCCTCCTCATGATACAATGACTAAGAAAGGGTTAAATGAATGAAAGTAAGGCAAGCTATCTGCAGTACTCTGCTCAAAATTAGCACCTAATATTAGTAGCTAGTTAGTAGAATCTGAGATTTTCAAAATTTTGCTTTCATCTACTTGTGTTAGTAGATGGGAAATTCAATGGAAAATGGACTTTCTCATTAGTTTTACATAAACTGTGAGTCTTTTCATCGATTGGTTTTCTTATTGTCTCGATAATAAATCAAATTAAATCAAATAATTGGAGAAGGGTACAAAATTTCTCTGCAGGGCAAAGGCACTTGAGAAAGAGAGATGATTAGATGTTTTCTCTTAATTTACTCATTTTGAATTTGAATTTTGTCACTAAAGTTGTATATAAATTTTTACTAATTTTTATTGATGGAAAGTAGTCATTGTAACTAAAATATTCTCTCTTGTATTCACAAATCCAAGGTGTGAGGTGAACATGCACGAGAGCAAGAACTCTGCTGCGTTTACATTACTACTACTACTAATACTACTGTGTTTGTATGAATAAATGAAACCAAGAGGACAAATAATTTATCCTTAAAAATACAGAAGAAGTAGTAGAGAAAAGCGACCAATCACAAATGTGAATTAAACATGACTAGTATTAGTATGAATATACACACATTTTGAAAAAAAGATTGGGGTGGTGTCTGGGGACAAATAGATTGAGAGAGAGACGGACACACAAACACACACATCTATATAGTTGAATGAATGAGAGAGATGACCTGAGATGATGAAAAAACACACAAACACACACAAAATAGCACGGAGAGAATTATTATCATTGAGATTAGTCATCATTATCATGAATATCAATACAAGTTGGAATTTTCTCTCTATCTCAGTGTGTGTGAGTGAGTGAGTGAGTGTGTGTGTAGGTAGAGAGAAAAAATCGATACAAGTAAAAAAAATAGTAAAAATAAAATAGATAGATAGACAATTAATGAAGCTCAAAAGGAATACTCACGAATATTTCAAATGAAGAGATTGATGAATCATTTGATCTGATGGTGTTGATGGAGTTGAAATGTGAGACATCTCGAGCGGAGGAGCCGAGGCCGACACCAGATGGTGAGAGAGAGGGATAACCTATTCTCGATATACTCAAGGAGTCAGCGATCACAAGGAGGAGCCAGAGAATGCGATAATCGTTGGTGGGATCTTGGCTATTCTCCTCATCGAGAGTGGTCGAGGTGACATTTTGCATTTCCGTGGACCAGGTATTCTTCCATTGGGATTTGTCGTTGAACAATGAGGTGAATATTCCATGGCTTGGCGGTGTAATGTGGAACATGTCACGAAGGACCAAGGTATCCAGGGATGGATATGGCTTCCCTTCGAATAATGCCCTCTCGAGTGACTATTTTAAAACAAGGATGGTAAAAAATTAATTTGTTTAAAAAATCGTGACTGAGAGGCAGAGTAAATGTTTTTTTGAGGTAGAAACTGATTTAATCTTTCTCTATAGTCAATAATACATACAAAAATGCATTTGGTGGGCATTAGAGCTGCATAGAAATATGTTTTTTTACTTGTGATCAATTAAATGAGAGAGGAATACACCCAAAATCGAGAGTACTTAAATAAAGAGAAAAGAATGACTCACCCTTAGTGATAGAGTTGAGCAGTTCTCAAGTATCAGGGATTTCAAGGGACTATTTTGAATGGAGTTGTCAGGGTTGGTAGCTTGATTCAGGAGATTGCCGTCTGCATTGATTTCCTGTTGGATTTCTTCTCTTGTCAGGGATTTATCCCAGGAGGAAATATCACTCAAGTAAGGACAATGGCGCAAATGCAGAGATAACAGTTTTGGACAAACATAGTGAATGAGACGAATGCCTCTGTCGGTTATAGCAGAGATGGGCATAGATGCATCCTGAGATTCTGTCAGTTGGAGGTGATTCAACTCGGTGAGAGTTAAACGTGACTGATACGGATCCTGGTAGCCGAGAACGAGACTTTCCAACTTTTGCAGTTTAATTCCAGAGAATGTGAGAGCTTCAAAGAGACTGTTCTTTGACTGGCCTGACTGAAGGGCTACATGAACCAGGGAATTTTGACTAGCTATCAATAGGAGGCCCATGTCCATTTCTGAGACATCCTTATTACCAGCAAGGATGAGTCGTTGGAGATGACGAAAGTTGCGCGATGGACTCAGGTAATTATCCAAAATATGTTCGATTAGGCCCTCTTGGGTAAAGAAATTCATCAAATTAGAAAGAATGAACAAGAGATCAAGTGTCAAGAGTACTTACCGACAAATCGAGAGCCGACAAGTTCCAATCTAGAGAGTTGTGTTGCTCTGGAGAGTGCTGCAAAAATTCTAACAAAACGTACAAACCTTGACGGTCCGACACAATTATTAAATACAAAAGATTGCAATTTGGGAGCGGAAAAATGAAAGAACGGATCTGAAGAGGTGAAAACAACCCATTTCAAATGCAAATATTTTATGTTATCCAAACGGGGCAGGGAGTTTATTGAAATCGAGACCAAGTCCAACTTTGTTAGGCTTGTTATGACTGTGGGTAGGGGTATGATGAGCTGATCCGATGGCAACGGAGAGATGATCGAAGAGTTTGTATTCTCATTTCTAGTTGAGGTTGATTCATCCCTGTTCTCCATGTTGGCCATGTTACCTAAATGGAGAAGGTAAAAATTTGTCCAATTGATGAGGAAGGGGGGAGAAAAACTTACCTCTCGGTTGATTATTATTATTGGCTAGTAAAGGTTGAATGTTATCTGGGTTTTGTCGCATAACCAACATGGCGGCAACAGCAGCTGCTGCAGCAGCCGCTTGACCATTGGGATTATTGATAAAGGGATTTTGTCGGTTCTGAGGAGCCTGGGCGGGGACAATTCTCTGATTGCCTCCACCTTGATTCACAGGACCGAGTCTTTGTATCTGATAGGGTCTGTCGGGGATTTGATTTCTCTGTTGATTATTGAGGGCTGCAAAGGCCCAATTGATATCGCCACCAGGTTCATTAATCAGGTTGTTGTTATTATTATTGGCTGGATTTTGTTGGTTGGCAATGTCGTTTATCCAATCTGCTGCATCCATAGCGGGTGCAACAATTAGGGGTTGTATAAAGTTATCCTGTTGATGTGGCTGTTGGGCTTGTTGTTGTGGATTATTATTATTGTTGTTGTTGTTGTTGGGAAAAAAGTTATTTTGATTAGCTAATTCAATCGGAATGACAGGACGAGCTGCGACGGCGGCTGCAAAAATATTATCAGGATCTGGAATTCCATTGACGATTAGAGAGCCGACATTGGCACTTGAGGCTGAAGTGCTTGGACAACCTTCACCAATGGAAAGTTCACACTGTGGCTCAAATAGATTTGCCTGGCGACTTGCTCCTATCGCGGCTTTGTGAGCATAGTTGGCAGCGAATTGAGCAAGTGAGGAACGGCCGGTCTTGTTGCCATTTGTCTGATTCATCATATCACCAACATAATAACCAATAGAGGCTTGATTCTTTGAAATGTTGTTCATAGCCATGATGGGAGTATTTTTTGATGATGACACAGAATTATTAATAGAATCAAGGGATTGAGAGAACCAGGTTGGACCTGGTTGATTTTCCAAGGGCAACTTTACAGCATATTCACTATCCCAGAGGTCTGGACGATTGCGGAACATACCATGAAATTTGACGTAGGGTAGATACTGAACAAGATTTGACATTAGTTCAACATTCATAATTTCCACAGAGCGCATCTTGGTACAACATCGAAAGCCATCGATTATACCGCCATACGTAAGACCAGTATGTTTCGAAGTATCATGAGAATTGCCAGATATAGTTTGAGGATAAAATCCGAGGATGTGGGTAATTCTGGGCGTCTTGGAAAGGATCTTCTTCAAGGTCTTGTCATCGAGACTTGGCGGAAGAAACGCGAAAGGAAGTCCATTGGTGAAGTTGATTCGTTTGATCATGCCAAGATAACTTTCGACAATATCTTTAATTCTTCTACTAACCCTCTGCATACGAAAGACATCCTGAATATTCAGATAGTGGAGGATACGCGTGAGGATTTCATAAGGAAGTTGGTTGAAATTTCTTGGCTTTGTTTGTCTAGCAACGAATTGTTTACGAAGCTTCTCCCGTTTCAATCTAGACCGAAGGGGATAAACATGTTTAGATGAGTCATCTTGGTTTGTAGTGGAATTTTCAAAATCATCTTTTTTATCTAAGGAGGCGGTTAGACCGACAACTGAAGTAGAATCAACATTAGATTTTTCACTGTGAAGTTTATTGTTAAAATCTTTGCCGGAGCGGGAGGTATTAGGATCTGAAAAGTAATCTGAGAATGATGGAGAATTATAACAGCCTATACTATCACTGGCCGTTGTTTCTCGTTCAACAGCCGGGGAAGGATTAAATGAAGCTGATTTTGAGCTATCCTCGCCAAAATCCAGGGAATTATGATCACAATCGGCTCTATACTTGTTGGACATGGACGTGGTTGACTTTCTCATCATATAATGAAGCTTTGATGAGCTTCTCAAGTATCTAGATTTGAAAGACTCAGACCTCTTTTTGAGTGGTGAAAGATTTTTAAATGATCTACTTCCAGATGGCGTCATTTTTGTGGACTCAGCAACCAAACCTTTCATGTCTGATTCACTTTTGACGGTCGTAAAGTGAGATTGCAATGAAATACTTGATGATTCCGATGAGAGAATATTCTGAATACACTGGTCTTCTTCTTTCTTGGATTCATCCTGAGATTCCTGATCAACGAGGATTGTGTCCTCACGATTAAGAATGCCAAGAGGCCGTTCCAACGACTTTGTACCACATTCACAGTCTTCTTCACCTTCAGTACTTCCATCATCATTCATATTGAGGCCTGGATTATTGGTTTCGTCATCCGGATTGAAAAGTTGCTGATCACTAGTACTTTCGGTATCTGATTTTTTATCTTCTTTGTTATCTTCCCCACTCTTAGCCTTAAGTTCCATCATGCAAGTCTCGTGAATACAGTTCTTGTGTGAATTACATCCAGTCATGATTTGTTCGTCTACAAAAATACTGCTAGCCAGGCTATTATCTTCATCTAAGGATTCCAGACGATTAACCTGGGGTATAACATGAAGAGAATTAATCTCAGTACTAGAAACCTCTTCTAGAGCTGTTGGATATGCTGAATCATGAGGGGGATCTGTGTTTTTCCGTATGCGTTTGATACAGGAAGAAGACATGGTCGGCTTTTCAAATGAGGAGTGATCCGCATAAGATCCACTTTTACTCCGATCTCTTCCAGTTCTTGATCCGGGTGACTTTTTAGTATCCTCATGTGAAGGTTTTCTCCTTTTGTGACTCGAGAGAGCTGGCGGAATCATGCCTTATTTTAAAATTTGATGCGATAGGCGCTGGCAATTAAATATTATAATAAGATGTTTCTAATATATCATCTCAGTTAAATTCTATTGATAATCCGTGAGGTAAAGGTTAACTCTTTGTGAGTATCAGTGAATATAAATGTAAAATCTAGCAAACAAAAATCAAATTTTCTGTTTTATGTAGGATGAGATTAAAACAATTTCGAAAATTCAATTCTAAATTCTTAAAATTAAATTCTTATTTTTTATTAAATGGTAACATTCTTTGAATTTGTCAAATCTGCAGCATTACCATAACTTGTAGAGAGATATTGACATATAATTTAAAAACATGTATGAAAATCTCCAAGAACAAGATATTAAACAGGTTCTTGAGTTACTCCATGATTCACAGTCGTCAAATAGCTCAGTTCAGTCAGTTGTTCGACAGGTATGATTTTTTTCTAGCAATTCCATGACATTTTTAGCGTCTCGATGAACTTAACCAAGTCTCAGATTTTAACAGTTGTCTCCTCTACATTCTCTGCAAGTATAATAATGAAAGTAATATTTGAATAATCATAATACTTTTCCATGCTAAACAACCCGTTTTATCTTTATCCTAGATGACTATACTCGTTGTCTAGCTGGAATCTTACTCAAGAATAATATTAGTTCAAAGAAAGGTATCCCTGAGAAACTCTTGGGCCTGGTTAAGGAAGAATGCCTTAATCATATTAATGATTCTTCTAATCAGATCAGGAGTACAATAGGTTCTATCATAACCACGATCATTTCAATTCATGGATTATCTTCGTGGTCAAATCTCCTCCCTAGCCTTATCAAGTGTCTCGAATATTGTGATCAAAAAATGGTCGAAGGCTCATTAAATGCTTTGTCAAAGATTTGTGAAGATTCCGCTGAACAATTCGAAGATCCATCTCTTGGCCTACCTGTTAACGAACTGATTCCAATATTACTTAAATATCTTGGTCATGATAATTCAAAGATAAGATCTCAAGTAACTTTTAAAATAAATTTTTCTATTCGAACCCAGAAGAATTATTTAAATGATCTACTTTTAGGTCCTGTCGTGTCTAAATGAATTTCTCACTAAATGCACCGAACAATTTATGAACAATATTGATCCTTTTCTTACCTGCTTATACAACCTTGCTAATGATCAAGACACTCAGGTTAAAATGCATGTTTGCACCGCTTTTGTACATCTCCTAGAAGTTCGCATTGACAAGTTACTTCCAAGTTTCCCCCAAATTTTCGACTTTATGCTAATTCGTACACAGGACTCTGATGAGAATATTGCAAAGTCAGCTTGTGAATTTTGGTTATCTCTTACAGACCACAATTTATGCATACAAATATTAACACCATATCTCGCTCAATTAATCCCGGTTCTCATTCACTGCATGAGATATTCCGATGCTGATTTCATGAGTCTCAAATGTGACATAACTAACGATGCTCATATTGAGGATCGTGATGATGACATAAAGCCCAGATTCCCACGGACACGCAGAAATATTGGCGATGTAAGTTTCTTTGGGAATATATATTCTTTGGAAGAAAATTGAGGTAAACTTTTCAGTTGATCAAAAAGTTTTTTCTCTAATCAAGAAGAAGAAAAAAAATAAAATTTCCGGTCAAATAATTTTTAACGGTGTAGAAGACGAAGAAGGCTAAAAAATGCGTTCAACGCATACAAAATGATTGTACTTCAATTTTATTTACGGACGAATTAAAAGTCGAGTTTTTCTAATTGATTTTTTAAACCTCTACTTCAATACAACTCGCCTTTGTCCAATATAATATCTTGGTTCTGCCATTTAACCATCAATCTCTTTTTAGTTTAGCCATATATTGGGCAATTTCTAGAAAAAAAGCTACCTGAATCTAACTAGAAATCAAGGTGTTGAGAGTTTCTCCTAGATCTTCATTGATATAATTACTAGGACAGAAGCTCAGGAGGCATATTTATCGAAAAAAATCACAAAGTTGTCAGCATTTTCTGGCTAAAAATAGCAATGAAAAATCGACCAATAAGAATTTAGAATTTTATATGAAATAATATAAATGTGTAGTGAATATGTGTTAGCAAGAATGGGCCAATTCATTTTTTATCTTTAATCTTCTGAAATTAGATCATGTTTCTAAAATATAATTCTCATTGATTTCTGTGCAACTCCAAAAAAAGACTATGTAGTCCTCATGTTTATATAGTGAATAGTAAATCACTATCAGTGATCGATTATAGCACCAATTCTTAAAATAATTTATAACTACTCAAAAGTAGTTATGTGTTAAGTAAAAAAGATTATTTAAATTAACATCTTTCATCTTAGTGTAATAAAACAATGACTGATTCCTCAGACGACCTTGACGATGAATACTTATCTAGTTGGACCCTGCGGAAATGTTCTGCAGCTGCCCTCGACAATCTATCTCACATATTCAAGACAAATATTTTGGAAATTATCCTACCAATAACAAAGGACACTCTGTGCTCTGATGACTGGCTGATTCGTGAGTCTGGCATTCTCGTGATTGGTGCCATTGCTGAGGGTTGCATTGAAGGCATGCAAGGTTATCTTGGGGAACTATGTCCATTTCTTATTGAATCCTTAAATGATGAACGACCTCTAATTCGGAGTATTTCATGTTGGACATTGAGTCGATACTCTCGATGGATTGCTCTACCAAATAATGATCAATATCTTAAAATATTTCTCGACGGTCTAATGAATAAAATTCTCGACCCAAATAAGCGTGTCCAAGAAGCAGCTTGTAGTGCTTTTGCAACACTCGAGGAAGAAGCCTGTCCTGATCTCGTTCCCTATCTAAATCAAATCCTTCCAGTTCTTGTTTCCGCTCTGAATCAATATCAAAATAAGAATCTTTTCATTCTCTATGATGCTATTGCAGCCTTGGCTGAATCTGTCGGCAATTACCTCAATCAATCTCCAACAATAGCTCAACTGATGCAATTACTCCTGAATAAATGGGACCAGTTACGCTTTGACCAGCGTGACCTATTCCCGCTTCTCGAATGCATCTCTTCCCTGGCTACTGCTCTACGTGATGGATTCCTACCCTACGCTCCGATTGCTTTCAACAAGTGCATTCTCCTTCTTCAGCACACCATTAACTTGTACCTCATGTATGTTAATGACCCTGAAAGTAATGAGCCTACCGATAAAGACTTTATTGTTGTTGCTTTGGATCTCTTGAGTGGGCTAACCGAAGGTCTTGGCCCACAAATTGAACCCTTGATCAGAGATAGTATTCTTATTAGTCTATTATATCAGTGTTGTATTGACCCTCAGCCAGATATTAGACAAAGCAGTTTTGCATTGCTGGGTGATCTTACCAAAGCCTCTTTTCAGCACATCAAGCCTCAAGTGAGTTTGATTCTTTAAATCTTTCAATTACAGTTTAATCTTGAGTTATGAAAGAAATGCTCTATGCCTTAATATTATTAATATAATAGTTCGTTCGAAGCAGTTCTTTTCAGTGAAAAATTGAGTCTAGTACCCCTATTGGGAATAACCAATCTGATTCATTTGAATTCTTAAAAGAGGGAGATCATAGTTTACGGTCTATTTTCGAGCCTATGATTTTGTATAAAATTGCTTATGATTCGGTTAAGGTTCAGTCTATCCAATGGATGGTATAGAAAAAATCTGATAAGCTTAAAAATATCTTTATTCTCCACAGTGAAAAATGTAAATTTACGAGAACGACATTTTCGAGCTTTGCAAGAGGTTACAGACCGTATTGTTTTTGTAACTGCCTGTTGAAATTAGCTCAAGGTTAAGCTTGAATAGAAGGAAATTGGCACATGGTTGAAAATAGATTAAAACAAAGTAATTAACCCTCGCCCTGGAAATGACTAAAATGACATAGGAAAATCAATACAAATGGGGTCCACAGAGAAGAGATCAAAAAATCATTGGCAAGTTCCTCAGAAGAATGAAGAGGCTCTTCTTAAAAAGCTATATCTGAATATTGGGTTTCTGGAAAATTTCGAAGAAATTTGTGCTCTCGATTTTCCAAAAAACCATATTCAACAATCATTATTTATAAACGAAATAAAAACTTGGGTTACTTTGGTTATGATTTAATCTTATCACATGAATTCTATCCATTGAATAGAACGAACCTTAACCGTACCATAAACTAATTACAAGGTGGATTTAGGCAATTTAAACCATAGGTTTCAATAGAATCACTTTTAAGAATTCAATTTGGCGCAATTTTTCGCTGAACCTTAAACAAACTTGGCCTAATCAAAAGTTCTTATCATTAACATCTAAAAAAGATCAATATCTGGATTGGTCTCTCTCTAAAGTCTCGAATAGCGACAGTATTTTTCATCCGAATCAATTTAATCATTTTAACTTAGTAACTTTTATTTTCAATTTAGTTTAAAATATTCATGGAAGCTTTAATGGAAAACCTTAGCTCTGAGCATATATCTGTGTGCAATAATGCCATTTGGGCGATTGGCGAAATCTCCATGCAAATGGGTCCAGAAATGCAGCCCTACATTGGCCAATTGATAGTGCCTCTCATTGAAACAATGAATT
Source organism: Gyrodactylus bullatarudis (assembly GCA_012064415.1). Taxonomy (NCBI): domain Eukaryota; kingdom Metazoa; phylum Platyhelminthes; class Monogenea; order Gyrodactylidea; family Gyrodactylidae; genus Gyrodactylus; species Gyrodactylus bullatarudis. Next base: position 317,254 of record SSNU01000106.1, read on the forward strand.
GTCCCAATTTTCCTAAATCCCTCAATGAAAATACGGCCATAACAATTGGACGCCTTGGCTATGCCTGTCCAAATGAGGTTGCACCTCATCTCAACCTCTTCATCTGTAGTTGGTGTCAGTATCTCCGGAACATTTGCGACAATGAACAAAAGGATAGTGCCTTTCGTGGTATTTGCAACCTCATCACGCTCAATCCCAAAGGTGTCTACAATGATTTTATCTACTTTTGTGATGCTATCGCCTCATGGATCGAGCCAAAGGATGACTTGAAGGAAAAATTCAAAATTGTAAGTTGATAATTTTACATAAAATTTGTAAACATCATTTAAGCTCTGATTCATTTTATGAGGGTAGTGAGTTGTGGGAATTAGATAAATCAAAAACTGGTCCGTTTGTCTTCTATAGTTTTTAAATCAAGTTATCAAAGTTGCTTCTTTAGTAAATATCCTCTTTAATTTAATAGTAATATTTTCAAGTAACAATATAAGATTTCGAGGCTTTTGATAGAAATGTAGGTGATTCATTGGAATTATTCAACTTTCACTAAATTGTATCTGGTTTGGTGAAAAATATGAGAAAAAGGGCAAAATTTAGAAAATTCTAATACAAAATCCTTGTTTCTATTGTAATCGACTTTGGACCATATGTTTTATACATCATTCGAATTCTCCTGAAGAACCTATTCAGATTCTGGCCCAGGCTAGAGATCGATAATTTGCAGATCTATTTCTACTTCTAAACCTCTTATTTAAGTTTCTTGGGTTCTACTTGAATAGGCTGTGTACTATCGCGATTAACTCACACGCTAGGCTTTTCTAACTGCTTTTTCTAGACTCCTGAATAAATTTTACGAAATTGAAAACTGATATGTTCCTTGTTTCCTTTTTCTCATTCAAAGTAAGCCTTTTTCTTTTCAATCAGGCATTAGTTGAATCCTTTTCTTTCTCATTCTTTTCTGGCTATTCACACGAGCCTTCTATAACTTGATTGACTTAAATTTCGTTCGGAATTAAAAATTTAATACACAAAAGACCTACTAGTGATCTTACTGAATTTTGTGGGTCGAAAAGGTCCAATTTACTAACAACTTAATTTCTCTTCTTCTCTCCCACAGATACTCTACGGAATGAAAGATTCGGTTGGCCCAGAATCCTGGTCGCAATTCTGGTCACAGTGTCCTCTACCCCTTCGTGACAGATTATCTCAACTCTACAATCTTTAGAGAGATAGACAAGTGTACACTCAACCTCTTACACCCTCCCTCCACATTTACCTTCTCCAGCATGTATGCATCCATTCCACAGTTTTATCACTCATCTTCCGAAGGAATGCGTAATTATATTTCAAGAGTTTCATTTTTTCTACCTAATCAAATATTATAGTGTAATAGATTAGTTATACATATATGTGGCTTCAAGGTGAAAACTGTATTTTTCTGTGTGTTATGTGTGTTACTGTGTGAATCCAAGGGTCTTTCTATGATAATCTCAAACCAAGCTAAATTAACTGATTTAAGGCATTTTTTTGTAAATCCCCCTCCAACCCTAAACTAATCCCTCGGGTATGAATTTATATATTACAATTACAAAGGCCAATTTATTTTTTACCTACCCCTGACAAATGTCAAGTATTTTTACACCTTATTCCCACACCAATATAAATGATATAAATATATTATAGTTGAAAATTCAAATAACTGATATATTATTATGCATTAGAAAAAACACCCATATGGCTGAAAACTTTATTTACTGAACACACATATCGTACATGTCTCAATAATCAAGTTATATATACATCTGAAAAAAGAAAACAAATTAGGTAAAAGAAATTGAATTGCAGAGGTTTTTTATACGTTTTTAATTTTGAGATCTGGTATTATTATACATTTTTTTTGATTTTGTTGTATTAGACAAGAAAATAAAAGAGAAATAAAGAAAATTTAGAACCAAAAAATGCCTTTTATCCTTATTCCTCAGCTACATAAAGACACAGGTTATGTCCCCTATAGGCCTACATGAAATTTGAAATCGTCACAATTACGTTAAACTGGCTCAAAATTGTTATATCATACTCAATTATTATTACTCATTCCAGAATAAATTCTTTTATTTTTTCCATTAAGAATAGAAGCCTCTACCATCTCTAACTTTTTTTTTGGAATCTACTTGCAAGTAAATACTAGAATATATTATTTTTAAAATAAGTAAAACCTATTGATCAAAGGTATTTTTCAATAATTAATCCCCAAAAGTGGAAACGAATATCAGTTTTATGGCTGAAAAATACCCCACGATAAATTTAAACATGTATTAGATATCAGTTTGGATTAAAATTGTGATTTTGAAGTCATTCTCGTCCAGATCCTAATTGTAATTCGCATGAAAGATTTGTATTGAGTTAACAGCTCTGTTATCAGTAGAGCTGCCGAAATCGGGCATAAATTTCAATTGAAAAGGGCATTTTTATTTTAACTTTGTGGCAAAAAAGGGCAAAATGAAACACGCTACTGCTAAGTAGTTTTAGTTAAATAATATTCTTCTTGATAGTATGATTTGACATGATAATTGGCCAACAGATATATATATGAATGTAAGATTTGATTGAATGACTAATGAGACTGTTCTATGAATCAGACAGGGCTTACAGGCTTCACGAAGACGAAAATAGAATTTTAAGCCTTGAGATTGTTTGTGATTGTTATCGTTGATTTTGTATCGAAACTATCTTAGTTACAACCTTGATTAGGGCAAAATGGGCTTAAAATTTGAAAAAAGGAGGCATTAAATTTAATATGGCAAAAATTCTCGGTTTATGCTTCAACTCATCAAACTTCTGATACTAGGAAAATAAAGAAAAGAAAATTTCTTGCTCTGCTTTCAAAATTGCAAAAATGGTATTTTTGCAGCTCTAGTTATCAGTCATAGTCATATCTAGAGCATCAAAAATTCCCAAGAAATATTTTAAAAGTAAGGTACATTAAACAAATAAATCACATTGGTATAATCAGAACAGGCGTGAGATTGTATTTAAAAAATATGAATCAGCAAGGCTTTAATTTCAAAAAGTTACAAAGATTATACAATTTAAAAACAAAATAGATCAAAATTTCTATTATTTTAGGTAATCTCATCCAGGTCTCATGCCTATATATCTTTGAGTTTGCATTTGTTATTATTTTATTCGACTGATGTGAGAATATTATGCTTCAAGGGATTAACATCTACAAATATTCTAATTATTTATACATGTTCATAATTGAGTGATCAAACATTTCTTGCAGCTAAATTGTCTTTCTTTTTCTGTGCACACTATATCAAGAGATTATTTCACGCATCAGAGATTGAATTATCTCTAATATAATATAAGAGGTATCAACGTCTCTCATATCAAAATGATATGGAATTTTTTTATATTAGGAAAATAGGACAAAAGATTGAAACTTTTCAGTTTCCATTTGGGGTTAAAACTTTTCTATCATTCGATTTTAGTATAATCTGAGCATTGGGCTCATCCACTGAAGAACGTATTTGACTATCTCAGTATCGAAATGAATTAGAGAGGCTTTAGCTTTTTCAAATTTTAGAAAAATCACTATTTCGATCACTTTTTTGAGAAATTTAGAAAGAATCAAAATATAATTCGTTATTTTTAGTAGAAATATCTTTATTTAGATTTTACAGTCTTAAATCAACGAATTTTTGATCTCTTTCAGATTCATTTTGATTTCCCGCCTTAAATAATGAATAATGGTAAAATCTTATTCGATTTTTAAAATCCTTACGATAAATTATTACGAGAACCAGTTAATTAGGCTCTGTAACAATTTCCAGTCGAACAAATTTTTTATCTTGAAAATGCTGTCTTTAGCTGCTCAAGTAAGGGATTGCGCTAGTTCAGAAATTCCATCAAAAATTATTTTCAAGAATTATTTTGCCATACATTTGGAATACATTTGATGTTATTTCATCAAATAAAAAGTTTCACCATCTAGCTATGGGTATTCTAGAAATTTCCGCCCCCTTCTTCTCTTATAATTATTTGCCGATAAGACAAAACAGAAAGTTTGATCTTTCGAAAAAAAAAATTAATTCCCTTGGTCTTAATAAAAGAGTAAAGTTGAAAGAGAAAAAATACATTTTTTTAAATTTGAAAAATCGAGGTCAGTGATGAAAGTAAAATAAATTCTTTAATCTTGACAAAGAGTCAGAGTGAATTTTTTCGTTTTGAATTAGAAAAAAGACTTTTACAAGAGTGTACATAAAACTAGTTAGAAAAATTTGATAAAACTGATACCTAGATATCTGGGTAATACAATGTTCCATGTCTTGATTAAAAATTGTTGTTTTAACCGTGAAAAACAGAATTTTGAAAATCAAAATGAAAATTTTTCATATTCTGATATACAGAAAATCCCATCCCTTTTTCCCTAAAACCATTATAATTTTCATAATTTCGCAGTAAATCCTTTCAACGTGTGGAAAAAGAGTCAAAAATGTTGCAAAAACTATTCAAAAATCTTGATTCTGTCTTTATTCATTCATTGAAAAAATTTTGGCTCGTGTTCAAAAATAGTCATTTTCAATTGAGATTTTGTATATCAGAACAAACTCGAAAACGCATGGTTTTACAGGAAAAAATGCTTAGTCTTTGATAATCAGCAAAATGAGATTAAGGCTAGTAAAAGTTGATAAATTTGGCCTACTCTACTAAAAATAATGTACAGGATAAATTAAAAATAAGAACTGGCCTATCTTAGAACCATAGAACGGAAAATCAAAAAAATCGCATATATGATAAATTCGGGTTATTTTTAACCCAAACAAAATTTTAATAATGAATTAATTTATTCAGTACATATTTCATAAACAATCATTGCAAATAACTGAATAATGTTCTTTACAAGGAAAATGGAAACATTTCATACATTGTCGATACCCTTTACGATCATTTTCCTTCGGAAAATAAGGACATCTACTGTTTTTCACTGAGGATTTCTGTCTTTTGGGGGCAGATTCAGTAAACGACATGTCTGCTTGTCTTTTATTAGAAGTCTTTTCCATCAGATTACTGCATAAATTCTTTAGAAATCTCCTACTTTTTATCTTCTCATCCAGAAAAATTGGATTTTTCAAACAATAAGAACAGACATAAGAATTGTAGGCTGCTATATCGATAATGTTCCAAAAAAAAGGCTAATGGCCATCTTCTCGTTTAGATGATAAATTTTGCACAACTTGATCCAAGGTATCGACTCCTCCCTTAGTTGACTTGTTGACTTATTGAATTATTTCTGGTTTGGAGCCACTGTCGTCGAAATTTTCATGGAGAGAGGATAACAAGACTACAGGTTTGTTTTTCTTCTGTCCATATCGGAGAATTGAAGTTTCTTCGTTATGAATATATTGCATTTCGCCCTGATTGTTCAAATTTCTTTTCAGTGATAAAAATGTACAAAATAATAATAATGGTGATGAATAATGCTGATTTTTAAGACCCTAAAGTAATTTTATAAGCTGTCCATAACTCCATCACGATAATAATGACTTAACTTAAAATCTCACTGGCCATATTTGTTTTCCATATATATTTAACAATACATGTTATCTTTATAAGCATAAACAATTCTTCAGATTATAAGATATTAAGTTCTTTTTGAATTCGATTAAGTTTAGGTTTTTGACTGAGCGGTTAAATTTTTTGAAAATGTTTTTGCATCTATTAAAAATTGCAAGTTTCTTCATCTGACCGAATTCTGGAATATTATTGCGTAGACCTTGTCGGTTCGAGTAGACTAGCGGTGATGATTTAATAAGAGTGAGCGAATTTAGTTCTCTTCCAAGTCTTAAACAGTTTTTAGATGATTTCAGGTCAGTTTGGAACGGGGCTGAAAGTCTGCTTATGAATCTTTTAAATGCAGTCTGAATTTTCTTTGACCATTTATCAAATTCTGGATTCCATACTGCAGAGCAGTTTTCAATATGGATGTAAATAAATTAATCCTTTTATGAAAAAAGTGCATTCTCCCTTTTCATGTAAACTAGCTATAGACTAATTGTGATCCAAATCCAAAATAGTACAGTGTATTAGGTGTCTTATTCTGATTGGTCCAACTGAGTTTTGTAATTGCCTTCTTTGAGTATTTTTAGATACAAGTGAATCAATAAAAATTGCTAATCAAGAAGAAATAAAAAAGGAATTAATTAATATGCTCATGTTTTATGCACGAAATTTTCTTTTTCATACGTGAAACTTTTCTGAAAGTTCCTTCCGAAGTAAATAGTATTCTGATCCGTATTGGTGAAATCTTTCTCACTGATTAAAATGAGAAGAGAGATTTCGTTCCCGGATACTCAACTAAAGAATCTTAATTTAATTTTTTTGTCTTTAAAAATATTCATTTATTAAAAAGAAGTCTAATGTATTTTAACATCACCACCATATACTACAGAACATGTAATTTCAAAATTACTAAAATCCACCATCAATATGATAAATTTAATCGGCTAAACTTAAGTTTGTAGTAAAATTTTTCCTGAAATTTGTCTCAAATGTTAATAAAGGCTACAATCTCAGGAATGCCTGTTATGAGGACAATTTCTTAGCTCCTCACTTTAAACTTTTACAAAAAAAATTCAATCTCCAAGAATGTGACAATCTTAATGATCTTAAATCTATAATTTCTCATATAAGATCTAAAATTGACTATTCAAAATCCCTTCTTTACCCCCACCTTCATTAATCTTATCTTTTTGATCGAATATTTATTTGAAAATATCATGGAATTTCAGTATCTGACTTTTCGACTGCTCCTAACTTAAGTTGAGGAAATAGTGAAGTTTGACTATTTATGAGCCAACACTGCAGATTTCCCAATGACGAGGTCGATCTGTTATTTTAACTTTTCAAAAAACTAATTTTGTAATAATTTCTATATAATAATGATTTTCTTTTAAATTTAATAAATGTATAATTTCAAAGAAAAAAAAAGTTGGACCGAACACCCCATAATCGTTAATATAGCCCTTACAAGTAGTTATGTCATGTTCATAAAGAGGACGAAACCCGTGTGTATGTCTACCATGTTTACTTAGATTATTTCTAAATGCTTTGAGAGTTTCTTTCGTACCAGTCTCGTTAGGATCCTTTAGTAAGCTGTATTATTCAGCGACATGGCTAATCCATTACCAAATAAGATGTTCCTGTGGGAAATATTACCTAAGCACCTAGAACGAAATATTTCTAGTAACCTTTGTAAGTATAGGTGCTGCACTATTCATTAGTTTAAAATACTCTTGAAATTTTTTTGAAAATAAACTGCTCAAAAGACATCTTTCATTTCGAATTGAAAAAGTTTGTGTACACTCATGAAGGATTCTAGCTGTACAGGATTTAAATTATTCATAAGAGAACATTATTTTAATTACAATTGTGAATAAAGCAGAAGTTTTGCCATATGCTCACGACGTCTTCTTGAGAGAATAGGTTGGACAATAGCCCTGTTATCAGTATTGACTCATCTTCATTACAAGAGGATTAAGAGTTAAGATTAGTTATTCATCTGGGACTAGGAGATAGAAATTAAATTTTATATTTGGGTGAATAAAATTCATGATTGAGAAATTTTGACTTGATTGGCTTTTCACTTTCAATAAAACTAATAATATATTATTATTATTATTCCTACTTATTAGTAGACTTCTTTTGTATTTCATTATTTCGTTTTCTCTCGTTTCAAAAAGGTTATGAGAAAAGTTCTCAGAAAATTATTCAACTCTTGATTTTGAATCTGTTCTTAAAGTAATAAATATAAACTATACACGAAAAGATTTAGCGAAATCTGTAGAATTTATAAATTAATAATTATTAACCCTTGCACTGGAAATGCTTGATTTAACATATTTTATAAATTGGGGTCCATTGGACCCCAAACTCTGATTATCAAATATTAAACTATCAGAACTCTAGAAAGTACAAAAATAAATTTATTATTGGAAATAAATAAATTATTCTAATTTTGGTATTTTAGAAAAGCATTGATCGCAAATAATCTGGCCATGTTCTTGGCAGGTC
>SSNU01000106.1:327744-406703 GCA_012064415.1 Gyrodactylus bullatarudis
ACATGTGTTGTCTTGGAGTCATCTATGGGGTCTTTTGTAGAATTTTTAAACATTCTGTTCGTTTTATATATGAACCTTAGGCTTGCATTCGGGTAGGCTTCATTGAATGCAATGGAAATTTTCTTCTGGAAGGCTGCAATTGCTATTTTTTTTAAATTTAGAGACATTTTCTTTGTCCAATGATGATCATGAAAATTAACGTTTGATTCCTCTCAGACCTAAAAATCAACTAAAAATTTTCAACTCAAAGTTTTAAAAAATTTAAAAAATCGCGACATCTCGAATGTTAAAATGTCTCTAAAATTTTCCAAAAAAAACTTTTCAAAATTTTTTTTCTTAAATCAGTAAAAGTGTACATTTTGAATCAGTTAACAAAAAATCTTTCAAAAATTTCGATACCTTGATGAAAAAATGAGATTTTTGTAAAAATCATGAATTCCCAAATTCATCGAGAATAGCTGTAGATCTCTAAGATGTTTTGACGGACTTAATCTGACAAGGGTAAAATTAAGTTGATCAATCTCATCATTGTACCAGGAATATATAATTATAATTTTGACGCCAAAAAATTAAAGTTTTGCTCTGATGCTTAGTATTATTGAAATTATTATTCATGGGGATATGAATAAGAGATTTATGTTGTTTTGATATGACTCATATAAATCTTTAAGGGGATAGATAATAATCTAAGCATAAATGTCTTGTTTACTCACTGACTTTTGAGTAAGATATAGCCAATATAATAAGGATACACACGGTATTTATAAATATTTAGTACAATATTTATGGAGATTTTTATCTTCAATGTAATGAATATTCACAAGAATTGTTCCATCAATGATTATATAATAATCACGTAGGATATCTTTTCTCAAAGCCTCATGTTTCGGGACTGAAATAGTCAAGTACCTTCATCATTCAGTGGTTACTTTTACCTTTCGATACCATAGCTAAACGAAGAAAGTTTCAGGCTTAATTCTCTCACAGAATTACTTAAAATTTGATGATAAAAAACATTTACTAAGACAAAATTTTATGAAAATTTTTTCTTACACATAATTTCATCAGGCCCTGATTTATATTGAAATTCCAATCTACTGGTGAGCATTCTAGAGATGAAGGGATTTATTTGAAAGTTAATTGTTTCGAAGACTCAATTAATGTCAAAAAGAATATCTTAATTTCTTAATTACCCTAAATTTCATTCGATCTTATTATAAAATAACCTAGATATTGAAGATCTAAGGTAAAAATGGGGTTGAAAATTGCCCCATTTTCACGAGACTCTTGATGGAACTGCTGATTGATTTCATGCATAAAAGATATACCTTGTTTTGGATTAACTATTTAGCTTCTACGGAAATTAATCTTATTATCTCTAAAAATTGACAAGTCTAATAATTTCGATCAAAAAGAGTCATGAATTAAGGAATTTTACTTCCTGCCGAAAAAGTTCAAATATCTATGGCATTTTTATGCCTGGCTAGCAAAAATATAGCATGTTAGCAAACTTAGATAGTTTGTGATATTATCTGATCGGTCCCGAGAATTTATATAGTGGCTCTTCTGACTGTGAAGAAGTGGATTGCATAGGATATCCCTCTGACATTTCGAATTCAGATACTGATACGGGTCAATCCTTTGAAGCTGATCCAGTTTCAAAATGTGGAAACATCATCTACCTTAAAAATAGGAAATTCTCACATTTATTCTGCTTTCAGATCATAATAATAACGTATACAAGGAAGAATAGATCATGGAAAATGTGTTTTTTGATCAAAGAGGTATTTTAGAAAAATTTAAAGAGAGATTCTTTTTCTACGCTAGAATTTACAGCAGATTCTTCCCATCTATTCATGTTCTCATATTTCCTTTAAATTTTAACAAATCGTTGATTCCCCATCAAAATAGGCTTAAGAATCATGATTAGAATTACAACAAAAAAGAACAACCAAATTTATGGAGAAATCTTTTAGATTAACCGGGAACTTTAAGGCAATTGATCGCGGAACCGTTCGATTGGTTCAAATTTAAATCTCAAAGTCTGAAATTTAAAAAGCCTACATAAGAATAGACTTTTGATTTTAAAAAAATTTATCATCAAAATAATGATTGAATAAATAAGATTTATGATATTCTATTCGAGAGCGGTGTTTATTTTCACATTCATAAATTCTTTTGAGTATGCTATACACTCAATCCATGGAGGAGAAAAACGCTTAATCATGAATTATTGAATAATCCACACACATGCATATCCGTTTTATTTCAACTTGGAAAAAAAAATTGTAATAACTAAGTAGAGATCTAATCAGCTACATGGTTAGTAAAGGCTTGATAAAATTTCTAGGATGTATTAATTAACCCTCTTAAAATCCCAGTGAATATTTTTTATATGATTCGAATTCAATCTTTTGTTGTTTTAATGCAATTATTTTTACTCTTTACCTATAACCCTGGGAAGTAGGTTTCCAAAAAAACCTTTTCATAAAAAATTTATTTTTTGTAAAATACCAACTCTCTTTGAATTAGTATAACACGAGTTTGATAGACGATAGAGCCAAGATCATCGCGTTTTCCAGGAGATTAATAAATTTCCTATCGAATGGAGTGTAAAGGAGGTATTTTCTGAGATGAACAATAATGAGTTTCTAAAATGATATGTGATAGAAATATCACTATAAGGGTTAAACAATTATTGCTTAAAAGTAGAATCTAGGAATCTTTATTCTTTCATTAAGATCTCAAAAAAATTTTCGAATTGAAAGGCCCTCTTCTACCAATTTGAGTAAAATTTAGAGCAATTTGAATTTCTGAATTTTGATTTTGAATCAAAAATATTGAAAATTTGGCACCAAATCTAGATAAATTATTTCTCTCATCTTGATAATTTTCGAGTCTGATGATTAAGATTTTTGATAAGTGGTATCTAAAGGGTTTTAATTTTATACACAAAATACAAGCTAGACTTGGACGATATTTACCAAAATCGATATGATAAAATTAATCTTTGATTATTAATTTTATTCTTATGATTTCAACTTGAATTCACATTATTTCTTCTAGTATTTCTTTCTAGATTTAAACCTGAATGAAATTTCTTATATTTTCTTGAATATCGATATTAGAAGTCTAATTTTCTAACAAAAAACTCTATTTAGCATATCGGCTGTTATTTTATTTCCCAAATTACCAAAATTACACTAAGGCTTACAAAATCTCCATTTTTGTCGTACATATGGCTCAATCCACTTAAAATTATACAACCTATATTTTGATACTAAGTTTGAAATGATTAATAAATGACAATAAATTAATGGTTTTAAATTTTCTTGTGTTCTGATTGGTCAATCGTAAAAATAAAAAACATCTTCCCGCTCAATCGATGGTTTGACTGTATTCTGATGGGTAAACAAAACGTTTTTTATTCAAAATTTTCCATAGTTTTTTTTATCATAATATGACAGAATATAAGGTTTTACAGCAAAATATATATTCGAGCGAAATTTGGTGGGATGATGTAAAAATACTTGAATTTCATTATATATCGCGGAAATATATAGCCATCGCACAAATCAAAATGTTACACTGTAAAGGTAAATAATATTTTGTTTCTTTCAAAAAACATTGAACAAAGAAAAAATAATTGTAAAACTTTGAAGCGATTACAAGATGAAATTTCAATATTTCCTAAATCTCTTGAAAGAGTTTTTTTAGCATAAGAGATAAAGATAGAGAAGGAGGCGCTCAAGATTTTTGTTATTATTCTTCGTTCCCATCTAACTCCCTTGTTGTAAAGGCAACATTTGTATATATGTAAAAAGAATATAATTAGAGATTTTTCTCCAATTTAAATGCATAATAAAGACATAATCCCAAGGAGTTGTATAGAGAGAAGCAATAGAGAGAATAAAAGAAGTAGAAGATGATGAGAGTACTCTCATCTGATAAAAAATGTTCATACTTTGATTATTTAAATGCTGATAAATCACAGAATACTTTCCAATTCATTTCTCTACTCATCTGCATACAGTATGTTGTAGTTCCCCACGCAGATCTGTAGTCCTTGTTATGAAAAATGCAGGTGAAGAGGGGTGAGTCTTCTATTTGAATGTTTCCATTCTCTCTAAAGAAGTTGCAATGGGAATTAATATTAGGGGAAAATTAGGATTCTGTTTTTTTTCAAGTGATTTCATCATCCTGTTCCGAAATAGCCAACATATGCAATGTAGCAAGTCCAAATATTCAGATCGTTTTATTGAAAGAAAACGTCTATTGGTTTGAATGGAATTTTGTAAAACTGGCCAAAGTGATAAAAGATCACAAATAATGAATACACAGAATGCTATGCTTTTCACCGTTTTTTATTAGTTTTCCTAAATTCTCAGATTTATAAATTTCAGTTATCTTCACACATATCAATGTAAGGAAATTCTCCTGCGTCAAGTCTAACTGTTTCGAAAAGAGACTTGAATTTCTCACTTTTGCTAAAAAAATTGACTAGCTTCGAAGCCAGAAGAGGTAACTCGGATGTTTGATTTGTAGATTATTTCCATCAAGAATTGTAGTGCGAGATATAATAAACTTTTTAGAGTAAAAATAAGACCTCAAATTCGAGAAAAAACACAATATCGAATATTTTTTGAAATATGGATCATTCTACTGCGAGTGTCGTTGAGAGTAGAAGATCTTTTCCTGCAGGAATGAACTTTTTCGATTATGTTAACAGATTTGGACATTGAACTTTAATTTTATCACTTATTATTTTGTCAGATTTATTTTATTTAAACTCTTTATATATTTATTTTTCTACTTGCTAACTCAATATTGAATCACTAAACTCATACAGTTCCTTCAAATTAGCGAATTATTCATAGGAAAACCTGAATGAAATATCTTTTACTCAACTACGTGACTTTTTAAGTGTTTGAGCTTAAAATCAAAGCTGTATGAGAAGTTCCAACCAATGAAAATTTCAACTCTAAAAATATATACTTAAATTAGTACCAAACCTCCGATGATTACAAAATAGTTATTTAAAACAAATATTTTGTTTAGTTTAGCAATTTTTGCTTTCTTTAAATGAATTTCTGTCGAAACTTCAAAGTTTATTGAATTAAGTTGAAAATGGAAAATCACAAGATTTACAATTGATATTCTGAGATGGAATCAAGATTTTTCGATGAATTGCACCTTGAACTATTGAATGAATCCTCAGACTTATGATATTTTTGTTAAAAATCTATTTTCATCTACTTCTAATATGGACGATGAAAAGTTCATATTTTCAGAATTTTGTTTTTTCAACATCCTAATGAGTTCTATGACTTTCTATGTTTGTTCTAGGTGAGCGTTCTTCAAATGATTATGGCAGGTGAAAACCAAAATTTCGGACATTTTCAAACTTGAACGTTCTTAATATTTGTAATAATACTTAATAATTGTAATTAAAATTAATAAAATATTAATTCTAATTTTACATATTTATGTAAATCTTTTGTTTAAATAATCTGCATAAAAAGCGAATAAAATAGACAAAATAACGTTAGAAATTAAAAAATTTCCGAACTTTTGTTTTATTCAAAATCATACCAGAAATAAATAAATTCTAATCTTGGATTCCAAAATGTTAAATTGTTTCAGACAGTTTGGTTTAATCATAATGATTTATCAGAATCCAAATCATTCGAAATCTGAGCAAAAATTTAAAAATTGGTTCCTTGTATTCAACTTTGGACACCTTTAATGTGCTTATTTCTACCTTTAGATCCATAGATATCCGTTTATTGTTAAAAGCTTTTACAGTGCGTCAAAACTTTAATTTGAGTCACACTTAATGCGACAAATTTCAACTTTTTTAAATGTTTGTCGATTCCAAAGTTGTAAAGCAGTTAAATACTGATATTAGGAATTCAAATTTGTCTTAATGAAGTTAACAGAAAACCATTTTGTGCGAAAACGAACCATTTAAATTTTACAATTTTAAAAAAGATCAAAAATTTTGAAGTTTTTGGAACTAAAATGTTAGATGAGATTCTAGGAAACAACCCCAGTATCGTGGGAAAGTCTACTTTCTATTTTTGGACCAACAAAACTTGCTTAAAAATAATTAAGTTAGGATGGTCTTAAATCTTTTCAAAAATCTGATAGTCTTGGTTTCCTAGGCTAATGGTGATCTTGAAAAATAACTTTTGTAATCAGCAAAAATTTTCAGCTCCAAGTTCAAAAAGCGCCAAAACGAAATTCCAAAAGACCGTTTTAAAAATTTTGCGACTTTGATGGAAGATAAGAGATTTTTGTTTCCGAAAAATTAATAGATTTCCTATCTTCTGATGAAAATTTTATAGAACTAGTGAATCTATAATTGTGTTGAAATAACACGACGTGTGACTTTTATTTTGATTTTGTGATTCTGAATCTGGTCTGTGAATTTGCTATTTGTATTGAATTTCCGAAATACTCGAATTTTCCCAAAACTGGAGTTATTAATTCATCAGAATCATTTAATAGAAAATTAAATTCTGGATGTAACTACAATTCAAGAGGTTGGGGCATACTGACCAGTCCAAAAGAGGACGAAACGCGCGTATATGTATACTCAGATTATTTCTAAATGCTTTGTGAGTTTCTTTCGTCTCGGGGGGTTTCATTAGTAATCGACATGGGCTAATCTATTACCAAATAAGACGTTCCTGTGGGATATATTACCTAAGCACCTAGAACGAAATATTTCTTGTTATATCAAGTAAAGTTAATTGAAAAAAATTCATAAAAGGTGAAAAGAGATTATTTAATTTTGTAACGAATCTTTCGTTTTTCAGTATTTAACAAAAAAGAAATAAGGAAATTCTACAGTTTTTCTGTTAAATGTAGTTATAATCACGACAACATAAAAGAGCCAGATTATTTCTAATTCGATGAACTATTAATTGAAGGAAGAAATAATTTTTGGACATTCTTGAAAAATTTCCATTGATCGAAGAAGAAAGAGAATTTTTGTTATTCTTTTTCGTTTCATCATGGGATTTCCAAGTTACAAAATTTGGCATATGAGATAGGCAACTCATCAAAATTTTTCATCTTATGCAAAGTAAGCATATCGAGGTTTTCTTCTCCAGTAATTATATAAACTTGTATAGCTATTCTAAATGAATTTGGAAAGACATTTTTGAAACCGATCCAAAAGAAAAAAAATTTTGGAAAAAATTGGAGACATTTTAAAATTCGATCTAAATTTCCAATTCTATGTTTAACCTCCTTTAAAACGATAGGAAAAGACTCAAAATTGATATAAAACGATTCTAAATAAGATCCTAATGGGAATTCTATTCAATAAGGACTCTTTTGATCCCATCAACTAATAAGTGGATCAAACCCAAGTTTTACTTACACGGTGCAACAAAAAAATCAACCAGGCTGAATTTTTGATATGTTGTTCAGTTTTTCACGCTGATTCTCATGGTGCTATCCGTTTCTTCGTCAAAAATTTTTTACAGCCGCCATCGGCTGTTAGAGATTTTTTTCAGTTTTTCTCTTTCAAGAGCTGTAACTTTTCTCAACTATATGCTACGAAAACAAAATTGGTCTTAAAAGTTAGCCAAATAGTTATTCTAGTTAGTTAATGTATTTGAAATATAATTTCATTTTATTATTGAGCCGATTAAGCGGTTCAAATGCGAAAATAACAGTCTTTTCTTATTAATTGAGGATTGAAAACTCGTACGCAGATAAACTTTATATCAATATATTCATCTCATTGAGCTGATTTCGAATATATAAGTTTTATTTTTATTGGAGTTTCCTGTCACAAGCTATGAGGTTTTAAAATTTCGAATATACCACTCATACATACGCACGGAGTAATTGGCATTGCATAATTATATTTACCATTTGGTATAGATCATATGGCTGAAGGGGTGCTTCAGATTCAGAAAGATTCTGAAATTTTCGAATCCCCACGATTTGACTTCAAGTATAAACAAAAAAAAGATAAAATACGTTCAGATTTGTTTCGATTGTATTGAAATCCTAAACAAATTTGTAATCAAATAATGAGCTCACTTTAGAGTTAAATTTTATAATGTCTTAGCTATCTTTGTGGTAAGTTATCATCATTATGAGTTATAAAAAAGAGACACAAAAATAGCAGCTTAAAAATCACAAAATATGATCTACTGAAAAGTAACGAGTGACTGAAAAGTAAGAATTATTTTATTGAAATTTTCTATTAAAAATCTTTAGTAAAGTATAGCATAGCGTGATTTTCAAATCTATCGGTATTGGAAATACAAAATGCGGGAGATTTGAAAACGATATTACTTTTTCAAACTTTTCAGCTTTTTGAAAAGTGATTCATCGCGTTAAAATTTTTAATTGTATCGATAAACTTAGCATATTCTGATTGATCGAGATTTCAAGAACCAATCAGAAGTAGAGATTTTAATTAAACACGGCATGGGAATTTAAGTTACCAAAAATAGTTATTCAAATGTTGATTTCAATGTGAGATAGTGACTAATTGTGATCCTGAAATTAACTTTTGATCAAAGAAATCAAATATGCTGAATCTGGTTTTGAGAATCACCCCATAATCGTGTAAAAATCAAATTTTGATTTTCTCATTATTTTCCCTGCTTGAAAGTAAATGAAATTTGATATTTCAAGATCCCAGAAAAATGACGAATTTATCAAAAGTTTTATTATGATCATCAGTTTTTTGTCTTATTGTGATCCTAAGAATCAACTTTTGGTCACTCTCTCACATTGAAATCAACAAAAATTTTCAACTCAAAGTTCAAAAAAATGGGAATTTGACGCTATTTCAGGATTTCAAATTTGCAGTATTTTCCTTAAAAATTTATATTTTCCAAATTTTTTTCTCCTGATCGTGGAAGAGGGCCTCATGATCTAGACTCCAAAAAATCTTGATCGAATACGATTTCTTGATGAAAAAAATAAGAATTTTGTTAAAATCTTAAAATTCCAATCTTCATATTAACTATAGGTGATTTATTCTAGTATAAATAGTAGTCTAAAAATAGTTAATTTTAGTAGGTTATAACTTCGGAACCCAGGGTACTATGCAATTTTAGAACCTGTAATTATCATTTTTAAAGCCATACAACTTCCTGTGCAATTTAGTGAAAATAGTCGTTTTTGAGACTCTTATTATAACTTGTATAGAACATGACTATAGATAAAAATACACACATTGAACTATAAAAGGTCCAGAAAAGATCCTAGGTACCCTTGAAGGTGGTTCTTGCGAAGAAGAAGGTATCAAATCTCTTACATATATATTTTTCCATGCAAACATAATATTTCACAAGATTATCGAAAATTAGTACACTTGTTAATGATTTTATTTTTGGTATCTTTTCAGATTTTTTCAGACGGATCCGAATCTGCACTATCAGAAGAACCTTTTGAAGCGCACTTTAATCACTTGTATTGGTGATTTGTTTTCGCAACAACTCGAAATTATATTATTAGCTTCTTTTTCAAGCTTCTTAAACTTTTTACATTCATTGTTTTATTCGTATTCATGAAAGAACATTAAACTATCGAACCAGTGTTAACTTATCCCCAATAAATAGTAAACAAGCATTAGAAATATAGATGATGAATTAGGAATATAAGGAAATTCACATTAGTTTTATTGTGAAATTTCGACAATAAAGCGAAGCATTTAAACACAATCCATGATTAAACCTTGATCAGGTCAATCAGCTAGGAAAAGTGCATAGAATTTACTCGTAAAAATCATCACGAATGTATCAGATTTCATTTTATGATATCTTGGAAAAAGAAAATCTGACTAACATGTACTTTCCCTTTCCAATTGCATCAGTTCAATATCATAGCGAAAAAAATAAATTTTGGAAATTATTTCCGAAATAGCACAATTTTCATAATCGGGACTTAAATAAACTAATTTTTTGATTTGATCCTTAGATATTTCAGACTAAAATTTGATATCATTTGAAAGAACGTAAAATTTTCTATAATATGCTTATAAGTTCTAACGTGCTTTTGGAATGGATCATCCTCAAAGTTGGAAAATGATGAAAAATTAGCGAAAAATGCCATGCACTTTTTTGTTTTTACCCTTCAACAGGCTATCTTATTTTGATAAAATCTAAAATTTTAATGAAGGAAAGAATGTAAAATTTATTCCTCTATCCAATGATACCTCGCACGACCATTTATCTTTTCTGGTTCAGAAGTTACTCAAGGTTTTTACATTAGTGATTTCACTCTATTTTTTCTCGATTCTGATTGGTTCATTTTGATTAGCTCAATAATTTCGTATAAAACTGAAGGATTCATAACAAATGACTAAATTATAATTTTGAAAAAAATATTAAAATTTCCTAGAAAATTTAAGAAACACTTTTTTTTTAAATCCCTAAGAGAGATCAGTGAGTTAAAAAGGAAGCGAGAAACCATACCCGTAGAATTCGAGAATGCGATCACCTTGAATTCATCTCTTAAAATTTTTGGGCCAATGAGTCCTTAACTAAAGGTTGGTTTTGAAAGAAAATTGCACATTTAATATCAGCATATTCTGAAACCATACAAAATTTCCAATCTCAGCGATGTACCTTGAAAAAGTTTAAGAGCTAAATAAAATCACTATTCATTGTACTTTGATTATTTAATAGGATAACGAGTCGACAAAAAAAATCAACTATTCTGAACCTGGCTTTGAGAAATTTTGATTTTTCGATCCTTTTCACTGCGTGATATTAAAAAAAAAAATATTATGGCTATAATCGGTTTCCTTGTCTTATTTAAAAAAATAAACGAATTATTTGTCTGATTGTGATCCTAAGAATCAACTTATGATATGATCCTCTTTTGAAAATCAACAAAGTTCAAAATATTGGAAATTTGGCACTAACACAAAATTTGAATTATGCTACAATTTTCATGAAAATTGATTTTTTCAAATTTTTTCTCTTCACCTGGTTAAAGTGGGTCTCATGATCTAGATTCCAAAAAAACCTTGATCAAATTGAGAATATTTTTTGAAAAATCTTCATATTAACTAGGTTTATGTGAGCCTATTTTGTTCGTGTCGTCCTGAAATACATTTTTGGGGATTTAAGAGGATAATTAAGAACTTTGCGATCAGAAATAAAACTTTACAGAAACTTCAATATTTTAATGATGTTATTCGTAAGGAACTCAAACAAATCGATATCCAAAAAACACCAGCAAAGGTCCTACGCAAAGGACGATTCGGACGCATTGTTCGAAAGATTGAAGACAAGCCTGGTTTCTCACCCTTGGTCAAAGGTCTATCTAACAGTTCTCAACACATTTATGGACAAAAAGAGGTCATATATAAAGAAATTTAATTTAAATTTATAAGCATTGAATTTACCGATACCAGAGAGCGAGAGAACGTGCTTTCACAATAGATTATTTCACACAGTTACACTAAATATTTGATATCACATGATTTCTGCTTATTAAGTTTTATTTATTATAAATCCTTTTCGGCATTCATTTATCCCTAATAATCTTATATAATGATGAATAGAGATTTTTAAGAAAATAATAAATTATAAAAGAAAGGAATTTATGTTTTGTAATGATTTCTCAGGCATTTCGCTCATATATCCTCTATCTCGTTTGGCTCAATCATACTGTCAATAGTTTAATAGTTTTATTATAGTTTGTAGGAACTAAAGGAAAGATTCGACAAAACTTTCCCAGACAAAACCCTAAGAATATTTGTCAAAACCACAAAAATTTTTTCAGCTTTTTGAAAAGTGATTCACCGCGTTAAAATTTTTAATTGTATCGATAAACTTAGCATATTCTGATTGATCGAGATTTCAAGAACCAATCAGAAGTAGAGATTTTAATTAAACACGGCATGGGAATTTAAGTTACTAAAAATAGTTATTCAAAGCCTCATGGTCTAGACTCCAAAAAATCTTGAGCGAATTCGATTTCTTGATGAAAAAAATAAGAATTTTGTAAAAATCCTAAATTCCAAACCAAACCAAAGATAAACTAGACCCATTGAAACAGACTCACGTTGTATATAAGTTCAAATTTTTTTGTAATTCTGAGTACATAGGACATACCTATCGACGTCTTGAAGAAAGGATAAATGAACATCTATACACTGGGACGACATCGGTCAGAGAACACCTGAGAGAATGTCCAGAAAAAGTTTCCCCATCAAATTTTGAAATCCTTTACAAGCAACCAGGGAAAATTCTGACAGCTCTCAAGACAGCAGAGGCTCTTTTCATTGAAAAAGAAAAGCCAAACATGTGCGTACAGAAAGTAGTTATCAAACCACTAGGAGGAGCTTTAAAAACAATAGACACGAATGAAGAGACCAGAGAGAAATTAGCTAATTCCCAACCTTCAACCAGATCCAGACCAAGAAAAAGGAATATGGCGGAAGGAAACCAAGATCAGAAAAAGATAACCAGATATTTCTCTCAAAATTAATACTAATAGAACTCAGATGATTAAACTCAAACCATTATTTTTCAAAATCCTGTTTAGCATGGTCTATTCCATTGAAAGACCGTATACAAATATACAAAGAACCAGTATATACACACACATGGTAACTCTCCCACCACCAAATGTACTCGCATAATACCAACAACAAGAAAACTACAGAGGAGTACCAAAAGAATCACACAAGCACTCACCTCTAAGGAGGTGAACAAAAGGAAGGGCCAATCAGATCAATTATCATCATTTCTTGTAATTATTGTATATAAATCTGGCATGTAAAAGCTAAAGAGTATGCCACGAAATAAAGCGCTATTCTTTTAACAAACCTGGCATCGCCTTTCTTTATTATTTTTATTATAGTCTTGAATTGATTTTATTCAGAAGGAGGAAAGTTATTCTCGATGAATTTGGTAACTCCCGATCTCTATAAAGTTTAAAGAAATGGAACTCCAACGCGGAATTTTAAATGTCTCCAATTTTTTCCCGAAAAATTTATTTTCGAATTCTTTCGTTATATCGGTACAAGTTTAAAAAGCTTTGGAAATTATGAAGGGACAGCTTATCGATAGATTTGACTTGAAGATTTTATTCTACTCTTTAGTAATTTTGTTTAAGCATTCCACTGAATTCCTGAAAATTAACACTAATTTTGTTAAACTCATTGAATACACCTCTTATTATTCTTATTTTGGGAACTAACTAATTTTGTCAATGTTTCCTCGAAAAACTTTATAAAAACCTCACATCACCTTGTATTTATTATTTTTATGTATCAAATAATTTAATTTCGATACAATGTTTTCATTTCAATCAAAGCAGATGGAAAAATGACTGTATAAGAGATGGTGTAGAAAACTCTTTTTTCGAGTTTATATTTTCAATCCGACTCGCTCAAAGATTACATTCATCATATGAATTCGTATGAAGGGGAAATGAATGTTTCTCAAAAAAACTAGACAAATGTAATAGATAGATTTCCTTTTTAATTAATATATGAATATATCAAATTACCTAGAGACTACATCAACAATGTGTGCGATATGACAATTGTTTTGTAAGCAAGTGTCACATAATCTCACATCATTGTAATTAAAATATGACTCAAAAACAAATAATTATAATAATAACTCATTCTGTATTGTGAAATAAGATATAAGAACAAATGAGAACAAAACTGCATTCTTATTGGTCCATTTAGAATACTTAAATTCTATTGGCTATTGGAATCTCTACTTTCATCATCCAAAATCCTTTTACTTTAACACTAATATAATAATAATAATGTTCTTCAATTGGACTAGTTAAACGTCAATGGATTACTCATTTTAAGACAATTGAAAAATGATTGGATTTTTATTAATTCTGTCAGTTTTACAGACTACCATTTTATCAAATGAAAAATCGTTTACTCTCGATGAAAATAGCCCTGTTGACACTCTTGTTGGCAGCCTGGACTCTGGGAGTTATAACTTGATAAAGAATGACTTTTTCAAGATTGCAGAAAACAATGAAATTCGTGTTTATGGTCCCCTTGACAGGGATGATAACCATAAATTGTGCACAGAACCAGGATACCCGAAATTGTGCATTTGGCGGACCATGGCTGTTTCGACTGACGGCAAAAATTACCTACCTGTTAGGATAACAGTTAAAGATGTAAATGACAATTCCCCATCATGGTCTCTGACTAGAATAGTCCTGAACATTTCAGAGAGTGTCCCTATAAATCATTTATTTGAACTTCCGTCAGCCAATGATCCAGATTATGGAGTCAACTCAGTTAGATCTTATGAGATAATTGAAAAAACCTCTTACTTCTCTATTGATCATGAAAAGAATTCTGAGCCAAAGTTGAGAGTCACTCAGAGACTAGATCATGAGACAATACCCCGCCATGAGTTCACAATAAAAGCAATGGACGGAACCTATCCGTATCACAATGGAACCCTCAAGGTTGTTATCAACATAAACGATGAAAATGATCATACACCCACGTTTATCTCGTCACATTATTCGGCTATTGTACATGAAGATTCACCACCCGGTTCAGTTGTCCAAGTGAGGCCAATAATACAAGATAAAAAGAAGGTCACTTATTCTTATACCGGCAAACTGAAGGCATTCGATAAGGATTCAAATGAAAATGGAAAGATTGAATACAAATTTGCTGTATCAACGCCTAGCCAAATTTGGAAGACCTTTTCTCTAGATCCTGAAAATGGCCTTTTGAAAGTTATTTCAGAGTTGAATTATGATAAAGGACCACGTAACTGGACTTTTAACATTATCGCCAGGGATCATGGACAGGTTCAGTTGTCAGGAACGACCACTCTTTCAATCACTCTAATCAACTCAAACAATCACCCCCCTGAGATGCATTTGAAGGTGAAACAGTCAAGTCCCAGGGATGAAAATAGCCTGGTTGTTTATGAAAATAGAAAGCCAAATAATAAAAGTTTATCGACGTTAACTGTCACTGAAAAAGATGATGGCCAAGCTGGAGAATTTCAATGTAGGCTAGATGAAATGTCAGATGAAGTAAAGGCTTTCGACCTAAGATTGACAGGGAAACTAGAACGAATTGCTGTCTATAATATTTTCCAAGTAAAATCATTTGATCGAGAAGTATTCAGTCAGTATTTCCTTAAACTATTATGCATTGACAATGGATCACCGAAATTATCCTCAGAGATTGAAGTCAACGTGGAGATAATCGATGAAAACGACAATGTACCAGTGTTTAACAAGAATCACTATTTCTTCTCGGTGAGTTTCTAGTATCAAATAACTCTAATGTGAATTATTATCAAGAAATGAATGGTCAGAAATTTCGAAATCGATTAAAAATTGTTCAAGAGTCAAATTCACTATCTGGTTTTTGGTCATTTATAAGAAGGAATAGAATCATTTTGAATATAAAAAAATTATAGCAGATTTTCTTCTAAATTTTGAATTATCGATTACATTTTCTTAGAAAAAAATAAACAGGACGCAATCTTCAACGTTTTAATCCCAATTTGAAAGCATATAAGATGTTCAGTTATCTGATATATGCATATTGAGCATAAATAACGGTTCTTTTTCTAATTAATGATTAAGGGTTTTCCTAGATAGAATGAATTGCTGTCTAATTAAAGAATATACTGTATCTGGTCAGAGATTGCCTGAGATCAGGATCACACCCAAAAATATATGAACGATATCCTCTATCTCGTTTGACTCAAGCATACTTTCAATGGTTTAATATTTTTATTATAGTCTTGAATTGATTTTATTCAGAATGAGGAAAGCTATTCTCGATGAATTTGGTAATTCACAATTTCTACAAAGGTATCATGTCTTTCAACTCAAAGTTTAAAGAATTGGAACTCCAACGCGAAATTTTAAATGTCTCCAATTTTTTCCCGAAAAATTTATTTTCAAATTCTTTCGTTATATCGGTGCAAGTTTAAAATGGCTGAGAAAATTATGAAGGGACAGCTTATCGATAGATTTTATTAAACCTAAAATGGGTTTTATAACTAACACAATCATTCATAAAATCTTATGTTTGTTATAAAATATTTATTTAAAAAGAGGTTCTAATACAATATAATTGAATAATTCTCTTGATAGGTTAGCAATAGATAGTTTCAATTTAAAACTGTTTTATAAAAAAATAAAATGTAATGGATAAATAAGCCGTTCGAGAAATTTCGTAAAATCATTCTGGACTTATTAAAGATGAAGTAGACTTTTTGTAATAATAATCTAATAATAGATCTAATAGGTAGGATTAAAACCTTGATATCTGTCAGACAAAAGTAATGATTAGAGAAGGAGGAAGATCTAAGACTATAGGAATTCTCAAAAATGTTGGCTGATTTTACGAAGCTTTTCACAATTGTGACGCATCTTCTAACCCTGATAGCAGAATTCGTGCATTCTAAATTAGGATATAGAGAAAATACAAGAACCTAGATTGGACATGCTCTATCTCAAAGATTTTTCAATGGATAGTGGAGAAATATAATCAATATTATTTAACACAAAAGCTTCTCAATCAAAATTCATAAAACCATGCCATATTTGGAGAGTAGAATATTTGCTACAACCCCTTTGAGTTTCGACCTATAAATTACAAAATATTTCCAATAATTGTGAAATTTTTTCAAAATTTAAATTTTCAAAAGCTTTTTTTAGTCCTTTACCTATGGGCCATAAAAGTTTCCTTCCCATATAAGATAGTGAAATAGTTGAAATTTATTTTGATGCTTTCAAAAAATTCAATTTTTAAAATTTACAATCTATGATCTGAATGAACTTGGAAAAAAAATTTGAGAAGAATATGTTCGGAGGAATCCATCAATTTTAAAAGAAAGTAAATCTTTTAAATTTGGGGTCATATTCCCTCGTGAAAAATTTAGAAAATTTTCCAGAATAATGGCGAGTCTTTAGAAACTTTTATGCCTAAATTCGAAATACTCATCTAATATATTTGTATCAAATCACCCATAATCTTCAAAATCCACAAAAATTTGGTGCAAAATTTCTGCCAATCAGCGAATTCTTTTTCTCTTCTGTCTACCTATTTTGCAACTTACAAATAATGATTCAATTTCAAAAGTTTTCAGCTCTTCAATATCGCAAAAATTAAACTTCAAGTTATATGTGGCAGATAGATTTTCATTCTTGAATACTTCAGGTATAAAATTTGAAATATCCTGGTTCTGATTCAATAACGCAGCCATGATATGCTCGCATGGAAATCCATTGCAAACCATAAATTTACATGAGCAAAAATTGTAATTTATATCCACAATGTTCTTTAAAGAGTTCGAATTGTCTTTTTCAACTCTGAACAATTTATTGTCGTCTGTTTGCTGGACCAACTATTTTTTTGATTGGTCGATCAATAGCTCTAATTTTTTTTCAAAGTAAGGATGTTATGTACGTTTATTGCTAAGATGGAGACTGTTATTTAGGAATTGAAGAAGGAAAGTTTATGTGTCCTGTACTGCTATCGGAAATATCTCGTTATTAGCATCAATTCATGTTATAGTCAGTAAGACATAAGGAGTGTTGCCTTTAAAAACCACCCATCTAGTCTAATTACAATTACGGTTACAATTAAATATGTGAATATTAAATTAACTCCAAGTTTATTACATCCTAATCATCTGATATACTATTGGTTAAATTTGATATAAGTTTTGTCAATTCTCACTAAGACTGATCTATGATTTGTCAAAATTGATATAAGTTTTGTCAATGCTCGAATAGACTGACTTATGATTTGTCAATTTTGATATAAGTTTTGTAAATATATCGTGTATATTGATTTAAGAAGTGTCAAAAATGATTTAGGATTTGTTATTTTCTCTCCCTTTTGATACACTTTTTGTCATTATCCCTTTTTTTATCAGCTCATTTCACTGAGCGATTCAAGAAATCATTCGTGTTCTCGACTATCTAGAGAACTCTATTGAGGTTTTTTGTAGAAATAGTAAATTCTCGTCTTCATTGTCTAATCCATAATATACAGACTGATGAAAAATTCTATTCTATATTCTAAATCAATGCATTCACACACTTGTACCCATGTTATTAAAGAGAATATTAATTTTTGAAATAATTGAGTGGCATGTATAAATCGAATAATTGAGCAACTAAAATCCCTCTTTGAAATAGCATAGATTCCTTATTAATAGATCAGAGATTTGAGCCGAGTATTTATCAAAAAATTAATAATTAAAATGATTAGAAAGTGAGCTTTTCACTTTAATCTTATTTGCTGCTTTATTAAAGAGTTTGGTCCAAAACCTACTTCTAAACTGTCTACAAAAAGTTCCAATTCAAAAATAAATTTGTCCTCGATATATTTGGGGGCCTTTTTAGAAATGTATCAATTCCTAACTGGCAAGTTGATCATCTTTTCATTTTCATAGTAGAAAAACCGACTAAACAAACAAATTTCATTGAAAGTTTTCCTTCATTGACATACGCCAGATGTGCCAGAAAAGCTTTTGCATACATCGAAATTTGTAGGCATACGAATGAATTCACAAAGGATTCTATCCTAGAGACGAAATTCAACGATCATGATATACGTAGCATATTGAAATTGGGCGTCTGAAATAACAAATCCCCTACCCCCAATCTCCATTAGACAAATTCATTTGTCTTAAAGTATCAAAGTTATATAAATGGGTTTCATTTTAATCTAAACATTCGAAAGAATGCAGCCAAATCTAAATTTACAGCTATTCTTGATGAATTTAGTTTTTTTTGTAACCGATTTAAAAGGTACACTTTTTATTCACAAAAATAATAATGAATTACTTTGTTCATTTATGGCCGTATTAATTGATCTAAGCGCTTAAAATAATAATCAACGATTTCTTGTTGCTCAAAAGTTGAAAGAGCAGATATTTGGCGCATATTCGAAATTTCTTTTCTTCCAGATTTAAGTATTCTAGAATAATATGTAGATAATTTTGCAAAACTAGTGAACTCCCATCTTCAAGACCACCAACTAAACCTCATTGACATTTACAAAAAAATCAATATTTTTCTCCGGTGAGTCAGAAATAAAATAATTTTTAAAAATCCTCGATGAAATGGGCCAAAATGTTGTGGAAATTGAAATAATTCAATCTAACCAAAATTAGGCTGGATTTCAAATTTCGAAAATTTTCACATTCGAACCCAAAATTTTTTTATCGATTTCAAAGATATGAATCAGGTAAAAGCTGATATTTGCAACGAAGATCTCGAATTTCGCCGTAAAAAAAGTTCAACCTCTAAATTTTGATGATTTTCCCTTGTGATAATCAAGAAATTCAAATGGTTCAATTTACCACCATTATGAAAAACTTCTGTGACTATGTTAAGCGAATTCGAAATCTTTATCTAAAGTTGATCACAATTCAACTGCTTCAAATCTTTAAAAATCAACAAAAATTGTAATGTAAGAGGGGAAATTTGATGAATTTCTGAAATTCGAATTTTTTTCGATTTCCACATCTTAATGGCTCATTTTATCAAAAAATCCAAAAAATATCTTTTTGACTTTTCGAAGAAAAATATCAAGTTTTTTCGTAAAAAAATGAAAATTCTCATCTCCATTTCAACTAACTTTAAACAATTCGAATAGATTTTGTTTCGAATAAATTCATCCCATATAATTTATGTTTTGTATTCTTTCTGGCATTAATTGATTATTGATGAATACAAATTGTCGTAGATCTCTTCTCTCTCTCTGTCTATCCGATGTTGAGGATTCAAACTAAGGGTGGTGTTTTGGGTTGGGGGAGGAATAGATGATATCATACAATTACCAAAGTCTTTTCCTTTGATCTGCATTCCGTATTTACTAAGGCGAATATCAATAATTTTGACATAAGTCAAGCAATTTCTTGAACATCCATCTCATTTCTACGCCTCTGAGTGAATATTTCCTTGTTCTTGTTTTTGCTGTTTATTTTTTGAGACAAAAATTTATTATTGAAATGCATCCTCCATCAGAATTTGAATTGTTGTTGGAAAAATAAAATTTGATGCATTCGCATATATTGACAGGAGACTGAATAGTTTATGGACAAATCATCATTTGTCAAATCATCAAAAAAAAAATTATTATACATTTTCATATCAACGAAGACCCCTCCACGTTAAAATATTTAATGTTTTTTCAAGATTTCTCTAAGAAAGAAGTGACCAGCCACGTGACCACCAGCTTCTGTTGAACGAACAAGCCTTTTGAGAGTAAACTAACAGATCTTTTGAGGAGCTAAGACTTGAAATCAGAACTAATTCATTAATTGATATTACACGATGGCTAAAATAGTTTTACGCATCAATTGATTTAATCAAAGAAAAAAAAATCCCTTGATATCTGCAAGATTTTTTTTGCTTGAAAAAAAATTATTATCAAAGATTTTATTTTCACTTTCGTCGATATGCCATTTTAGACATTGACTGTCTCCAATATGCATAGTCGAGACTGAATTAACTTTTATCATAAATAATTCATGGTTATTTCATTTTTTGCTTCCTAATTTTCAAACGTTGCTTAGCATTTGCTTATAATAATTATATATATATAATTATATATAATATATATTTATATATATATTATGAAAGATTTTTTCGAACATAAAACAAAGATTTACATAGTGCAGCACCTATACTTCCTAAGTTTATCTACAATTATTTCGTTCTAGGTTCTTAGGTGTGTATATCCCACAGGCTCGTCTTATTTGGTAATAGATTAGCCCATGTCGCTGAATGTTACAGCTTACTAATGGACTAGTATGATAGAAAATCTCTCAGAGCATTTAGAAATAATCCAAGTATGCATTTCTAAAAGTTGTAACATTAAGCGACATGAGCTAATCCATTTCCAAATAAGACGAACCTGTGGGATATACACACCTAAGAACTTAGAACGCAATCATTCTAGATAAATATTTGCAGTTAAATTTCATAAAGCCTTATTTTTGTATGTGAAATTACAAATTCAAGTTTCTTATCAAATTTTAGTTGCTTCAAATCCCCCAAATCATCAGAAATTGCATTTTCGAAATTCCTATTTTCTCAGATTGAATATTTTTTGGTTTTTTTTATTTTCACCATATTTTAAGCGCATTTTATTGTGGCTTTAGATTTTAATCACCCAATAACATTTCCCTCTTCAAAATAAAAATTAAATTTGGCGCAAACTCAAGATTTGAGATACATATCATGTCATAATTTTCTTAAAAAACCTTTCCTTCAAATGAAAGGAGCGGACCTAATAATCTGGATGAAAAATTGAAATCAACAAACTTTTCTGAGTTTCTTAAAAAGCTTGTCAGTCTGAGCTTGACTTTTTAAAATATCTCATATCATAAAAAAATGGATAAATTCGTCATTTTTCAGGCATCTAGAAACATAAAAATTTCATCCATTTTCAAAATTCACTTTTCAAACGATTTTGGGGTGATTCTCGAAATCTGATTCAGCATTCATTGATTTCTTTTTGAGAATTTTGTAACAATCATAAATTCCAATTTTTGTATTAACCATGCGTAGTTAAACTCAAAAAGCAAAACTTCAATGTTTTACTTTTATTAGTAATCTACTAAGATCAAACGAGCCTGAATTTTCTAACAAAAAATTCAGATTTCTGAGACAAATACTCAACCAAATGGCACTGTTTGTGGACAGGCATATTTTTCTAATTAGAAAGAATCCATCATGAATACAAAACGCCAGTTATGTTATTGCAATCTTTCGACGAGGAAAAAAATAAAAAGCAAAACTACAGAATTCATTATTTTTCTTTTGTCTTGATTAATTGAAAAAAGAGAAAACGTTTAGCTTTTACGAGCTCCATAGTTTCTCCTCCATTATCCAAAATCAAAGTAATTATTTATTGAATAACAGCAGAACTAGCCAGTTAGGTTCGTCTTCCTTGTATGATTTTATGTTTACCTTTAGGGATCTCTATTAGATTATGGGGGGAATCTTTCATTATCACATGTCCTATTCGTTAGGAGTAGAATTTACTACACCTTGAATTTAACAGTTATAAATAGGTAAACATTTTTTAATTTTCTGTATATAATTTTTCCATGAAAAATATTGCGCCAAATTTCAGATTTGTAATTTTGAATTTCGAATTGACCCGAT
This sequence comes from Gyrodactylus bullatarudis, assembly GCA_012064415.1. Taxonomy (NCBI): domain Eukaryota; kingdom Metazoa; phylum Platyhelminthes; class Monogenea; order Gyrodactylidea; family Gyrodactylidae; genus Gyrodactylus; species Gyrodactylus bullatarudis. The sequence goes on from SSNU01000106.1 coordinate 349,891, forward strand.
ATTTTCCATTTTTCAACTTTGATCATTTATAGACAAAGAAACGAATTATCACAATTTAATATTTAAAAGAACCGTTGACTTAAAATGATTTCGGATCATTCTAATTTATTAGTTTTTAATCCGTGAAATAAGAAGTAGACTTTCGCACGGAAATGGGATGTTTCTTAAAAATAACATTTGGTCTATTTCAAACCTTGAAATCAACAAAAAATTCCTAAAAATTACTTTTGAAATTTTTTTCTGTACCAAGCTAAAAAAGTTTTCAACATGAAAAGGGTAATTGGAAGTTATTAAAAATCAACTACACCTAATTAATAGGAAGATGGGAATTTATGGTTTTTTCAAAATTCTCAATTTTTCATCAAGAAATCGAATTTGATCAAGATTTTTTGGAATCTAGATCATGAGGCCCTCTTTCACGACATAGAGAAAAAAATTTAAATCCTGTTATCATAAAGAAGTTGAATATGGCGATTCACGATCATTTTTACTGCCTGATAACTAGTGAAATTTTTATGATACAAGATCCGTCTAAAATCATTGTTTGATCACTACTCAAAGTTCATTATCTCATCAAATTTCGATTTAACAATGTAGTTCTAACTGCTCTATTCAAAATATCTGAATAACATATTAGACATAAATTAGAAAATTTATACAAAAAATAAATAAAATCGCCTATCGATAAGATAAATTTAATCTCTATATATTTCAACATTATACCACCAAATTTCGCTTCAAAATATCATTTTATACTTCTAAAATAAAATTAACAAATTATTTCGAATAAAATACGTTTTTTCATTATTTTTTAACTTGAATTCACACTATTTCTTCCAAAAAAGTTGTAAGAATGACTTGAATCTTGATAAAATTGTTTTAAGACTTATCGGTCAAAAAGGTTTGAAAATTTTCATAATTTTGTTCATCTTATTGCAGAAACATAAAAAGATATTTTGGAGCGAAATTTGGTGGTATAATGTTGAAATATATGAAGAATAATTTTATCATATCGATAGATGATTTCAGTAATTTTGAAGAAAATTTATAGGGTCTATCATGAATACTAATATTTTTGATGGTGAAAATCGATTTCAAAAAGATTTCCATAACCCAACATGTTAAGAAATCACAAGGAATAGAATTTATCAATCTTACTATCTAGTAGTGGTATGAGCCAATTTAACCTTTAATGGCTAATCCTGTTAGCTTTGGATAAGTTATCAAACTCAATTACTACTCAAATTTTCACTTATCCCAAAGTAGGAATATTATTCAGGTACAATAATGTAATATGAATTCTAAGTACTAAGTAATACTTACCAAAGGAAGATTTCTCAGATGGATGGAACGTTATGAGTGAATGGAATCTGGTTATGCATGATTTGAGAGAAAATTGTGTTTATATTATCCTCTTCTTGTGTATTTCCCAAAAGAAGTGTTATCATTATCCAAGTACACAATATGATAAGTACATTTTATATTCAATGTTCGTGAAAACTTTTATCAGTATGTAATAATAATAGGCTTGGATGAAATTTCGTAAAATTAGTGAAATTACCGCCTGTAATTTCGTTTAACCTTCTTATCCCAAGCAGGACAGGTAACTTTCTCAGGCCATAATTCAGTTTTTTATCTGTACATTTTGTGGCAAATATTAGTTAGTGCCAGTGTAAATGCATATATTGTCCACAAAGAACGTTGTCGTAAAATGAATTTGGTCCCAATTCGAAGAAGGAATTTCCTGCTCAATATTACTCAAGCAATGATGAGAGGAAATTTCGAAAAAAGAAAAAGGGTTAGACCTTCACTCAAGGATATATCATTTGATGAGCCTGCATCAGAGCGCCACAAACTCTTGGTACCTAATGAAAGCGTTCTTTTCGATGAAATTGGTCATTTACCAGCTGTTTCAACTCGTAAAAGATGTCAGAATTGCAAAAATCACTGTTATTATGAATGTATCAAGTGTTGTGTTAGCTTATGTTTGACTAAAGAACGTTTTTTTTTTTTTAATTTTTACTAAATATTAAATTACTTTTGAAAATTGAAAATTTTTAATGAAATTTAAGTGTAAAACTTTTTAAGCATAATGCAGTTATTTGATCAAATGTTCATATCATTGATCTATAGTTACGTAATGATCCAGATTTATAGTTATTTTATTCAAGACGTTGTATTACTATGAAAAAATGTATTTGAATATATAGTACCCATAAAAACTCTGGTATATGATTGCACTGATTGAATTAATTTTTACTTTCCAAAGAGAAGGGTGCATCTAGTGAAGAAAAGGATTTTTGAATAATTTAAATTTCATATGATATAATTGGGAGTAGATTTAAAAACGCATTTTTCATATTTTAAAGAGTCACATAAGCATCTGTAAAAAGGGCTTGTTTATCGTTTCAGTTGTGTGTTCAATAAATCAATTACTCACAGAACAAAACTAAGAATTTGAAATTATGCCGTTGATTTTTTTTCTCAAACTGACCAATTTAAACAAAATTATTTTTTATTCAAAATTTCAATTTCAAACTTGTCTACTGACTGATTTAAGTTTACTATATTTCATATATTAATGAATCATGACTAATCTTGAAAAGGATGTTTGATTTTATCAAGCATACAAGCAGGGCTTATGATAAAGTTACTTGTCTTTTTGTCATTCTAACTTGTAACTTTAGATGGCTCTAAATCTACCCTGACATCAAGGTACCCTTTATGCTATCTAGAGTTTAGATAGAGCAATTCAAAAATAGGAAGAGAATGGAAGCAATCATCCTCTCAAGATTGATAGTTTTGTTCAATCACCTCCATTCAATTCAAATGAACGCTTTGATTTTTCATAAAATTCATCTCTCTCTCGGTTACAGACTCAACTGACTTTTTACATTGCAAATTATCAATCAAGTCTGAATACAAATTAACTCTCCCTCTTTTTGACTCTACTTTAATTGTCTGTTCTATTGAATTATTAGAGAATATAGCTCTCAATTTTTATTAAAGCTAGTTAATATGAAGATGGGAATTTATGGTTTTTATGAAACTCTTAATCTTTCTACCAAGAAATCGAATTCTATCAAGATTTTTTGAAATATAGATCATCAAATTTGAAATTCAAAAATCAAGTTAGCCCCAAATTTCCATTATTATCAACTTTAAGTTGGAAATATTTTTTGACCTCAATGTAAGAGTGGGATCAAAAGTTGATCTAAGAATCACTATTAGACAAAGACCGAAAAATTTTTTGATAAACTTGTGATTTTTCAGGGATCTTGGATTAGGGTTCTTCAGATATTTCAGATTCGGATCCGTCAGAAAAAATCCGAAAAGGTACCGCGAAAGGAAATTATTAAAAAATGTATTATTTTTCGATAGTCTTATGCAAAATTGATGGTTAAATTAGAGAACAGTTGCCCCCCCTCCTTATTACTCTCCAAGTTAACTTTGAATCGTGTTGGTCTTTTTATTATCAATGACATGAAAACTCACCGCAAGGAATTCGTTTTCATTTTTGTGTCGAAATTTTCACCGATTTTCAGAAAATTTTTTTTCTACAGCTCTTTTTAACAGGCTAAAAAACCTTTTGGAATAAATAAAAATACAACCATTACGATCAAAATTTATTCTACTTTCAGATGGTGTAACATTTATTACTCTAATGTTTTTAATCTTTTATTAAAAGGCAAAAGCTTTTGAGGTTTTTTTCGAAGTTTCGAAAATTCGGTTTTTGCTCATTATCTCAGCTCACAGACAGCCTATTTTTAAAAAAAAATATTTTAAAATCACCACGAGTGTTATTTATACCTAAAGTCAAAATGTAGCGATACAGAAGTTTTAGGAACCTATCTGAATCTGAAGGACCGTATCTTGGAATATCATCAGAAATTAACTGGTTATCAAGCAGTAAAAATGAGTTGGAAATGGAATTTCGATTTTCACACGATTTTTGAAATCTAATTCAACATATTTGTTTATTTTGACTAATCGTAATCCTAAAAATCAACTCTCGAACACCTCTAACTTTGAAATCAAACAAATTCTTCCTTTATACTGTGAAAGTTGGCCGAGTATGATTGAGATTCCAAAATATCTTCAATTTACAAAGTAAAAATATTTTTATTGGAACATCCTATTTTTATTGAAACACGAATATTAACCCCCTAATTAAGAATTATTTATCTCGACCAATCAGAATGCAGCAAGTGATTTCTATTCATTTAGATAGGAAAAAAGGGATTTTTTGTGAAAATTTGAAAATTCACTGTTTTCAGGGATAAAATGAGTGCCAAATGCATCTTATTAAAATTATGTAAATTACAAAAAGTGAGATAGTTCTTGAAGGAAGAAAGCCCAGGAGAAACTCTTTGAAACTTAAAATGGACACATGTAGATATACGATAATATAATATCATAATATCGACAAATAATATACATTCAAACAAAAAGGAAAGACTCTTTGAACTTTGTTTAAATTTCATGTAGGAAATTTTTGGAATTAACCTTTTTATCAAATTATCAACATATATGTGTCTCTTCTGGTGCAAACCAAGTTATTGCTAGGGAGGCTAATGTGAATTTTAATTATTGATTTTCAAGTTATTATTATCGTTTATTCATCACCTACAAGAAAGGAGAAACAATAACTTCATATTTAGATATATATACAAATGGATTGTGAATTTAAACTTTCATGTGATCTGTGGATAGGAAAAGACAAAAATTTGTTATGCTTATTAACAAGAAGAGAAGAGAAGTGTAAATTGTAGCTTCTAGCTCTGAGGGTATTCAATTATTTATATTTTGAACAATTAAATAGGATTTTCTTTTGATAAATTCTTCAGTCCAAAACATAATAAGCTTTTTTATGAAATAAATCACTTATTCTTTTATGAAATTGAAAGTAGTTAAATCTTATTGGTTAAAATAAACAAACCAATAAAATTACAGCAGACTCATGTTGTAATTGCTGTATATGAAGCTACAAACCTCAAATTAAAACATTTAACTAGATTTCAGTTGAATTTTTTATCAAATTTTCTGGCTGAGAAATTCAATTATGCTTCTTCACTGTACGTAGAAGAGATGCATTGGATTTATAAGAGATTGTTCATCTGAAACTTCAATGATCTCACGCAATGGTTTCTTTTGTTCGAATATTTCTTTACTGAAATTGAGTTTTGTATCGAATTACACTTGGCATCGAAATTTCTTGTGCTTTCATTTGATAAAAAGTTTTCTACGAAAACAAAATCTTTTTTTATAGTTACAAATACAGAGTTTAATTTTGAGATGGCGCCAAATTAAAATTAGAAATTTCAAAAATTATTTCTTTTCATATGGTTAAAGTGGGTTTCAAAGAATTTATTTATAATTAAATTCATAATTATAGCTATCATATCATACCAACAAGTTACATTTTTTTCTTATAACATATTTACAGGAATATTTTGGGTAAAATTATCTGGCTAGATTTGGTCAATGGCTCTTAAATTTTGGTATAAAAAACCTGTAAAACCTGTTCTTTCATATAAACTTGAATTTTTCGTAAAATACCTCCACGAAGATACCGAAATTCAATGCTCTATCTCAAAATTAACAGCTTGGAGCTCATCTCGTAAAGTTCCGTTTAAATTCAAATCTATAAAATATTGAGTTTTTATGAACTTATATGGCTAAGTTGGATTTTCTTGATATTCCAGCTCTTCTAAAGGATTACTGGCTCATCGCATTATGTTATTCAAAAGTATGTAAACCAAGAAATTTAAAAACTCGATTTGTGCTAAATTAACTGTTTTTTTCTCGATCATTGACAATGATTTTTAAATCTTGAAAGCCTTTTTTCAAACAAAACACTTGATCAGAATCAGAGTAAAAATTTTATTTTCGATAAAAGTTTTATAAAATACTGAATTTATGCTTTATTCCTATGGGAAAAGTATTGAAAAATATCTTCAAATCTTTTTTCATCAAGTATAATATGTATCAAGGAATATCCTTGTATTGATTAATCCCTAGTTAATGGCAGGATATTCTTTTGTTAATATTCCCCCCAATCTCTATTATTAACTCCACCCCCTTTGATTATATGGATCCTTCTCTTTCATACAAACTTACACCCTCTAAAGAATACCAGCTCAATTATTAATTCTTCCTCCAAGATGATTTGTAATTAACCCTTCATGTTCAAGATTATTCTCTTTTATCAGCTAAATTAAAGCTGAACAAATTCAATCTGATAAAATTAAGCAATTTCCAATTTTTTTGAAATCGGATCATATGAATATTTCTATTATTCTTGAAAATGTTGATTTTCTCTAAAATTCTTTGGTCAAATTCGAGTTTTTTTGACAACGAACATTAAAATTGTTTAATATATAGCAAAAATCTTTTATTTTTCCTGATTCGCGACTTGTACGATACCATATACAAGAAGATTGAATTATTTTAAATTTTTCCGAATTAATTTCAAAGAAAAATTTGACGCCAATTCGAAATTTGGAAATATATGTCCATTTTTTAATATTTTCGAACCCTTGTAACTCTATAGGTTTGGTAGATAAGATAAGTCCACAATGTGAACTAGTAATATTTTCGGCCAAACGTTAGAATATATTTTCATAGCTAAAATTCAAATCGAGAATTTTCCTAAAAATTCTTGATATGGTTATATCAATGATTTTTGATGAAATGTCAAACTTCATTCGTCTTTCACTGAGACCCTTTGGAAACTTGCTCTTCTGTATTTCTGACTTTTTCCCTTAATTAAATGAATATATTGCAATAAAAAATACCTAAAGTTCTTGACATTTAAGAATGTTAGCCCAACACAGAATGTAATGATATGAATGAATTTATAAAAATATTTCTATTATATTACTTGCCTATTATGTATTCCATCAGAATAAAAAATACTTCTTCCCTTCTTTTGCATACATTGGAAAAAAGGTTAAATTTATCCAAAGATTATCAGCAATGAATAAATTTGTAAAAGCTCTTATCTCCTCATGTTTTAATGATATAAAATGACTTCTACAATTGTTTTCAGAAAATAAATCTCTTGAGTTTTAACAGAAATTTTACGTGTCAAATATTTTTCTAAGAGGGAAAAAAACGCCGAACATCTTCGAAAATATTCTCAGAATTCAATGAGAAACTCATTGTGAGGATTCAGAAATCGAGTGAATATTTAGTAATAAAGCTTATATTTCGCCGGATCTTTTCAGACTATTACACCAGCTGAATATAAAGTTGGTTGATATGAAGTTTGGAATCTATGATTTTTAGAGAGATCTCGATATTTTCATCAAGAATTCGAATTTGTTAAAGATTTTCTGGAATCCTACTGCCCACTTTTTTCATTTGAAGAAAAAAAATTATTTTTATGAAAAATATATTCATTTTTTAAAATTCCCATTTGGCGCCGAAATCCCATTTTTTCGAACTTTGAGCTGAAAATTTTTATTGATTTGAAAGTGGGAGAATGATCAAAAATTGATTCTCAGGATCACTGTTAGTCACCACGGGGGGTCTATTAGGGGTTGTCCACTTAAACTTCTACGTTTTCTAACTTTTTTCTTTATTGCAGTTGTAGAATTGATAGAAATTTTTGTTTCGCTCAGGGTGCTAATTACTGACTGAGAGTTAATTTGATAACTTCATAGAAATCAATCTCATAAAATTTTGAGTGCAACTCTTTAAACATGTTCTCGAAATAAAAGCATTGAAATAATTATGAAAGGGGACAGGGAAAGAGTGCCTGATGTGGGAGGGTTTAGAGCCTAGGACGAGAGTAAGGTTCAAATCTCAAATTCATTTCTTGTCTTTAATTTGGATGATTAATTTATTAAAACTTTATAACCCGGACAGAATTTTAAGGTGTCCTCACTTGAAAAATTCTATTTTTGGTTTACACTGATAAGGAAAAAAAATTCCTAATCAAGCTCTTGATGAAGAAATTTCATCCAAGATTATAAATTTTGCCGAATTCTCAAAAAAATCAATGGTTCCATAGTGACTTAAATTAGCTCTTGTCTCGTTTGTTCCATCCCAGTTAACGAAATGATTCTCATGTGGACAATAAAAAAATTTGGATAAATTGCAGTAACTAAGGGATATTCTGAAAAAATGGTTTAAAAATTTGAATACAAATTTGTTTAAGTAAAATTTAGAGTGCACAAGAACAAAATCTAGTAGTTTGAAAAAAAGTTTTTAGCAATATTGTTTATTGAATACATTTAGTGCATAAAGTTGTCTGTCATTCGATAACCAAGTTCAACTCTAATCAAGTATAGAATAGATTTTGATATATATTTTAGCATGGGTTTTTTTTGGTTTCAAATTATACTATAGAAATGATTAACAACATCACTATTAAGAGGAGGCTTGTCTTCAGAGAATAATCCTGATCTATTGAAGGATTCTAAGTAGATGCTGTATTGAAATTAAACAGCCAATCAGTGTAAAGAGACTATTGAATGTGAAATGTAGACCGACCAATCATGTGTTACTATTACTAATTCATTATTAACAGTTTGTATATTGAGTAGTATAGTCTTATACTTTATATAAAAGGAAATAATCTGCTGCGAGGTAAGAACTGAGATTTTTCTATCAGTAAAATTCAAAGTCATGAGAAAACATGAATCTTTTGGACTTTTATTGAGATATGAAAATAGAAAATGTAAAAAGATAAGATGAACAAGGCTTTATTTCTGCATTAACCGATGACATTTAATTCAAATATTGAAATTCAAGTATCATCAGAAGGTTAGACAATGCGGCATAACATTTATCTTTAGATTTTAATTGCTCTGCATGCTCTTTTACAAAATACAATTCTAATTCAAGTTCAACTATATTAGAAACACTAAAAGAAATTTCCATAAACTTTTTTTTGTTAAAAATATTAAATAATATAATTACAAAATAAATACAGCATAATCTTCTGGTGAAATGATAAGCCTCTTTAAAATAAATTAATAAATAAAATCAAAATAATATTCAATCAATTTCACCGAAATGACAAAGGGGTAAAAATAAATAGGTAACTGAAAGAGAAAAACTAGTGTCTACAAGCAAACTTATGAACTGGATATTAAAATTTTTCCATATTGATGTAGTTCTGTGAACTTCTTCAGGAGAATTCGAATTCTTTGTCTAATTTTGATCCTAAATATTTTCCCAAGTATTCCCAAGTATTTATTTGCTTCAAATCTTTGTAAACGATCAATATTTATTAGACTTGGACGAAATTTTGCAAAATTACTTAAATCGCCCATCGATATGAAAAGTATTTGTGATATATATGATCCCACCAAATTTGGCTTCAAAATACCTTACCATTCAGAATCAGAGAAAAATGATCTAAAATTAGTTTTATAATAAAATTTATTAAAACTTAGGTCAATATTAGGATTCTCAGCCAATCACCGTCGAAACGTTTGGAGAATCCTAATATTGACCTTACCATGCTTCTGGAATAAGAATAAAACTGGGAAATTTTCAAATTTAGAACGTTTTTTATTGTTTAGAACTAATTATTTATTCTTTTTTTTTCTCGGATTTTCTTCACTCTGGATAACTCTAACTTCTTCTCTATCCACACCAAAGCTGCGTATGTAATCAGGTGTTAATAAAACCTTGTCACAAAATATCAACCATTTGTTACCTCTTTTCGTTTCATGGGTTGAGAAACTAAAGCCTGTGACCAAAGGTAATTTGTATTCTGGATCAACTTTCTTCGTTGATATATAGTTGCTTAATGATCCTTTGACACTTCGTTCACATTCTAAATTACCAATTCTCCTTAGGAGTAGATATTGGAGCTGTTCAGCATTACCATCAAAGTTGGCCTTTTTATCCTCAACGTATTCTTGAAAATCTTTGATAGATACCTGACATGCTGTAAACTTTTCCACTACCTCTTGCAAATTAGGAATCTCCGTAACATAACGTTTTTCCTCATCATTGAGTTCGAATAGTTCCCTACACATCCCTGTATATTCCAATAGATAGTTATACAACAAAAATGCTAATGTATCAAAGTCAGGGGCAGTAATACTTTTATCTTCATGAGTTTGTTTTATGAACGATGTAGCTTTCTGATATTTATCTTCGTCGAGTGTTATTCCAAATATCTTATACCTTGCAACAAATTCTATATAAACAGATTCAAACCTATCATTACTGCATTCTTTTTTGTCCAAGATTTCTCTCAACTCAGCCTCTCCTGATTCTTGCAAATTTATATTATTGTTGAAGAGTTTTCTAAAAAACTCTCTAAGTTTTTTCCTGAAATCATTTTTTCGAGTATTAGGCATGTGTTGTATTTTGTAAATCCTTCTCTGCTCGCTTTTAATTTTTAGTATTCTGAAGTGATGCGTAAATAATTCCATATAAACTCGAATTTAATTCCGCTTAAATAGAAAATAATATTTAATTTCTAGCGTATTAATTTCTAGCTTGAGAAAAAAGGAGATGATGCCAGTTATTTCCAAATAATTTGACTTCGGGCACCCAGCTTTTCTTGTTGCACCATCCAAAAATCATATTTGATTTCCCAAATCAAAATACAGTACTTAATTGAGAATTATCATGCTTTCTATTTCAAAGGAATTTTCATGTTTTCTATACAAACTTTCATGCTGCTATAATATTTTTTTAGCTGAATGATTTTTCTGAAGGCCATCAAAGAAGAGTTAAAATTTCCTTGCAAGGGTTGATTTATCTAAACTAGTTGATAGCTTTTATTAGTCCTCAAACAAACCAGGATAGATAATGATTATTTAACAGAAAAACCTCTGACAAGACTCGGATATTTGTAATAAAATTTTTCATCGCTTCATAAACGTCATATGAAGCATATGTTAATGGCTATAACATGTCTATTTAAGGATTTTAAATAAAAATATAAACTTCATTTTCATATGGGGATATAATTTCGAAATAGCTGTCATCAGTCTTAACTTGCGAGTTTAAATTTGGATTTAAAAAATTCGATTATTCATCTTCAAATCTTTAAAAGTCAAAAAAATGTATACCACAAGAATTTCCAACAAAAACCAATATTATAGACCAAGTTCCAATTGTACTTAATGACCTCAGAGATTATAAATAGGAAAATTTTATTATGTGATAAATTACACCTAGTTAATATGAAGATGGGAATTTATGATTTTTACAAAATTCTTATTTTTTTCATCAAGAAATCGAATTCGATCAAGAATTTATGGAATCTAGATTATGAGGCTCTCTTTTATGATACGGAGAAAAAAATTTTAGAAAAAATCTATTTTTAAGGAAAATGCGGCAAATTCGAAATCTTGAAGTAGCGCCAAATTCCCATTTTTTTGAACTTTGACTTGAAAATTTTTGTTGCTTTCATTGTGAGAAAGTGATCAAAAGTTGATTTTTAGGATCACAAATAGACAAAGAAAACAAATATGCTGATTCTTGTTTTGAGAATCACCCTATAATCGTGTCAAAATCAAATTTTGATTTTTTCATCATTTTCCCTACTTGAAAGTCAATGAAATTTGATATTTCAAGACGAATTCATCAAAAATTTTATTATGAAGATCGGTTTTTTTGTCTTATTGTGATCCTAAAAATCAACTTTTGATCACTCTCTCACAATGAAAGCAACAAAAATTTTCAAGTCAAAGTTCAAAAAAATGGGAATTTGGCGCTACTTCAAGATTTCGAATTTGCCGTATTTTCCTTAAAAATAGATTTTTTCTAAAATTTTTTTCTCCGTATCATAAAAGAGAGCCTCATAATCTAGATTCCAAAAATTCTTGATCGAATTCGATTTCTTGATGAAAAAAATAAGAATTTTGTAAAAATCATAAATTCCCATCTTCATATTAACTAGCTCTATTTTAAAAATTGTACAAACCTATTTGATTGAAAAAGATTTAAGCGTATTGTTAATCTGTTTTGAAAGAACCCTCTTTATTATCTGAAAAATTATTTGGATATTTTTCTGCCCATATTTCTTAATTCGCAATTAATTTGAAGAATTTCTTAATTAATTTAATTAAACAAAACACCTTTTAGTCAACTATTCTCAGAAAGATTGATAAACAACCTAAATGATGATACTTACTTTGTAGAATCTTTATTTTATCTTTAAATCTTTAGATTTAATATTTTCGCCCACGTTTTAGGCTATGGCCCTGTCTTAGGTTAGAGTTTTTTCCCCAAAATGAATTTCTACACAGAGATCAGCAACGATCATTGAGAATTGTAAGATATTCTGATCAAAAGTGTACAATTTTCATTGGAAAATCAAGATTTCATTTTGACAGGGGGATTTGAGCAGTACGGTCCATAGAAGAGAATTTCATTAAAATTTTATCTCCCAATTTTGTCCGTCTCCTCGTTGACTCTACAGCGAGATCGATTAACATTTTTATTTGCATAAATTTTAATCTAAAATAAATATAATTTCCCCAAAATTTCATCACCAATCCACCCTCTTAGTTTTTTTTCCACTGAAAAGAGTCTTGAATAGAGGGAAATGCGTTTCTCGTTCTATTCTTCATTCTGAGAAGAAGAAATTCTCACTTTGAATTCTTCAAAGTTAAATTTACAGTCAAATTCCCCAGTTGCACACAGTTAATGCCCTTTTCGCTTAGCTTTTCCTAGCCTAGCTTTTTCTATTTCTCTTTTTGTCTTACTTTTTCTTCATACTGGAAAATCTGGAAGCCATACAGTAAAGCCTATGAACCTGGTTGGGAATCTAGAATTTCTTCAGAATAATCAGCAAAAATTGAATTTCTTGCCTACATAGTCTGAAAATCCTCATCATACTTGAGTTTTGTAGTTTAGTTCTACACGACAGACCAATCTCGAATTATAGTACTTTTCGTATCAATTTCAGTACAGTTAAGAAAAATTTAATCTAAGAACGTTGCAAGAATGGCAATTTTTTCATCAAAAATCTTGAAAGAAGTCTTAGTATCAAAATAAGACAGAACTATCAAATTTACCACGAGAGGTGAATTTTTATTCCATGATCATACTGCTTGAGAATCAATGTAATTTCGAAGATCCAAAAACTAAAAAATAGCGTTCTTTTAATCGGTTTCATGTCTTAAAAAAATCTTGATTTTAATCCTTCATGTCGCATCAATGGAACACAACACTTTCTTGACCGATAATTCGTACTGAAAGATACTTGAAATAGTTTTTTAACCCCTCATTAGAAAGGAAATATATTAAACTACAAAATATGTATAATTCATTCTATTGGAGATAGCTTCTGAAAATGTAGTCAGATATTTGGAAAATATTCAGTAGGTTTTTTTTAAAAACCTATTTGCTGAGGCCTTAGGAAAAATTACAATAACTTTCAATAGTATAAAAATCGCTTTAGATTTCAAATATACAATCGCCTGCTTGATATTTCTTATAGTTGAGAAGATATCTGGTTTAAGAGCCGAAAAATGCCTATTTTAACCTCTATTTTCTTTGAAATGAAAAGTCGGCTTTCAAAAAGGAATTCAGATTCGAAATCAGCGTACTTTTTTTGGTAAGAAAAATGATTTGGGACATGAAGAGTTAGCACCTTCTCACTTCAAAATAAATGAAATATTCCTACTCAAAGTTTAATAAACGGAAACTTTTCAATATGACACAGTGTACTAGATTTAGGAAACTATATTCTCCTTCCAAAGTTTTTGTTTTGTAAAAATCCAGAGCATTCTCTGGCATTGTAAATCGATAAATATCAGGAATTCATTGTCAAGTCGGAAATTATTCTTGAAAAATAGAAATAAATTGGCATTTTCCATTTCTCTGTTACTTTTCTTCTCCAAGTGTCCAGTCGGATTTGTTTGTCAGTCAACTTTTTATTTTCACTTTCCTCCAAAATATCTTCTCTTTCTAAGAGTTTTTTGCTTTTTTCATCAAAAAAGTACAACGCTAGAAAACCCTTGCCTTGTAAACCATGTTTGTTTATGACTCAGTAACAAAAATGAATTATTAAAGATTTTATCAAGCTATACGAATTAATATTGACACTGAAGAGTAGAAAAATGTTGGTGCTTTTGACGAATACCTCTTTTCTTCAGCATGAAATCCAGGCAAAATTTCATAAAATCAAAAAAAATATTTACTAAACACTTCTCTGAAAGAAGAATTAATAATTTTTTAATGAACTAAAGTTGACTTAAAGATGAGAATTTCCTATTTTTACAAAATTCCAAAAAAAAGATGTAAATAGAAACTTATTTCTTGAACTAGCTGTAGTATAGCATGAATTTGACGAATTATCTCGCTTATTCCAGGAGATTAATAGATTTCCTATCGAATGGGTGGTAAAAGATTTATTTTCTATGGCTTTGATGAACAATAATAATGAGTTGCTAAAATTACATGCGAAAGAAATTAACATGTGGGACCTTTAATTTTTTTCTAGGAAATCTGAGAAGGGATTGACACTGTCTTGTTTAATAACAGTGTTTATAATAATAATTATTATAATTATAATTAAAGACTTATTTGAGATTACGTAAAAGTAGAGAAAATGAAATATGAATTAGCCTTGAAATACTGAAACTTAAAAAATATCTCGAGTTTACATTCTAGGGTTAACGGTTAAGAATTATTTTGAGCAGGGGAAATTTCATTGATTGTTTACTTTCCAAGCAATGGAAACCCATTCCTCTTGATATCTTGAATGAATAAATTCTTTTACATGATTCATTTGTACTTGTAAGATGGATTGATGTAAAATAAAAAGAGGAATCCTAAAATATTTACATTTTCTAGTTTCATTCATTAATGTACATTTATTTTTTAATAAACATTAGAGGTTAGAGTGTCGCACAAATTCCATCAGCCTAGAAGGGAATGTATCTTGGGACACACACTCTAGAGAAAATTCGCAAACACGTGAGGAATATTAAAAAATGTAGCAAAAAAGAATTAGTAATACAGGTAAAAGACATTATTCCAAATGAGGGTTTTCTTATTCTCCTTCATACCAAATTAAGTGGTTTCTCTTACAAGATTTATGCACACCAGAGTGAAAAAATGATAAATTTTATGGTGATGTCTCTCTCTTTTTTCAAGTTTCAACAATGTGTTTTAAACGTTCACATGAATTTGAAAACTAATAAAAAAAGTTGTAGGGGATGAATATTTTATCTGATTTCTATGTTTATAGAAACGTCAAGTGTACATATTAGACTTGGACGAAATTTTCCAAAATTACTAAAACTGCCCATCGATGTGATAAATTTAATCTTCAAATATTTTATTATTCCAACAAATTTCGCTTCAAAATACATTTTTATGCTTGTGGACTAGGATAAACAAAATTTTTCAAATTAAAAACGTTCTTTTGATTTAATTTATTTTTGCAACTTTTTAGAAGGATATAATTAAAATAAAACAAAAATTTTCACAATTTTGTTTATCTTACTCCAGAAGCATAAAAATGTATTTTGAAGGGAAATTTGAAGATTAAATTTATCATATCGTTTGGCGATTTTAGTAATTATGGAAAATTTCGTTCAAGTCTAGTACAGATAAAATAAACTGTAATTTTTATAATCCTTAAAATCATTACAGTATGTTTAATTATAATTAATTTGTGAAATTTTCAGAATATGTTAATACGTAATACATATTGGAAAGACTTGAAATAAAGAAATAAAAAAATTATTCTCATTATTGGATAAGGGGTATTTGCAAAATTGGTGACTTGGACCTTCCCATTTGCAGATATGGTCACAGTGGTAGGCCAAAATACAATTTTGGTTACTTTTTTACATTGTATTTGAGGACCCCTAAAATTTAATTCACTTTTGGTTCCTTTTTTTAATAAATTTTAGGGGTCCTTCCAATGTAAAAAAATTGTATTTTGCAAATACCCCTATTGGATAATTCAAAAAAATCTATAGAAATATAAACAACCTTTTTTCAAAGCCTCATCCAGTCGTTTCAGTACTGAGATAGTCCACAGTCAGTGGATGAGACAATATCAGTACCGAAACGACTGGAAGAGGCTCTGAAAAAAGATTCATACCAATTAAGTTTAAGGTTGGTTGATATGATTTTTACAAAAATCTCACTTTGTTCCCCAAGAATAAGAACTTGCTAAAGGTTTTTAGGAATCTGATCTTGATCCTGAAAATCTATTTTGGCCACTTAGCCACTTTCAAATCAAAAAAATTTTCAGCTCATAGTTTGAAAAATTACCAAATTATTCATATCAACAAACTTAAGTTTTAGTATTTTTTACAGGTGTGGTTGAGATAAAAAGCGTCAAGATATTTTTTTGTTCATTTATTCTTATCTTAATAATTATAATTATTATTGACTCGTATTATTTCTTGATAACAGATATTTTATTACCTCAGTAGATTTTATCAATCGGAAGAAATTCTAACTGTGTAAATGTTTGGCGTCTAAAGTAATATTAATAATTGTATTCTATTTTTTAGATTAATGAAGAATCTGACGTTGAAACAAGCATTGGTTCAGTTAACGCCACAGATTTAGATATTGGATCTAACGGAAAAATTGACTATGAAATAGAGCCCATAAAAGTAAACGAACGAATACCAATCAAAATAGATTCACATGGAAATTTGTACGCTGTTAATAAACTCGATCGGGAGAGGAACCCAAATGGTTTTGAATTTTTGGTAAGTTATCCCTCATCCATGTTGCCGTTAGTATTATTACTCTTGATAGTCTTAAGACTAACGAAATAGTTTGATAATCTTGTTTCATCAAAATTTGCCTAATTTCCTAAGAATTTAGGTTTGTTAAAAATTTGATTTCTAATAAATCCTTCACTTTATTTATCGTTTAGGAAATAAATCTCACAGTTCGAAAATTTGTTAATGCCATAAAGATTTTTTATTTAAACAATCCAACAGTGTAGGGTCACTAATTGGGACCTCCTATACAATTTTAAAGCAATAGATCGTTAAACTTGTTGGCAGGTTTCAAGAATAACAAGCTAGTAGTCCAAATATGAATTTCTGACTTTTATTCTCCTAAACTACATGCTTGTATTTTTATTTTTCAAAATTCATAATGGCCATCATAACATTATTCTACAGACCGAGTAGCAATTCCAATCTCAGCATTATTGAATATTTTAAATACAGAATTATTTTCAGACTATTCTTCAAACCTTTATCTCGGAATGATCCTGATCAGTAGAGCCTCAAAAAGCCTAAAAATGACTTTTCAATTTTATAGGAATATATTATGTAATACCATTTCACATCATTCTTGTTACGTTATACCTATTAAATATGATTTTATAAACGACTTTTTTGACCTATTTCATTGTTAGAAGCCTAAAAAAATAATAGACCATTATAAATGACTATTTCTACATTTGACTATCTCTCACATTCTATCTCTACTCCTATTGGTCCTCTTCAAGTATACCAAGTGATGGCCCTTGCATAGAGAAGATATCAATACCACCCCATTTTCTAATTTTTTGCCAATTGATTAAAATCAGCGATCAGTGATCACTGATCACTATAGGCTTGATCCCAAATCTAATAGAAGAATTTTTTTATTTAATTTTGATAAGTTTGAAACGTAACTAAGCAATAACACTTTCATGAAAACAGATTGTAATCCGAAATGGTTGAAATTCAGGATATCTACTTTTATTGCAATCGAAAAGAAAAATTATTTCCAATCAAAGTAATAAAACTTATTTCCTGATCGAGTGTAAAATTTTCTCCCTCGAAGAAATCATTATAATATTGATTCTTAAAATTTACACTTGAAGGTTCACTCAGTCTTTTATTCCCATTGGTATTTCTTAATTTTAGTTTAGTCATTGCTTCTTCTTTGGTCTTTATGGGTTTTGCTGAAAATTATATCTACTTTTTAATACATTGAATATCTATGGGAAATCTCAGACACTTACACATTTTTCATTTGAGTGACTAAAAATGTATTCTGTGTTGTAGAAAAACCGAACACAGCATTGAACTTTCCGCTGCTACTCAATCTGTTTTGGTTTACAGTAAATTACAAAAATTCTCAAAATAACAACATGAATCTTCTGGAAACCATTTCTCATTCTTATGCTTCTGAGGTAAGAAATTTTAAGTTTGGAACCTAACAGAATTTAAATAATCATGAAAATGTTCTGCCCTAAAAAGTGTTACAGATTTAAGCTAGAAAAAATAGCGCTAACTTTTTTAATCTCTTTGAAAAATGACAAAATCGAATGATGCTTGAAATTTTTCGAAAACCAACTTTAAGGACATTTCCAAGCCATTATAAATTTTTTATTTGACACTGGGCCAGGCTTAGTTCTCTAAATTTCTACAAACTAAGAAATCTTTTGAGAGAGACATTTAGGCCTGCTTTTCAATCCTGAATCTTCTTCTGCATAAGAGCGAACACCTTGAGAAAGAGAACACTTTTCTAATCCTTACTATGAATAAGTTTATTTTAAAATCGCTCCATAAAATCTTTTTATGCTTCTGTTGAAAGTTTTCAAATTCAAAAAACGTTTTAATGAAAAAAATAGAATAAACACTATATTCCGATTTAAATTAGTTCTTCAACTTTACTGTAAGGAATAAAATGGATTCTGGTTAAATTCATGATTAAAAACACTAAAAACGTTTTTTATTTTGTTCATCTTATTACAGATCTGATTACTGATTTTATCATGTCGATAGATGATTTTAGTAAGCTTGAAGAATTTCGTTTACTTAGTAAACAGAATAATTTAGGTTACATTACCGTAATTCAATAAATTATAATTATCAATGAAAATTTCATACCTTCTATCATTTTACCTTGATAATGATGTTATACCATACACACATAATCTTCTTCCTACATATTTTTATCAAGCAGTACAAACATAATCTATGTGTTCGAACTATTCCCATAATCTTGCCAACCTTTCTTTTCATTCCTGTATTTTATTAAAGAGTTTTGGTATTTTTCAGCTTATATCACTTGACTTTTATCAATTTTTAATTGATACCACTGATGAATCAGTGGTGATCCTTCGAGAAATGTACATTTTTTCTTCAATAATTAATTTTTATGGTTATTTCGGTTTTTCACGAATTGCGCAAAAACTGAGCAACTTAGAAAATTTTTGGAAGCAGATTCGGAATCTACGTAAAATTTTACACTGTAATCAGTTTGTCGCAAAAATTTATCGCAACCCCCCAACCACCCGTGTAATTATTCCAAATTAGAAGAATTTTTGTTCAAAATTAGTCCACACTTTTACAAAATAGAGAGAATGCTTAATTACAGGTTGTGAGCTGTACAAAATTAGAGAATAGCTTTTCGTACTGAAGCATTGTTTATTCGATATTAGTGTTTAAACTGATCGAATTAAAAATTTTTACAATATATTAATCGAAATTCATTGATTAAATCATAAATAACAGCTTTTTAATGATGAAGAAATCTATTCAGTTAGTTTGAGCTTCTTTCTTATTATTATATTATTTTCATATTGTAAAAATTTTAAATTCGATCAGTTTAACCCTTTCGATACCAGAGATCATATATCACAAACTATCTAAGTTTGCTATCATGCTATATTTTTGCTAGCCAGGCATAAGAATGCCATAGATATTTGAACTTTTTCGGCAGGAAGTAAAATTCCTTAATTCATGACTCTTTTTGATCGAAATTATTAGACTTGTCAATTTTTAGAGATAATAAGATTAATTTCCGTAGAAGCTAAATAGTTAATCCAAAACAAGGTATATCTTTTATGCATGAAATCAATCAGCAGTTCCATCAAGAGTCTCGTGAAAATGGGGCAATTTTCAACCCCATTTTTACCTTAAATCTTCAATATCTAGGTTATTTTGTAATAAGATCGAATGAAATTTAGAAGATATTCTTTTTGACATTAATTGAGTCTTCGAAACAATTAACTTTCAAATAAATCCCTTCATTGGCAAAGTTTCACTCTAAATTACTCACCAGTAGATGGGAATTTCAATATAAATCAGACCCTGATGAAATTATGTGTAAGAAAAAAATTTCATAAAATTTTTTCCTAGTAAATGTTTTTTATCATCACATTTTAGGCAATTCTGTGAGAGAATTAAGCCTGAAACTTTCTTCGTTTAGCTATGGTATCGAAAGGGTTAAACAATAATATCGAATAAGCCTGGACAAATTACGAATAAACAATGCTTCAATACGAAAAGCTATTCACTAATTTTGTACAGCTCACAAACTGTAATTAAGCATTCTCTCTATTTTGTAAAAGTGTGGACTAATTTTGAACAAAAATTCTTCTAATTTGGAATAGTTATATACGTTTTTCGTCTATGCTTCTTTCATTTTTGTATAGCTGTTCATTAATTTTGTACAGCTCCCTACTAATTTCGAATACTTCTTCTCTAGTTTCGAAAAACGACTATCATAACTCGTAATTCTGTCACACTCAGAAAATAAGAACCCTTTCAATGTTAACGGATGAAATTTTTAAGATAAAAATATATCTTTAATACTCGATAAAAAGATATTTCAAGTAAGAGATTAATTTCTTACTTTTAAATTTTTTTTATAAAGCAGTAGTTATTTTATGTAACATTCGTCTAGAAAATATTATTAGTTACACCTGACTGCTCAATCGTTAATTCATTCGGAGATTAGATTTTTTTATCCACAAAACAAAGTACTCTACTTGTTCTATTCTATTCTAACAGTAGATAGTATATCCCAAGGGAGTACATGAGAAATAATAGTGAGTGTAGTAGGTCAGTATTTTTGAGCTCAGTACTGTGAATGCTCTTTTACAGTTGTGCATCAGTTTTGGTGTCAAAAATAAATTACCTGGCAGAGGTTAAAAGTAAGAAGAGAAAAAAAATATTTCTCTATCATTTATAGATAAAAAAGTTATGGTTGTTTCTTAATTTTTTCATCAAGGAATGGAACTTGATGGGATTTCTTTTGAATCTAAAACATTAGGCCTACGAAATGAAGAAAAAATAATTTGGCGCCAAATTCAAATTCTTCTAAACTTTGAGTTGAATATTTTTGTTGATTTCAATGTGATCAAGATAAGTCAAGATAAATCATCTCTTCATTTTTGAAAATCAAATTTTGATTTTTTGATCATTCACCTTATTTGAATATCGATTAAATTTTGAGGTCAAAAGTCAAGATCAAGAAAAGTTTTTCGCAAATGGTGTAATGATAATCGGCTCTCTTGTCTAATCGTGATCTTAAAAATCGACTTATGATCACTCTCTGACGAAAAATTTCAACTCATAGTTCAAAAATTGGGATTTTGGCGAATGGGATTTTCGAAATTTTAAGTTAAAATCATGATCTAGATTCCAAAAAAAAACATTATGATAAAATTTTAGATTTTGTAAAAAATCATAAATTACTACAGTTGTATCCCAGTTTTGGTGTATGAGAAATCAATACAATTTCCCTATGAGAAATAGATTTTTCTCATTATAGATCTCTTCATTCGATCAGTACCACTAAATCTTATTGAATTCGTCTACTGAGCATGAAAAATTTTGATAATAAACTTTGATAAAAAAAGTCACCTTTAATAGGTATAAGTTCAATGATTATAATTATGGGTTTCAATTTGGTCAATCATTCTCTATGTTTGCTTCATTAATTAATTACATCTTTATGTCTAATTAAAAATCAATGACGTTTTCTATCAAAAGTCGTTTCAGTGTCTTAATGAGAAAAACTATTTTTCATACGAAAAATTAAGTGTGCGATTCCTCATACACCAAAACTGGGGCACAACTGTATCTTCATATTAATCTGTGCAATAATTTTTCGATAATTTTCTTGCAGTCTCACTTCCCTTCATCTGAGAAATAAAAACATCTCAGAAACATTTTATATTGGTAATAAATAAAGCTTTTCATAAAATAAATAAATATAAATTCAAACAAGACTGTAAGCATTTTTCCCAATTTTCCAAAAATGCCGTTAATAGATTACTAGGAATTGGTGGAGTTAAAATTAATTTTAATTTTCAATATGAATGCAGTCTATCATAGTTTGATGGCATTGAATATATTCCATAAATAATAATACTACCAAACTGATATGGAAGAAAACTGGAAAATGTCAAAATTTGCCTAGAATTAGTCTGTCTGTTATTTATCAAAAAATATAAAAAAACATGTATTCAGTTCAGAAAAATTATTTCTTTCATGTTTTAATTTGAGAGAAGAGAATTTGAAGTTCGACAATCAAAGAATTTACAGATTATATTATATGTGGGAAATTAAAATCAATTCTGTTTATTTTGGTTAGTTTTCATACACTAAAGATGAGATCGTAGATCATTTACATATGATCTGTTGTTATATCAAGTCTGTATATAACAATTATTTTCTCTCCATTTCTGCTATTTATTGGAGAGTTTTGGTGTTTTTTCAGCTCATATTTTATTCTATTTATTTTCCTTCTTTTACTATTTCTTTGAAAATTTGTAAATTATTATATTCATTGACCTTTTTAAATTATATCATTTTAAAAGTGACACTACTGATGATCCTTTTAGAAATGTACATCTAGTGATTTAATATATTCTCTTCCTACTATTGAATTTTGAATTATGAACTTTAAAGGATTCTCGGACGTTTATGAAAATTTACGTGAATATTTTACTCGTAAGTCTGTATAATTCACATGGATATTCTTTCGAAAGGTTAAAATTTTGCAATTAATTTAATGATTCTTATCGAATTTCTTTCCAGCTAGAAAGAATTGCCAAGTCTTACGTTTTCAAATTTAATATGAACTTTTGGGCCAATCTATAGAACATTTGCCCCCCGTCAGTGTTTTCAAGTGAATTTTCTAAATGACAAAGAGACTAAGGGCTTTTCAACATCGATGAAATGAAAACGAATCCCTTGCGGTCATCGATAATAAAAAGACCAACACGATTCAAAATGAACTTAGAGAGAAATAAGAGGTGGCAACTGTTCTCTAATTTAACCAAAATTTGAACATTTTTAATTATTCAAGTTTATTGTGCTAAAACAAAAACAACTGATTCTGAAACTTGGGCAGGTTTTATAGAGAAATCGGAATTCATTTTCAATAATCTCAGGATGACGTTTTGATAACAACTGAATTAATTGTTAAGAATAGTGGTGCCATCATTGATCACTTGAGTTAATTTTAGCGGAATTAAAGTTGTACAATAATAACAGAAAATACTTGACTTATTTCAGGAATTAAAATTCCATAATTTAATGAACTCCGATCAATGAATCATGAATTAAAGAGTCTTTATCGTTAATCAAATCTAATAAAACTGATATAAATGGATAAGAAGTCGACTTCAATTAACGTACGGAAGGTGTACTAATAGAAGAGGTTTTTATTTCTTGATCTTGTTAACAAGATGAATAAACAAAAATGAAGAAATCTTGAGAAAGTCTTGAATAGTTTTTAATAGGATTCATTCTCACTTTAATTTTTTTTAGGTTTTTCTTTCTTACCTATTATCCAATTTTATTTATTTATTAGACCTGGACGAAATTTTGTACAACTACCTAAATCGCCCATCGATATGATAAATCTAATCTTCAAGTATTTTAATCCCACCAAATTTTGGTTCAAAATACCTATCAATGAAATGAGATAAACAAAATCGTGAAAATTTTCAAATTTAAAACGTTTTTTAATGTTTCATATTCATAATTTTAACTTAAATTCACATTATTTCTTACAAAAAAGTTGTAAAAATGACTTAAATCTCATAAAAATTTTTCTTTGAATAGTTAAAAATGAACTTTCTTCTTTTTTTCATGAATATCACAATTTTTATTGGTTTAAAAAACGTTTTTAATTCGAAAAATTTTCCCGATTTCGTTTATTTTAGTATCCAGAAGTATGGAAAGGTATTTTGAAGCAAAATTTGGTTGGATAATATTAAAATACTTAAAGATTAGATTTATCATATCGATGAGCGATTTAGGTAATTTTGCAAAATTTCGTCCAAGTCTATTTATTATATATCTAATGGAAGATCTTATTAAATTTTTAGGTTTCCACTATATTCTTGCTTCATTGACAGTTATTTCTTAAATAAAAAAATACTGATTCACCACTCCCAATTTTGATCTAGAAATTTTCACAAAATTCCAGCGTGAATTCTTAAGATCAAACTACGTAAGCTTTAAGTCAAATTTTCATCGATTCATTGTCTACTGATCCCAAATATATTTTTTCGAAATTGATAAAAAAAAATTAAGGATGGAATTCTGAACTGAATGTTTTCTAGCTCATTTATTATCATCTTCAAATCAACTCTTTTTTCTCCACGGAACAAATGAAGAATTAAATTTCGTCTGTTATCAAAGTGTCATCACGCGACTATGCATTGCATTTATATCGATATGTTTTTTAGCATTCTCAAAATAAAAATATTCACTCCCTTTATCTATCACGTTATGCTGGTCCTTATTCATTCGAGTGAGAAGATTTATTCCGATTTTTGATTTGATACGGGGAAAAATATTGAGATTTTTGTAATAAAGAGTAAATTCTCATATCTAATAACTTGAGAATCATTTAAGAAATGACGTTCAACTCATTAAGTAGAAAAAGTTCATAAATGTCTTATTAATACAGAATTCCGATATTTGCTCTCAAGATATTTAACTTTAAACTACTTACCAGTAGACGGGAATTTCAATATTAATCAAACCCTGATGAAATTATATGAGAGAAATGCTTTCTATCAACTTATAAAAGGGTTTAAGACTAAGATACTAAAATGATATAATTTGCCCGATAACTTATCGGCGATAAGATAACTAATCAGAAATAAAGCGAAGACAACTCTCATGAAAGACAACTTAGTTACTTTTTATACGATGAAATTGAGAGAAATGAAAGAGGAAAATAAATTTTATCGATTGACTTGATTGCTTTTTCTGCCTTGATAGATGGTGATCATTTTGATTGACGAATGCCTTTCCCCTAAATAAAAACAGCTGACATAATTCATTTTTTATTTCCATGTTCTCTATTTCTGTGGTAGGTTTTAGATTCCCTTCAAACTATAGAGTACATTCCTTGTGGCTATCGTTTCCATTAATTAATAAAAAGTTGATCCAGTTTCAACTATAGGAATCTTGAATCTTTGTCTGATAGATCGATGAATTGTAAAAAACTTTTTTGTAAATGAGATACTATTCATACAAAAATCTTTTGATCAAAAATTTCATTTGAAATATCTTGAAGAGTTTTTTGTTGATTTGAAAAAAATTTGAAAAATGACCATATTTTTCAAATTTTGATTTGGCGCCAAAATCTCTTTTTTCGAAGTTTGAACTGGAAACTTTTATAGATTTGAAAATGGAAATGTGGTCAAAAGTTGTTTTTTAAGGTCAGAATTAGACAAGAAATGTTAAATCTGTTCTAACGCATAATCTTATTATCGTTATAAATTAAATTTCAATATCTTGACTAATTTCACTACTTAAGAATCAATGAAATTCCAATAATTCGAAATCCCTTAAAAATGGTTGAACTGTCGCAATTTTGCCGGAGATATTAACCGTTCTTGTTAAGTTGTGATCCTAAAAAACTTCTTTTGATCACACTCTCACTTTCAAATTAGTAAAAATTTTCTGTTAAAACTTCGAAAAATAGATTAAACGCTTGTAATCTAAACTTTTTCAATTTTATTCTAAACTAAATATAAGTCATCCAGATTTCTTTATATCAATTCTCTGATTAATCAACTCTCTTTATTTATTCGGTATAATTCTGTATCATTAATAGGATCTCAAAAATAATACACTAAAATAAATATAGTTTAATGTTATTTTTTCAGGTTTTTTAGGTAATTTTAATTAAAAGTTCTCGAGATGACAGAAAATGATCTCTCCCTACTCGATATTTAATATTATGTATTAGAGATATAATAAATATAAATAATTCAAAATTCAATAGTAGGAAGAGAATATATTAAATCACTAGATGTACATTTCTAAAAGGATCATCAGTAGTGTCACTTTTAAAATGATATAATTTAAAAAGGTCAATGAATATAATAATTTACAAATTCTCAAAGAAATAGTAAAAGAAGGAAAATAAATAGAATAAAATATGAGCTGAAAAAACACCAAAACTCTCCAATAAATAGCAGAAATGGAGAGAAAAGTGAAAAAGCTCATATCGGCCAGGGTAGTTGAAGATTGTATGAATAATTTTTCTGAACGCATAGATTTGGTTTGTATAAGTTAATAAAGAATTTCTCTTTGACCCATACATCTATGCTGTCGTCTCCAGGATTTTTATAAAGAATGGAAAAATTTGAAATTGAGGCAGCATGATTCTCCTGTTTAAGATGTCTTGTAATCGCTGTGTCTTTCTTCAAATGATCACTGGATCTTGTAGCAAGTTTCCTTATAGTCCGTCCTATATATGAAGCCCCACAAGTGCATTGAAATTTGTAAATCAATAGAGTATTCTCTTCAGGTTTAAGTGAATCCTTATGGATCAAACTGAATAATCTCTGTGTTTTAAATACAATTTTCAATTGTATATTATCGTAATGTTGATCTATGAGATTAACCAGTCTTTTCCTAACATCATTACTAAAACCGTCACCTTTAAAATTAAGCTTCATGAAAACTGTAGTCTTCACAGCCTCATCTGTGTTGTTTGTTTCATCAACTGTGATATCAGTTCTATTGATGAATTTGTCCACAAATCTGGCTGGGTAACCATTTTCCATTAGGCATAATTTTGAATTCTCTATCTCATTAGGCCATTCTTCTGGACTTGCTATTCTTCTAATCCTCTTGCCTAGACCAATTACTAAACCTCTTTTGTGTGAAATAGGACTAAAACTGGCATAATGTAGATATTTGCCGTTATCAGTCTTCTTCTTGTAAATATTTCTTGTAATTGATCCATCCTCTTTTCTGGTTAGTTTTACATCTAAGAAACTCAAAGAATTATTAGATTCTTTCTCCATGGTAAATTTAATATTAGGATGAAACGAGTTCATTTTGGAGAAAAAATTGTCTGTAATAACATTGGGTTTCATTAGAATAAACGTGTCATCAACATATCTGATGTAAACATCAGTGAAAGAATTGATAGTATCAGACATGTTAGTCATTTCTAACCATCCTAGAAAGATATCAGCTAAAAGAGGACTTAGAGGTGAACCCATGGCTATCCCGTCTTTTTGAATAAAAACAGTGTTTTGAAAAGATAATGGAACATTAGTGCAACAAATCTTAACAAGATTCGCTATTTCATTACTATCCATTTCAAAACCACCGTATTCATCAATAAAAGACTTGATTACTGTTAAGGTCTCCTCTATAGGAACACTAGGAAATAAAGAACTTATATCTAATGAAATCATTTCATTTAAACCAATATTTAAATCTTTAATTTTATCAACAAAAGAAAACGTATCTTTTACAACATATTTAGCATAATATGTATGTATTGGTTTTAACACATCAATTAACCACTTCGCTAAATTATGTTGCGGACATGACGACATATCCAAGATAGGCCTTATTGGAAATACCTCTGGAACAATATTGTCCACTATCTTATGTGTCTTAGGATGTAGATATAATCTAGACATCCTGGTATGCTTCTTAGCTATAAAACTTCTAGTTTTATCCGAGATTATATTCCTATCATACAACCCTTTTGCTATCTTATACATGGAACGTTCCATGGATTCCATTTCCTTATAATATGTAGATCTTTCTTGCCCAGTATTAATAAATTTACTTTCATCCGAAAGGAAATCTAACCCTGCTTTAAAATAATCTTCTCTATTCATTATCACTATTCCCTTTCCCTTGTCTGGCTTGGTTAAAAAGATGTTTTCATTAGATTTAAGTTCTTTGAGTGCTACAAAATGTTTTTGAGTTAGTAAACTAGACCTTAGAGGTTTACGATCAAAACTTCTATAAATAGTTAAAAGGTCAAGTTTAAACTTCTCTGTGTTGGCATCATCCTTGTGATTATTTGTGAGACCAAGTTCATACATTAAACGTTCGAAAGCTGCCTTGTCTTCAATTTCATTATTTCTCTTAGGGATACAAAAATTAGGACCAAGAGACAAGATTTCTTTCTGCTCCTTAGATAACTCAATATCTGCGAAGTTGAAGATACCTTTTTCATGAAAACGAAGACCTTTCCCGAATTCTTTAAACAGAGAATCATATTTATGAAACATAACACGTTCTCCAGATTCAACAAGGAATCTTAGTAAAGCATCATTAAAATCTGAATCAATCTCCATGAGAACCATCTTATTAGCAATACAATTTAAAAGAATTCGAGTCCTCTCTTCAATTTTATGAACTTCCTCTTTAACCTTGAGAATAACATGTTCTTCTTTATGAAATCGAACATCTCGTGGAATTTTCTTCCAGAAAGACCTGGGATAATGATTCCGTTCCAGACATTCACGATAAAACTTCAACTGGCCATAAGAATAGTAAAGTTTAGAATTGGAGGAAAGAATTGAGCGAAGTAAAGATTTTTGTTCAAGGGCCCGGTGGGTAAGATTATTACGAGTAAAATATTCACGTAAATTTTCATAAACGTCCGAGAATCCTCTAAAGTTCATAATTCAAAATTCAATAGTAGGAAGAGAATATATTAAATCACTAGATGTACATTTCTAAAAGGATCATCAGTAGTGTCACTTTTAAAATGATATAATTTTAAAAGGTAATTCAAATATAAATAAGACTGAAATCCAAACAAAAAATTAAATGCATTTTTGTGAGTTTTTTACCAGCTAAAATATGCTTTTTAGACTTTTTGAGGCCCTAATTATTGCCAATTATTTAGTTTTAATTGAAAAGGGAAGGGAAACGATTGAAAATTTGTTCAATCGAGTTACCCGTTATATTTTTAAATAAATAATCTTACTAACAAAGTTACCTCACACGCTTGCATATCAAACTTTGATAAGAATCTTTTTGAAAAATACCATTCAAAATCTCTTTTACTTTAGATTCTAGTTCTGTCCGAACTTTATTCATCAAAGAATGAAACAGAGATCAAAGAGATTAACAGCCTGGTGGATTTATTGATCTTAAGTTGTTCTGAGAGTCCCTCTGGGTTATTTTTTTCAATCTTGGAAGCCATATTCTCAAATCAGTTCAAATCTTACATAATTCTTTCATAAAATGTGAATTTTTCTATCAAAGATAGTGTCAAGATAGTTAAAATTCTGAAATTAATCCTTAAATTTCTTACTATCATCGAGTAATTGAATTCCAAATTATTATTATTATTATACTCACAAGTAGACAAAAGCTGAGTCTTTATTGATTTTTAATCAAGTTTTATTATTGCACAATTCGTTCATCATCATTGAAGAAATAAATTTAGAGTTTTAATTGTTTTTCGATAGGGGTTTTCCAAAAATTACATTGAATGTTTGCAATTGATTACTTTTCAAGGGGAGATTTTTTCAGAATACAATCTATAGAAAAATATCCGTGATTTCTCTCTGTCTGATAAAGGATTGAAAAAAAGTCAATGAAATAATTTAGATTTGAATTGAAACTTTCAAGATTCTGAATTAAATTTCGACCATAACTCGATTGATGACGATTCACGTAATTTTCCAAGAATATTCGAAAATCAAATCAATTTATATGAAGATTAAATTATAATTTGTACAAAATTCGGAATTTTTTCATCAAGAAATCGAATTTGTTGAAGAAATTTTGAGGCCCACTTTCACAATAAGGAGGAAATATTTTTGAAAAAATTACTTTTTTTCAAAATTATGGCATGTATTCCAAATCTCGAGTTAGCACCAAAATCCCAATTTGGCGCTCCAGGTTATATTAGAGTTCTTCAGAAAGATTCCGAAAATTTCCGAATCGCCACAATTTGATTTCAGATATAAACAAAAAAATAATTATAAAATAAGTTCTGATTTGTTTAATTGTATAGAAATCCTAAATATTAGTGATGATTACTAAGTAATCAAATAACAATTCTTTTCTAAAGCTGACATCATCACTAGTTAGTGCTAGATTTGATATTATGAAACCTTGAAGAACCTTAAATAGGTCAAGAGAAGATCCTAGTTACCCTTAGAGATGGTTCTTGCGAAGAGGAAGGTATCAAATCTCTTCTAGACTTGTTGTAAACTCTTGAATTTTAATTTGAACTATCTAATTTTAATCCTTTTTTCAACCTGAAAAAAATTTACAATATTATTGAAAATGAATACTTGTTTTAATGATTTTATTTTTGGTATCTTTTCAGATTTTTTCTGACGGATCCGAATCTGAATTATCTGAAGAACCCTAATAATCATTATATGCTAGTGATAAATCCAAAAGAAATGCCCCTGTGTAATATGAGAAAAACGTTTTTATTATTCTTAAGGATTGTTGAGCTTGACACATGATCATTGTTGCATTCAAAAAAATCAATTAAAATTCTCTAGGAATCATCAATTAGTGTCTGTGATTATTCTAATAGACATGATCTTTATTCGTGCCATTCTTACAACTTTTATTCGAGAGAGTAAAAATGACAATTTCCAGGATGACTATGAATTCTATAAAATTCAAAAAAGATTATTCCCTAATAAAAATCTCATGATTGATTTGTCATGCCGAGAGTTTTTTCTTGAAAATTGACTAATAAAACCCTTTCTTTTCCATCGAATAGGTCTTTGTAAAAGCAACTGTTTCTCAACTAAAGTTTGATATTTCTAATGAAGCTTCCATCAATTATTACTCTCTACAAATCATGTATTTCGACAGGCTCTCCTCCTTCAAGTAACTGAATAGATTTCTAAGGTCACCTCTCGAATAATATGATAACTTTTTTTAATATTCTCTATTTGTGTAAGCGCTAGGTTTGACGAATATCCAAGAACCCTTATATATCTTGGTAATACGCAACGATTAACACTTTTTTATGTTTTATATTTCGGTATGGAATAATATTGAAAATTGCTTGTCTATCAAACATGAAGATTTTGAACTTGGTTAGAAAAAAATTTTAAGTTATATAAAAATATTTTTATTAGTGAGTTTATGTCATAAAATGAGGGGGTTTTCATTGAATTTTTATTAAAAATTTTAAGGGGCTTACTCGATTGAAGGACGCCCTGATCAAAAACTTGATTGGATTTTAGCAATATGTGTTGATTAGCTATTCGAAATAAGTTATTACAATATTCAATGAATATTATTCATATAGCCAGGATTCGAAGCCGGGTCTTCAACGTTTCTAGGCCCTGTTTATCTCTCATAGTCTTGGCACCACATACACACTGGTTTTTATCCGAATGGCTCAGTGAGAGCTTCTATTTTAATTGCTGCACAGATATATATTTAGAGTATAGCATTCAAAAATCATGCTGGAATCCTGGAGGTGTAAAAGTTATTGATTTAAAAAAAGGATTTTTAAACATTAATTGCATCATTTCTCAAATTACAGAATAATGCTTAACTCTTAAAGTCCCACTGGGTTATTTCTATCACACGTCATTTTAGCAACTCATAATTATTAATTCAAGCCTCAGAAAATACCTTGTTTACTAGCCATTCGATAGGAAATTTATTAATCTTCTGGAATACGCAAATAATTTGGCTCTATCATTAGTCAAACTCGTCCTATACTAATTTAAAGAGAGTTGATTTTTTTTGAAAACCTACTTCCCAGTGTCATAGGTAGAAAGTAAGAGAACTTTTATCGAGAAATCATACCTGTAAATATGGAATCGTCTGAACTCTATCTGCTAAACCAACAAAAGCTGACCCATTTTTTGATCGATAACTTGTGAACCAAAAATAATAGCGTTGAAAAAACTGTAGATTCGTAATCAACATATTCACAAACCATGGGACAAAAGATTGAATGCGAGTCATGAAAAAAATTCTCTGGTACTTTAAGGGTTAAATATGTCTTTCTATCTTATTGAAGATCGATGTAATGTATCTAGTTCTATATAAAATATTAGTACTCGAAATCAAATTAAGAGGATATTAAATTTTTTTAAATATTTATTTCAACAGGTTATTGCTAGAGACAATGGTCCAACATCCTTATCATCCTCAGCAACAGTTTCAGTTAATCTGATCGATATCAATGATAAGCCTCCAATTTTCGACAAGCAAGGATATTATTTTGAAGTTGAAGAGAATTTCAACAATCTCAATGGAGAGCCCAGAAAGATTGGCTATGTAAAGGCATACGATGAAGATGAAAATTCAGAGGTTGAATATCGAATTATTGGATCAAAGTCAAAATTTGAGGTTAGTTTATTTTCCATAAAGAATTCGAGTATTTTAAAGAATTTTAGGAATTCTGATATGAATATGGTAATTTTTCAAGTTTCGATTTGACACCTATTAATTCCCATTTTTCGAACTTTGAGCATAAAATTTTGTTTGATTTGAAATTAAGATAGGGCTCAAGAGAAGTTTTTTTATGATCAAGATTATTCAGGAAAATCAATTCAACTGAATCTGATGATTCACGTCAATTTCGTTTGGATTTTAATTTCTTGGCCATTTTCATCACTTTAAAAAATGATCGTAATTATAAAAAATGAAATTATTATTTTTGATTGCAATTTTTCTACAAACTGTTAAAGCACCAGTTTCACTAAAGATAGTTGATATCAAAATAAAAAGGATTAATCTCAAAAGTAGCACCAAAATTTTCATAAATTCCGAAAGTAGCCCCAAATCTATTCGAGAAATTCCAAAAGTAGCCCCAAAGTGGGAATAATCCTAAAACTAGCCCCATTCTAGAAAATTTATCTCAGATTTAGCCCCAAAATTTTCCAAAATTAACCCCATCATAATTCAGTTTATCTTTCTCAACTGAATTATAAAGATAGTATGCTTAGGAATTTTTAAATGTGTTTATATGAACCCATACCTGTGGAAAGCAGCTCAGGCAGAAGATATTTCTTCTTTTGAAACAATAATGAATGAGATCGATAAAATAAACCCTAACGTCGTGAAATATCTCAAAGATATACCTTTGGAGAACTGGACAAACTTTGCATTTCCTGTATGTCGTTACGGTTTTCTTACCTCAAATGTTGCAGAATCCATAAATGCTAAATTATTGAATATTCGCAATCTTCATCCATTTCACGGAAGTATTTCATTCATAAATTACCTCTCGGATTTATTTGTATCAAGAAAAGTGAAATATGCTGATGAAACCTCCCTTTTATCTGACTATTATATGCTTAAAGTTGCGAATTCTATCGAAACTTCGAAATTCTTGAAAGTCTATCAAACTACAATAGAAGGTACTTATCAAGTTACAAAAGAGAGGAATAGTTCTATTCGAAAAATCGTTGATTATAATTCACTCAAGTGTTCCTGTAACTTTATGAAAACTAATGGCTATCCTTGTGCTCATCTTTTTGCTGTCTCAAAATATTTATCTATTTCACCCAATGATTTAGCACCTTCCTTTTACAAAATGGACTCAGTAAAAAGAACATATTCTGGATCGATTAACCTCTGTGATCTCGACGATCTTGAAGAGCAATGCTTGTTTGGACTTGATGCAAAGAAGAAAAGAGGCCGACCACGTAAATTAAGAATAAGATCTAAGGATGAGAAAAGAAGATGAATACCAAAGAAAATTTATCAATAAAACTTTTATGAAGAAATATGAGCAACTTATTTTTAATTGTTAATAGAGATGATAAACACATTTAAAAATTCCTAAACATACTATCTTTATAATTCAGTTGAGAAAGATAAACTGAATTATGATGGGGTTAATTTTGGGGCTAAATCTGAGATAAATTTTCTAGAATGGGGCTAGTTTTAGGATTATTCCCACTTTGGGGCTACTTTTGGAATTTCTCGAATAGATTTGGAGCTACTTTTGAGATTAACCCAAATAAAAATTCACTATTTTCCTACCGATAGTCAGGAACAAAATAAGCCGAGAAGTTAATTCTAAATTGATAATTTCTGATCTCAAGGTTTTTATTTATTCCAGTTATTTGTATTTTCCATGTTTTACTAACTGAGATCAAAATTTTGGTGATTTCATCGTGTGAGAGGGATCGAACGTTATTTATCTGGATCGCCATCAGACAAGATCAAAAATGGTCGTTGAGATTTTAGGAAACACTCCATTATAGCGCTAAGGTCTAATTCCTATTTTTCGACCATTTTTACTGCTTAAGAATTTATAATCAAGGATGATCAGAGATCAGTTCAAAATAACGGTTCTTTCAAAAAGTGAATGGTGACAATAGGGTTCTGTCTATTGATGATGCTGAAAAATAACGTTTGATTCTATTCAAAAATTTTCAACTTAAAGTTTAAAAAATAGAATAACTCGAGGTTTAAAATTTTTCGAATTTCCTCTTTTTCAATGTTTGATCTCAAAAATTTTGTTCAAATCTTGAGATCATATAACTTTTTGGTGATTTCTACCTTTGCTCTTAAAGAATCTCACACAAGGATTTTATTATTCATGAAATTCTTGAGCTCATTTAATAAAAAGAGTTTTAATATCAGATATTGATGGGAATTTAAAAATTTCTTCCAGGTAAACAGTGATGGTTTACTGAGTGCAATAGGTCTCTTAGACCGTGAAATTCGTGAGAGCCATATCCTGACGGTGCTTGCCATAGATAGTGAAAAGAACTCCATTCGACATACAGTGGCCACTACTGTTCAAATCAAAGTTCTTGATGTTAATGATAATGCGCCATTATTTAGGATGCCAAAGCCTAATGAAAAAGTGAGTTTATTTAGAAAGTTTCTCTATCTATGCCTATCTTGATTGATCGTTCATTATTGAGTTTATTTTTCAGGACGTCAGTTCTGGTTAATTTTTTAGTGAATCTCTCGCAGCCCCTACATATTTATCTTACTCCAAGAACCCTAATAAACCCTTCATGTCGCAAATTTATTTTAACTAATCAAACTAATTCAGAAACTTAAATCTTTTTATCGTTTAATATAACAGAGGTTAAAATTGGCATTTTTAGGATTTAAAACTATCTTATCTTTTAAACTATGAAAGAAATTTCTGTGGTTCTAGTTGCTCTAGTTCTATCTGACTTGACAAATAATCTGACTTCACTATAATTGCATGAATCAATCTGGGAAATTCTTTTAGAATAATCAAGAGAACTTTCCATATTCTATGAGTGGTTGAGGCTTGGTTGTTCCATCATTCTAACTTGTTTTAAAGATTCCTTTTACTTTAAAACAGCACCTCCCCTAAATAAGCTTATATTCTTCTATTTGTCGAAAATTCCCTTTTTCCAAACTAGGCAGTTGTTTATTGGAATTGAGAAATTCATCATTAATCAAGTTACAGATTTTCTTCTCACATTTTTACTGTAACTTAAAAAGCTATTTCAAGTTGAATAAATGTTCATTTATCACAATTCTTCATGGAAATATTGAACAAGATTATTTCAAATGAGACAAATGTACTTTTAACAATATTCTCCTCAAATCGTGTTGATAGGATATCTCTGCTCAGATACAGATAAACATAATTTGGGATTAACAATTAAAATATTGAGACTCCCTACTATACCGTAGCCGTTTTTCATACTGAAAATTTCCTAAAATTTTGTTTACAAAGGCATATATTTGTGACAAAACTGCTGTCAAGTAGCCTTACAAGATTTCAAGGCTTTTGAGAAATAGAGATCAGAACAGGTCAATTGCTATAGTTTACAATTGAATCGACCTTAATTTCTCTACGGTTTCATTTTAGATATTTAGTACGCTAACTGCTGATTTAATAAAATTGGCGCCAAATAAAAATTTGAATATAATTTTCGTTGATTTTCTTAAAAGTAAGCCATGTCATCCGTATTTCAGTAAATCTTCATCATATTCGGGGTCTTGATGGAAAAATTAAGATTTTTGTAAAAACACTTCATATCAACCAACTTTACTGAGAAGTGAAAAGAACGTTTTTTAAAAATCCAATTTGAAAATATTTTGATTGTCAGTTCTAAAAATAAGCATGAGCCCTTTAGACACAAATGGTGAAAATTGTCTGTCCGGCTTTGATATTTCATTAGCTTAGTGGGTAGAAGAAAATTAATCGAATCATTTCCCGCAGAGAGTTCAGTGTTTCGATATCCTTGCCAAAGATTCTGGGCAGCTTCCCTTTTTGTACACCGTATGAGAGTGCAGACTTTTAATTTAAATATCAAATGGTTTACATAATTTCATCTATCTTCCTTTCTCGCATTTTTATATCTAAGAAAAGGATATATCTAAAGTAACGCGTATATTTCTTTTTGTTGTAGCTAGCTGCTACTGTTGTAGAATAAATCTTTTTTTGTATTTATTTTCCTTTTTTAATATCAAAAATTATGTTCTTTTCTTTGATAGTTGTAAGGGTTTCCTAAATGGTTTTTACTAATAATCTTTCTTTTTCTTGTATTAGATTGTTATGTTTAAAATTGGGAACATGATGGCTTTCTTTATCACACCCCTGAAATAATTTATTGAATGCAACATGAAAGTATGTGCTACAGTCTATTTAAAGTGAAAGAAATTCGATTTTTTACCATCTTGTAACATTATTCATTTTCACATGTAATCCTGTAACATTAATCATGTTTGGGTAGACGAAAGAACATCATTGAGACTTGGTTTTAGAGATTTAAATTTGCAATATAATCAAGTCCGAAGAAGGTTGATATCTCTTCCAACAGACCGTTGATATAGAGCTAAAGTTTGTTGATATGAAGTTGGGAATCTAAAATTCGAATACGTTAACATAAGATTTTTTGGAATCCTACTCATGTTGCCCACTTTTACGATTTGAAGAAAAAATAAGCTAAACTGAAGATGAGCCTAACACCCTATAATCGTTAATATATCCCTTGTAAGTAGTT
This sequence comes from Gyrodactylus bullatarudis, assembly GCA_012064415.1. Classification (NCBI taxonomy): domain Eukaryota; kingdom Metazoa; phylum Platyhelminthes; class Monogenea; order Gyrodactylidea; family Gyrodactylidae; genus Gyrodactylus; species Gyrodactylus bullatarudis. The sequence continues at coordinate 386,771 of SSNU01000106.1, forward strand.
ATTAATATAAAAATATAATATGATTCATTAAAATTTTCGATAAAAAGCATTAAACTCACAAAATAAATTTATTGACAATATGACTTTACATCAAACTTTTCAGAACTAGTTCAGCAATAATTCCTGGATCAAGGTCAATGTTCAACTGAATACAAGAAGACTGGCCAGTTTTAATCCAACACAATTATATTTGATCCTCAGTTATCAATAAATTACATTTAATACTTCAACATAAGACTAATTTCTCTCATTGACTTGAGTACTAAAATAATTAATGCTACATGTGTAAACAAACATATTATTCAAAATTACAATTTGTATTTAAATTAACTCAATAGAAGACAACTAATATTCATCATATTTAAAAATCATCATGCCTCAATCAAACATCTTCAATTTTCCTATCAGCGAGATATCTTTTGAGAATGCTGATAAAATGAACATAGTTGATTTGATGGCTAGTTATGACGATCATTTGGAAACAATCAAACTCTGTCAGAGACTTGGATTGTTACCAACAAACCGGAAGCATACTTGTGGAGAAATCATGAAGCTGAACAAGAAGTCTCTGGCCTGTCGATCAGTATAAGTTTTTTTTGTAATAAGTGCAGGAAATTCATAAGTATTCGAACTGGTAGGTTTTGTTAATTAATTCTATTGAGTTAATTTAAATACAAATTGTAATTTTGAATAATATTTTTTGTTTACACATGAGAGAAATTAGTCTTATGTTGAAGTATTAAATGTAATTTATTGATAACTGAGGATCAAATATAATTGTGTTGGATTAAAACTGGCCAGTCTTCTTGTATTCAGTTGAACATTGACCTTGATCCAGGAATTATTGCTGAACTAGTTCTGAAAAGTTTGATGTAAAGTCATATTGTCAATAAATTTATTTTGTGAGTATTTAATGCTTTTTATTGAAAATTTTAATGAATCATATTATATTTTTATGTTAATAACTACTTACAAGGGATATATCAACGATTATAGGGTGTTACGCTCATCTTTAGTTTAGCCAAAAAAATTCTGAAAAAAATTATTTTATATGGTCATTTTTCAAATTTCGATTTGGCGTCAAAATCCCATTTTTTCCAACTTTGAACTGAAAATTTTTATTGATTTGAAAGTGAAAGTGTGAGTTGTAATGAGTATCCATTCTGTTGATGATTTTACAGTTGGAAAATATTCTGTTTATATCGGAGATAGTAATACAAGGGGGGTTAGGTAAGTTTATTACAATAGAGTTAATAATTTCAAATTGATTGAATGAGTTAGTGAAAAACTTATTGAGTTCAGAACAAAAATTCTGGTCAGTAAGTTGCGTGAAATTTTTTATAGATGAATTCTTATTAATATTGAGGAGTTTTCTAAATTTGGACCATCCAGTTTGTGGATTGGATTTGAGGGCCTGCATAACACAAGCTTCGAACGAATTCAATGAAATCAAATCAAATTTTGAAGAGTTGTTAAAAATTTTTTTTTGAATTGATGGTAGTTCTTGTGGCTTAAAAAATAAAAGAATTGGAAGTTAAATTCATTTTTTTCAAATAATGGGAAATTAAAATCACCCAGGATTGTAATATTTTTAATATGAGTATATTACTTTAGAGTAGATATGATTGAGCATATTCGGTTTCTTGTCTTATAATGATCAACTTTTGATCACACTCTCATTTTCATATCGATAAAAAATTTCAAAGTTCGAAAAAATGGGATTTTGACGCCAAATCGAAATTTGAAAAATGACCATATTTTTCATAAATAGATTTTTTTTCTCCAAATCGTAAAAGTGGGCAACATGAGTAGGATTCAAAAAAATCTTATGTTAACGTATTCGAATTTTTGATGAAAAAATCGAGGTTTTCATAAAAATCATAGATTCCCAACTTCATATCAATTAGCCATAGTTGATATAAAGATTTAAATCAGTCAAATACTGATCTGAGATCAACAAAAAACTCGAATTTGACCGAGTAAGTTTTAAAAAACTATCCATAATTCATATTTCAATTTTTGAGAAAATAATTACCCAATATGACAAAATTTAGTTTTTTCTTGAAAAGAAAGTGTTTTGGATTACTTTTAAAGGCAAGTTTGGATTCTTTGACCAATGTTTATCTCAATAAATTTAATTGTTTTATATCATAGAAATCGATAAAAAAATTTATTTTAAAAAACTGTATTTAATTAAAACAATCGATAAAGACCCGTTTGGTTTAATGGTTAAAATTGAATCGGTCAAGTCTCTCTCGAATCATAGTGTGATCGAATTTTAAAAAACGTCAAGGTATAGGTCGAATCCTTTCTTCAAATTTCTATATCTTTTCCTTTGTAATAAAGATTGTTTAGAGGAAAAAACAAGGCTAATTATAAAACCTAACACATTTTCGCTTCCAGGCATATGGTTGATTTATCCAAATAAACAGGCAAAAGAAAAAGAATATAAATTTGGTTGAAAACCTGCATTAATAAATCTGGAATTTGTATATATATTTACACATGATACAATTCTGTTTATGGTTCAAATTGAAGAAATTTTAGTCACGGTAGGGATTGTAAAATGACTCAGAATCGAAAGGAAAATTTTCCCTCAATGTGGTTGTGTGTGGTCCATTGAGATGATGAGAAAAATAGAAGAGAAATCTTTATTAAAAAGAGATAGTTACTATGAGTAGATCTGAACTAAATTAAAATTTTTATATTTCAGACTCTTCTTGTTTTGAAATGAAATCACTGCAATACAGAAAAATAATAATCTTAGAGTACAAGGTTTTCTATAATGTTCAAACTGATCTTAAAATCCAAGCAAGTGAAGGCGGTAAACTAACTCAAAACTTCATGAGGCCATTAAATTTTGACTCAAGTCCAAAAATTGTCCCAAGAAAACAAGAAAAATTGGTTGGTTACTCGATCATGTGTAATGAATTTCTCTAGGAGAGCCGTAAATTCATTAGTAGAGACCAGTCATTTACTATTCCATAATTTGGGATTAAAATTCGAAATCACTAATTTCTCATTAGTTATATTTGCTTATATAAACCATCAGAATCGTGCGATTTTTCCAATATTTCTGCTTTTTAGTCTCTGCTTTCTGTTCTTTCAGTACAAATTAGCAGAGCAATCCCTAATAATCCCTTAATAATTAAGTACGAGTTAGCAGTTCTATACAAATTAGCTACAACACATACAGTTGGTTGAGTCGTTAAAAGAAGGGTTAATTCTAAAAATGACCCCGAAAATTTCCATTAATACCAAAAACTGTATATTCTTACTGTCTTATAAAGACTTAGCCAAAATTATCAAGATAAAATTGATAAAATAAAATAAAAGATGGAAAAACCTTTCCCTTAATTATGGACCAGAACTCAACAACAAAAAAATGTGGTAGAATGCGTCGCAAAATGGGCTTTATAATTCTTACACTAAGTTACATTTTTTCGGCTCATTTGCATGGTCTTCCACGTTTCATATTTATATTGTAAACTTTAATTGAGTAAACTTGTGAAAAACCCAGATTTTTTCTATCGAAAGTTTTATTTCAATCTTTAAGAAGAAGATTTATCTAGAAATAAATTCATATAAAAAATTTGATATTTTTAATGGACGATTTTCTCTTATTTTATATAGACTTGCATTAAATGATTTAGCAAAGTGATAAAGACACTAAGAATATGCAACTTTAGACATCAATGGAAATTTTCCTGGTCATTTTTGGAATTAACTTTTAGTAATCCGTTTTTAGGACCTAAATATTTACATGGAGATTAATTACAAAAGTTTTCAATTTACATTTCCTTTTTAATTACTATTACATGAATTACAACACTGTGTGTAAGCTATTTTTAGCCATCATCAACATGTGTGTGTGTTGCTATGCTTACTGTGAAGGGAAGAAAACATAAAAATGACGTAGTCAATGTAACTCTCCTTTAGTTCATTATTAATATCTATACAAGCACACACTGAAGGAAATGTAATCTATGATTAATTTGTTTCTAGTAATGATAAGAATAATATATATATTTGGGAATCTTTGTTCATTAAACGCCTAAATTTCCATCTATTTTAACCTCAAACAGCCTGTTTGTCTTTGAACTCTTGAAGCCATGATGACAAGTACGTTTTATCTAATTCCCTTTTCAACCTAATGATTAATCGAAATACTTTCTTCAAGTATTTCTTTCCACATGTCAAAGAGATTTTTACAAGTGGTCCTATGAAATTGGGGAATTTTTTTTCATCAGTTACGTTTTTCCCAACAACCTATTTATTTGTAATACAGACAAAAATGGTTCATAAAAGAAAGAACTGGCTACCATGTTAGACTTTATTTAAAACACTAAAATTCTTTTTTTTTCCAGATTACAATATCCTTTCGTGAGAACAAAGGAATTGTAGTAACTAAAGTTGATGTCATTGATTTTGATGAAGGGAAAAATGCTGAAATCAACTTGTCCATAGACTCACCAAAGAAGGGATTTAATCTATTTACAATCAATGAAAATTCTAAAGATTTAATCCTAGCACGAGATCTCACAAAACATAATTTGGTAAGTATATTTTGGAAATTGAAAAAAAACTATTTTAGGCTCCTGACAAGTCCAAATATTATATTACAACTCGTTTATTTTCGTTTTTGATAAATCAAAATTTAGTCATGAGTTAGGGGGTCACAAATATCATTTAATACAGAAAAAATGGCGAAATTTTCAAAAAAATATTGTATTTATAAAGCTTACGAAATAGTTAACTACCTGTAAGTGAATATAAAAATAATGCAGATTCTTGCATCCTAACGTGTGATCAGTCATTTAATGAAATGAATAAAATTTTTATTGGAGTAATCAAAATCTCTCAGGCCTTACTATGAGATTGAGACGCTTCGAAAACAATAATCAATTAAAATAAGATTTGTTTTCAAGTTACTATTTATTTTATAAGGGCTTACCCCAGAAAAAGTATAGCAATTGATAAGTCGAATAATAGCAAAATTATTTTTGTGCGAAAATATCCTTGATTCTTAAGAATGCTAATTTCATAATTCCCATGAAAATTCTTGGGAATACTCGTTGTATCAAATAGACTCCCAGTTGAAATGTTTATGATATTTTAAAAGCCTTCTACCGAGCTTTGCTGAGCTGTATCGATTATTCAAAAATATTATAAACTTTTCTAGGGGATTTTACAATGTTTCATCAAAGCATTACTCTAGATAAACTATTCTTATCTCTTTGTTTACTTATGTATCATGTATCGATATACAGATTCTCTGCATTAACTTCTTTCTTAAGTAAAAATTTGCAAATGTTTAATTCTTAACGAAAATAACATTAGAAGATTAATGGTGTTTCTTTTCTTGATAAAAATACAATCTTTAATGCTATAGGAGCCATTGGATAATTTTTATCAGTCAATGGGTAATAGAGTTTAGCAACAGTACCAATGTTTGAAAGAAATCTCGACTCTAGTTCCCAGGCTTTCCTACTGCTCAAATATTTACAACTCGAGAGCCTTTACCTTATTTATGACTTGACATTTTATCTTTTTATAATTGTACAGATCAATCTATCCATTTTATTTATTGTATTTTATTTCTATTTGTACAAGCAGATTTCGTTATAATTTGTATTTATATTTTCAATTCAATATAAGATTTTTTTCTAACAAAAAAAAATCAACAATAAAGTATCCGTCTTCTACACGGTCTCTGATAATAAACAGACACTGAAAAATAGAGGTTATAAACACAAATCTTCTCAATTCACTTGAGGCCATGAGAAGAATGCAAAAATATGATTCCATTTGGTCTCCCTGCATTAGATCCTCTTACGAACCTTTCTAGAAATAATACTGTTATTCTAAATATCTGAAAATTCTCAAAATCCAGTGACGTAAGACTGAAAGCTTATAAATTATTGATATTTCTACTTTTTGACTATATTTAGGGTTTACTATAGCTATAGAATGGGTTCAATATAGATTTTTGCATTCTCTATTTCCTCATTTTGACTTGTAAAGTAACTTCATTATTTTTACAAAGGATATTTCATACTTACTTTTTCGAATACCATTTTCATATAAATATATATGTTTTGTATAGCAACAAAATAGTTGAAAAACGCATAATGATCAATCTTCAGAAAATTTCTAAACATTTAACGCAGAAGAATCAAACTTTTTGATGGTACGGGTAAAATAGTTTCATGATGGGGAGTTCCGTGTTTACTTTCTAATGTGCCTTCATTCACAAACTGTAATTAGTGAAACAATGCTTCTCATCAACTGAGACTAATCAAGTATTTCCTGATTAAAGCTAATATTGCTCGCTTAGACTTTTTATTTTTATATTTCTTTAAAGGATTTTAGGAGAAAACTTTTTCTGTTTTTATTTTACTTCAGCGTCGTATGATAGAGAGATGATTCGAACAAGAAATCAGAAATAACAAATCCTGATGATAAAATGTAGGGAAATTTACACTTGCAGTATCATTTTTTTCGTTTATTTCATTTACAGTATAATAGACCGATGTTTTTTTACACTAACAGTATCATTATTTATTTTATATTTTCTTCATCGGTATCGAAAGATGAAATAATTTCCTTTCACTTTCATTATCAATGAAAATGAAAATTTACTGACACAGTATCATTTCACGTTATTTTTTTCAAAAAAATTTTATCATGCTACTTATATTTTTCTAATTTTAACTTGGAAAAATTTTTCTTGTATTTTGCAATTTTAACATCAAAAAATTTCGTAGAAAGCTTTATGCATAATGAGAAATTCAAGTAGCAAAAAAAATTTTCGTAGTGGAACAATAAAGGAATATAATTTTTTCAATCTACCAAATAAAAAATGGCTTCAAATTTTATTGAGTTGGTTACGCTAGAGTTGATATACAATGTTAAACTAATGTTAAAATTGCAAAATATTACCAGGTTAAGATTAGAAAAATATAAGTAGTATGATAAAATTTTTTTGAAAAAAATAACGTGAAATGATACTGTGTCAGTAAATTTTCATTTTCATTGATAATGAAAGTGAAAGGATGTATTGGTCTGTTATACTGTTTCTGAAATTATTTCATCTTTTGATACCGATGAAGAAAATAAAATAAATAATGATACTGTTAGTGTAAAATAACATCGGTCTATTATACTGTAAATGAAATAAACGAAAAAAATGATACTGCAAGTGTAAATTTCCCTAAAATGTAATTAAAAGCAAAGAATTAGCTTTACTCGAATTTGATTGGTCGAAAAATACTGAGATCCTATTGGTAAAAATTTGAACACTTTATTCATTACAATTAAGCTTTTACTTTAAGTTGTGATTTCGTTTCTTTTTATTTTTCTAGGGTCTCCATAAAATTACTCTAACTGCAAGGGATAATGCGAAAAATTCAAAATCGTCAAACTTGGATTTGATCATTGAAATTGACGAGTCGGAGCCAAAGTTGAAACATCTCAATTCATTCAATAAGGAGCTCAACGATGGGATTGACCAACCAAACATTTCCAATGTACCAATAAAATCATCTGACGATCTATTATCGTTTAATAATCTGATAACACTGTTCATAATGATTGCCAGTGTGGTAATAATCTTATTTTGTATTGCCGGTCTCTTGGTCCTTGGAAAAAGGTATTTGCATAAGAAACGACTCAAAACTAAACGCCAGAAAATAGATGAAATTAATCTCAATGAACAGTTGAGTTTACAACAGAGAAATGCCCCTAATGCAACACTACATGATTTATTGAGCAACATTTCTAGTCCGAATAACAATCATCAGACAATCACGCCTAATTCCACGATGATTTCAATTCCTAAAGCCTCTTACATTTATCCGATACGTGTCAATTCACCAGGTTCTTCAACTAGCTTTAATGCTGATTCAAATTATGAAAGTTCCAATCAAACCTTGATAATGAGCAATGGGGAACAGAATAATTTTAATTATTTAACAGCAAACTATTTTGACTCAGATCAACATGTTCCCTTGAATATTCAAATTATGCATGATTTAACATGAGAGAGCCAATACTTTGATCCCCTTTCTTTATTATATATATTCCCGATAACAAACAAGAATTGTTTTGTATTTATTGTAATAAAAAATGTTGACCAATAAAAAATATAAAAATTACAAATCGTACTTGAATTTCATTGACCGAAACATAAGTCAATTATTATTAGTACAAGTAGACTCTACTTAGTAGAGTAGAGTAGAGAAAAAACCTAATTATTAGGTTGTTTCAAAAGTATTAAGCAAATTTTTCATAGATTAAGTATGAAATAACAGCAGAAATTAATCTCAAATAATTATACATTTTTAAATAAAAAATTTATCAAAGAATTCGGGAATGACAATTTCTAAAATTCTATCGGAGCGATAATTTATTCAGGGCCGAAACTTATCAGAGGCTTATCCATCGGCTCACAAAGGATGATGTCCTATCACATATCGTAATGACAGATAAAAATTGAATATACCAGAAGGATCAGAGCCGTAAAAAATACTCAGAATTTGCTAGGGATACATTCTTACAGGACAATTCCAGGCCTCATGTCTAAAGATTAGTGAAAGATTTTTTCAAGGAGAGCAACGTCAAAGATCTTAACCATTCTCCCTACTGTACAGATCTTGCTCCAACAGATTATCACTTTTTCAGATCGCTTCAGCATCATCTGAAGTGCAATATCTTCAAATAAAGATTAGATGTTTTGGACTCACTAAACGAGTGCATGGACCAAAAAACCCTCAACTTTTGGCAACGGTGTATGGATAGTCTACCAGAAAGGAGACGGAAATGTATAGAAAGAAATCGTGAATATTTTAATGTGTAACTTAATGATATTCTGTATATATTTCATAACGAAATTTGCCAGCAAAGTTCATTATAATTTTTACAAAATTTTGCTTAATACTTTTGAAACAACCTAATACTTACAAGTATATATATAGGATTAATAATTTTTAATTTAGGTATCAAGTTAATTTTTTGTAGACATTGTCATTAAACGGAAACGTTTTTAGCCGAAAATATTGCATTTCATAGTATGATAGGATCTAGGAGGAATTTTCTAAATGAATAAATTATGAATCATATTCAGTTTATTCAAAACCAAAATATTTATTGAAATAATTAACATTGAATTATGCTCGAGTGATGACATAATTCATTGCCTTAGGATTCTCAAATGTATCCACTGCAACATACTTTGCGTCAACTTCGATTTCAACTTTTTCTGAATCTGTAAATCCAAAGAATTGTTTAGTGGCTTCCCACTTAGTAAGTGTATCTTCTGATAAATATCCATGTGGTTCATATACAGTAAGCTTATCATTGTAGCCATAATACTCCTTATAAGTGGCATCGTCGAAACCTTGTATTTGAAAGAGATACATTGAAGGTATCATATTTTTACCGGTTGCAATGGTTAAGACATAAACCAAGAATCCGAGGTTCTCGTTGACAATACGCTGAGAAGCATACATCTTCAATAAATTACCGATAATGTGTTTGCCAAAGTTCTTTTGTAATTGATAGAAATATAGAACTAACAGGGTTTCACTATCAATCGTTGATGTTTCTCCTTTGATGAACTTTTCAAGATCCTCTTTCTTGCCAAAAGCAGCGTTCAGATTACAGGTTTCCACAGTGCAGCTGAGCCAGTTTTGCTTGTATAAGATAGCAAAGTATGCCCTTCCAATATCAACACCGCTTATCTTTACTTTGGGAATATTAAGAGCATCGTAAAATGGTGATAAATCGCCCAGATCAAAGTCTGCTGTTCCAAATGTCTGAGCGATACTATAAGCCTTTGATTGGTCAGCTGCGTCTAAAATAATAGCTCCTTCAAAAGTGTGTGGTTTATTTCCTTTTGGATGCGGATCGAATATAATGTGGGGACGATCCTTTCTGACATCTCTGTACGCTCCGAAATAATTCAATAACGAAGCTAGAATAGAATCGTAAATTTTACAAATCTTGGCAATATTCTCAGCTGTATTTCTGCCCCAGGCGGTATTCTGCATCGTAAGATAGACTGTGTAGCAGTATAATTCTGCCCATCTAAGCTTACTGCCCATAGATCTGCCTTTGTTCCATTCAGTGAATGTCGCTGGATTAACTAGGGAAATTGTTGGTATGTACGGGACATTGGTGAATTTAACTTTGATTTTCTTTCCATTCGTTTTGATAGACATGGGACCTCCAACTAGACTGGTGATACTGCCAGTTTTCTCAAGTTTTATTCTATGATGAGCAAACGGAGCTCTTTTGATGGGATTTTCACTGCCCAAATCTTCTGTGAGTGCGCCAATGCATAACTCGGCTCCATTAACCTCGCTAAGGACTTCGTATTTCATCGTATTGTAATAGGCATAAATACCGAGTGATTGATATTCCTTAATGGTATTATTAACCTCAGATATCAAAGTATAAGTTGTAGGTGATGACAATCGCCAGTAGAATGAGAAGCCACCGCCTTCTCCGAAAGCCTCCTCTAAATACCAGGAGCCAGTTATCTTACTTACACCTTCTGACAACGCAAAGTCATAGTACAACTTGTAGGCTTGTTCGTTATATGTTCCCTTTGTATAGTCGTATGGAGTGCTAGGTGAAGCAGTATTCGAGGACATGTAGTAATTACCCTTTTTCAATATCTTTAATAAATCACCTGGCCAAGTTGATTTAGCCATAAGTTCAGTCTGCATCGGATCACTATACTTTCTTAGATTGAATCCAAAATAAAATTTATTTGCATAGGTGAAATCTGCAAGAAGGCCTTTGAATCGAAAATCTAATGATAGCATAACTGAATCCTCCGGGTATGTTAATGTCAGGTTAGAAATTGGCTGCCATGATCTTCTACAGGATTCCATCGGATATTCAGGAGAAAATTCGAAGCCCATGATGTTTGCCAATTCGTACATGAAAGATCCTTTCTTGGGTACCTCTAAGCCTGGATGTACAATAAGCATAGGTAAAATTTCTGGGTCTTCCATCCAATCCCAATAGAAATCATAAGGGGTACCATCATATTTCATGTTTTTTTCGACCAAGTATTTGTACCTCCAGTACAGCGTAAAGTCAAAATCAATTTTCTTCCAGTTGAAGAGAAGTCCTTTCCAATAATCTGAAATTGCCTTATCGGGATAGCCATTTCGGAGTGAATTTAGAAAGAACCAATCTACAATTAATGCCTTTTTTCCCCATCTCTCGTATAGGGCGCCAAAGGCTTTCTTCTCCTTACACCATATAAGAGGAGTTAGGAGATCTGATTTTATAACTATCGTGCCCACATCTGAGGCTTTCATCCATTGGTTATAGTTGTTCTTGGTGATGTTTGGTTCCCAATAGGTTTTTACAGTTCTCTTTTAAAATTAAAGGTATTCTAACTTACGTCATAGTAGGCCAACTTGTCAGAAATGTAATCACCAGATACATAACTGGTACTCACCAGGAATAGTAATGAAACTATTAACATTTTGATTCAACCTACTCCCTCCGATCCATATATATAGAAGTTTCAGAGATTAATTAATCAAAAAGAAAACATTTAAATTTATTACCATAAGGAAGCAAAGGAAAAAGTCTGTTAATAACTTTGAATTATGTTTCTTTTTTAGAGTATAAAAGCATCCTGACTGGTTGAGTTATTCCATAGATGAATTTACTTACAAGATTTACGTTGTTATTCGCATCTTGGCTATGCCTTATCAACGGCACAGTATTAGAAGATTATCGTGTAAGTTAATTTTAATCCAAACCATTCATCCTCTTCCTACAATAGAGTAAAATAGAACCCTTCTGGGCTGATGGTTTAACAATAGACTTTACTGGTAGAAATGGTCCATACTATGAAGTTTTGGATAGACCCTCGTATCCATTATTCTGGAATGAGGAAGGTTATTGCCATGCAATTTACTTGGAATCTGGTCAGGGCAAGGGTATCGTATTTGTTGATGATGCTGTCGAGAATATGTTTGCTGCACAGGCTGGATCAACTTGGTTTCAACGCTGGCGTGATATTATCTTTTCTGGCAAACCTCAAACATTTAATGAGATCAAAGCAAATATGGAAGAGAACAAAGGTGATTGGGGCATTACAGTTTTTGATAACAGCCCATCAGTTAACTGGTCTGATTTAATTGAGTTATGGAAGAATGGTGAAACTGGTCCATTATTCATAATGACTTATCGTATTGAAGAAATTGGTAAACTACTCGGTTTCCGAGAGGAAATATACAAAGCCGGTTTCTCAATGAGTTCGTCGAGAAAACTTACCTACAAAACGATTTCCATAGGCGGCCTCCTAGAAGCGTATGCAGAGAATCTTGATGTAATCAATCAACAACCGCTGAAATTTGATCCATCTATGGATGACGAAAAGAATCAAGTTTATTCCCACTACAAAGTAGTTGGAGAGGCAGTCTTTAAATTCCTTTCATCAGTACAAAATGATTTTGAAAGTATTGTCGGTAGATGGGGATACAATTACAAAGGAAAGTACAACATGTTGCAAGCAATGACAGTCTTGAAGATATCCATGATGCAAGCCTTGATTACTATCGACACAGAGAAATACAAACAATTAAAGTCCTTGTATGGATTCATGTATGGTCTAAGAGAGGGTGATGGCTTTGTAGATCCTCCACTAGTTGACTTAAAAGTCAGGGTTCCCCAAGGTTATATCTCTTTTCATCAAAACCTTGGTGTCTATTCAATTCCAAATGAAAAATTTACTGTTACGATATCAGAATACTTCTATGGGGATCTTATAATTGGTGCAGCTTATGACACTTTAGCTCATAAGAGTTCAACAAAAAGGGTTCCATTAGCTGTGCAACGCTGCAAATTATATCGTGATTTTTTATTGAAACAAGAGTGTTTCACTCCAGTCGGCGGTCCCATGAGTTTTAACTCGGAAGGATATGCACCAGACATGGAATACGTATTTCAGAAAGTAGCCCTTGTCCCCGGAATCAATATAAATGACCCAGCTAGCTTGATAAGATGGAATAATGGATACTTTAAAAATACAAAACTGCAATGGGCTGAATTATATTGTGACAGTATCTACATGACATTGCCGACGAGTAGCATTGAAAATTATACCACTGAAGAATTAGTGAAAATTTGCTTGGGTACAGACAGAGCCAATAAGGGCATGCATGTATTTGCATACGATTCAGTTGAAGGTGATCATAAGAAACATTTTCAATTTGAACCAAATCCTGGATATGGAGCTGCCCATGCTGGACATCCAACAGTTTGTCCAGTTGGCTGGTTCCATGGGCCAATTGTTGCAGGAAAAGGTCTCGACGGTGGAAAATATAAATCTTGGGGCTTTCTACATGAAATGGGTCATAATGTACAATCTACCAGGTTTACTCACTGGGAAGATTGGGAAGTTACTAATAATGTATTGGTTGTATTTGTTACAACTTATATGCTGAACTGCAATTATGAAGATGGAATGTTCCATCCGGGTATTTACAATGTCAATGGAATGGAAAATTATATAAACACCGGGGAGGGAATGGGCATCTTCTGGAGAAGGTTGATCTACTTCTATACCATTGCGACTGATATGGGCTTTGGGGCAATTTCAAACACCTGGGGTACTCAAAAAGGAAACTCTCATTTGGAATTTCTAAGAGCTTTATCTAAAGTCTCTGGCTTAAATTGTGCTGGTTACGGCCTATTCATGAGAGCATTGTCAGAAACAGAGGCCAAAACTTTGTACGATGAAATGTTCAACTTTCCGACTTATAAGCCTGTTGGCTACTTGACACCAGGTTCATTTAACCGTTGGGCGTATGTTCAAGAAAAATTGAATTTCACCAAAACAAGTCAGGGAGTTCCTATAGATTTTCCATTCAGTTTTGATCGAGACTGGGATAAACGTTACAGGAATGACTACTTGACCATCCTCAAGACGTATTAAAATTGATAAAAATTTTGAAAATAGAATAAACTTTACGTTTTAGTCTGATTCATTGCTAATTTTCATGTATAATATACATTGCATATGCTTCATATTTTACGAAATTGGTGGACAATTTTTCGATATAAGCATAATTATTAATATAATTAGAGGTGTAATTATCAAATGAGTTTCTCAAAATTATTATTCCTTCACTAATACATATAATTTATATATTTATTCCACTAATAACGTTAGGCTTCTTTAATAATATTGAAAAACTGTCCACTAAAACGAATTTAATAGGGTTTAGTGGTACTGATCGAATCAGGAGAAAAAAAATTCTCTAAAAGTTGAGACCAAAAAGTAGACAAGTGACGACATTTGTCAAAAAAAATTAAATTTTAAATATATCTGTCCTACTTCAATTACGAACTCTTATTTTTAGCTGGAAAATCGGGGTATGCACAACTTTTAGCTTTTTTTATCAGAACAAACTCGAAAAAATATGGTTTTATAGGAAATAATGCTTAGTTTTCGATAATCTTCAAAGTGAGATTTAGGCTGGGAAAAGTTGAAAAATGTGGCCTACTCTAATATATAGGTGTATATTATTACTGTTTCTAAAGTTATTTCATCGATTGATACTGAAGATGAAAATAAAAAAATTAATGTTACTGTATCATTCCGCCAGTGGAGCACTCCCCTTTCTTGAGCGATAATTCGAACTGAAAGATACCTGAGGCCTTAACTTTCCAACGTAAAACAATAACTGTAAATTTTAAATATACAATCGCCTACTTGATATCTCTCATAGTTTAGAAGATATCTGGTTTTAGAGCCAAAAAATGCCGATTTTAGTCTCTATTTTCTTTGAAATGATAAGTCGGCTTTCAAAAAGGAATTCAGATTCGAAATCAGCGTAATTATTTTGGTTCGATTCTCTTATTCGTGTGACGAAAAAAATTAATTTAGAACATGAACGGTTAAAAACATCCAACAGAGTAGTCGGACAAAATGATTCCAGTTTTTCGGAGAACTCGAAAAATGAATTTCTGCTGATCTTACAAGAAAATCTTTATCTAATGAAATATTTGAGTCTTTTTTAAATTTTCATCAATTATTTTCTTTTTAGATGAGGTAGAAGAAATAAAAAAATAGAAGAGCAGTTGCCCCCCTCCCTCTTATTTCTTTCTAAGTTTACTTTGAATCGTGTTGGTCTTTTTGTTATCAATGGCATGAAAACTCACCAAAATTAATGCAAAACAAGAAGGGGCCAATGTTCTAAAGATTAGCCATAAAAACTTTCTGTCAGAACGTCGTAACTGTAGTTTTTCAGACTTTGGAAGATGAATCATCTTCGAGTGAGTTAATTTCATTCATCTTTTAAAAGAAAAAAAAATTTCAACCCCGAAGTCAATTCGATTTCAGCGCGATACATAAGTATGTGGTTTTTCTCTCAAGGACTCATTTGACTTGGTGGATAAAATCAAAGATAAAAACATAGCGGATCTAAAAATGGTTTCGTTTGACATATCATCCCTGTTCACAATTATACCATTGGATGAAACTATTAAATTTATCATAGAGTATGTAAAAGACAACAAAAGTAAATTTCCTATTTCCTTGGGTTCACCACTTGGACCACTAGTGGCTGATTTATTTCGAATCTGGAGCGAAAATGGAGTCTACTAAACTAAAACCTACTATTGAAACCTGTGACAGTTATTGGAGATATGTAGACGACACGTTACTTTTTCTCGATAAAGAGAAAGATGAAAATGACTTATTGAACAAGTTCAACGACGCCCACCCAAACATAAGTTTCACGATGGAGAAGGAAGCGGAAAACGGCTTACCAGAATGAATAATGGTGAAATAAGTAAAACAATTCACAGAAAAAAGACTTTCACGGGCAAACTTATGAATTACAATTCTTTTGCACCGATTAACTACAAAAAAGGACTTGTGAAGTCTCTGTTTTCCAGAACCAAGAAACTCACATCAGAACAAACGTGGGAAGAGGAGAAAGAGAAGCTCGTTAGAATTTTCATGAGCAACAATTATCCGAGGCAGTTTATTCTGAATCACATGAAGTCAAACGATACAAACAGAATTGAACAGGAAGGAATTTAACCTGCCTTTTTGATAGTACCTTTCAAAGGAGATAACCATGGAACAATGTTGAAACAAAAAGTAAATGAGTTATTTCAAACAACATTTCCGGGAAAGAAAATTTTCAAGACCAATAAAATGTTTACAAATGAATCGAAGGACCTCTTGGATTATAATAAGTCTTCTTATGTCGTGTACAAATACATTGGTCACACTACAAGGAGACTCGAGGATAGAGTAGATGAACATCTCTATACTGGAAACACAGAGAAAAATTGACGACATATTCGATTTTAACGAATAATTATATTAAATAAATTCTTTTCAAACAAACTTTGCCATTTTCAAAACCTCAAAAATAGAAGATAGCGTGAAGGAGTTTAATGATATTAAATACTGTTTGATATATGTTTATATATTCACTTAGTTTATATTTCATAAAAGAACTTATTAGTAATTACAAACAAATGTTATTTATAATAATATATTCCGCTTGTTTTATTGAACAATGAATTTTGAAATAAAAACACATTATTATTATATCTGTTCATTCCGAATTGTTCTCGTGTTCCTTAACATATATCATGGCGACATGTTCAAGTACCAATAATGATTTCAAGGAGTTACCCATGAATGAGGAGTCACTCAGAGTATACTTCATTAAATTCAGAAGCTACTAGTTGGCAAGAGAAGTAATTGATGACAAGGTCTTGGCTGCCTATTTCATTAGCGGGCTAACAGAACAATCTTTTCTCCGAGTTGAATCTCTGTGCAAGGGCGAGGCTCTAGCAAATAAAGGCCTCGTAGATCTTCAAAAGCTGGTCGAAGATGATGTCAAGAAGGGCAAGGATTCCTTGTTAGAGACAATAAAGTTCGAAGTGGCAAAGCAGACAGAAGATGAATCTCTTAAAGCTTTCTATACAAGGCTCGTAAAAATGGCCAGAGACTGCGGCTTCAAGAATGATGATGAGAGAGTCTCTCATCAGTTCATCGTTGGCCTTAGGGAAGTCAAGATACAAATCAGTTTAGCGGCTGACAGATCCTTGGGACCCCTCAATCTTTTGAACAAGGCCGAAGAATGTCAGAAAGGCCTAGATCTAAGAAGAGTTCTCGAGAGAATAGCAAAGGAAAAGGAGAGCAAGACGGAAGAAGGTCGGGTGGAGAGTCTCCCCAGGCTGGAAGTGAACAAGACGAGGATCAGCTGCAGTCGTTGTGACCGTAAAAATCATACTGAGAAAGATTACCTTGCAAAGAATGCCATTTGTTACAATTGTGGACAGAAGGGTCATTTTGCTAACAAATGCGAAAACAGGTCAGATGGTTACGCCTCCGGTCAGAGCAAGCGCACTAAAAGAAGAAATAAGTTCAAAGCTTTTACTGTTAAATTCGCCGATTCAGGTGGATCAGAGTCTGACTCGCCCATTTCGGTAACTGAATCAAATAAAATTGTTTCTAAGTACCCCGTTCTTTGTGATTTAATCTATGAGAGTCTCATAGTTAATGGGAAGAAGTTGAGATTTTTGGTTGACACAGGTTCAATGGCAAACATAGTCTCGGCAAAAGAAGCGAGCAGATGTGGCCTACAGGTCAAACCTTTGAAAAAGAAAATGTTCCTTACTTCTTTCGGTGGTCAAAATGTCAGAGTCAAGGGAGTTGTCGAGGACGTGCAGCTTACCAGATTAAATGGCTTTAAAATTATCATGGACTTGCTAGTTTCTGAGTCAGAAAACTGCATCTTAAATCGAATGGCAGCAAAAGGGTTAAGAATCTTAACTCAGGCTGCAGAGATCAACTGTGTCCGTTTGCACGAAGACAAAGTATCTGTGGGGTTCAAATGGAAAACCGATGCATTGAATAAGGGCAACGTTTATCATTTCAGACCTTTACCTTACAGTTTGCTTGCCAAGGTGGAGGAGGAAATCAAGAGATGGTTAGATGAGGGCATCATTTACCCGGTGGAAAATCCCGAAATGGCCACACCAATCATAGTAGTAATTAAAAGTTTGGAAGGAGGTCAAGTGAAAGTACGCATTTGCGGTGATTACAGGTTGACTGCCAACAAACAAATCGATTTGACTGCTTACCAAATACCGAAGTTGGAAGACATTCATAGAGAGTTCGTGGGTTGCAAAGTTTTCTCAGTAACTGACTTGAAGGACGCATTTCATCAAATAGAACTGGTTGAGGACAGTCAAAAGGTTACGACTATTGCGACGCATCTGGGAAATTTTGCATTCAAATTTTTGCCATTTGGAATCTCAGCCACCCCTTTAGTTTTTCAAGAGGCAATGGACAAAGTCTTGAAGGGTATTAAAAGATGTAAAGCTTATCAAGATGACATTCCTATCGGAGGTTGCGACATCAAGGAGCATGATGAAACCCTCGCCCTGGTACAAAAACGATTAGAAAAGTATAACTTTAAAATGAACACTGAAAAATCCCAAATCAGACAGAAAGCAGTCAAATACCTGGGATTTGTCTTGAATGAAGGGAATTTGTACCCGGATCATGATAGAATCGAGAAGCTGAAAAATCTAAAAATTCCGAAGACTAAGAAAGAACTCCGAAGATTTTTTGGGCAGCTGAGACATTATGGAGGATTTGTGAAAAAATTTTCTGGTATAGCGGCACCGATCTACAGGCTCTTAAATGATGAGGTCCCTTGGGTTTGGAAAGAGGAATTCAATGAAAGAGTCAGAGAAATATTGTCGAGAATGGCTGCAGGAGTCCTAGTGCCATACGATATTTCACGAAAAGTGTATTTAAGTACAGATGCTTCCATTGATGGACTGGGTTATTGCATATCTCATGATAGAAATATGGAAGATGTTTGCTTTGTGGGCAGTCGAGTGTTATCAAAAGCGGAGAAGAACTATTCAAACATCGAGAGAGAAGCTCTGGGCATAGTGGAAGGAGTGAAGAATTGTCGGAAATACTTGATTGGAAGAAAGTTCACAATTCAAACAGACCATCAGCCACTGATTCACATTTTTTCAAAGGTGGGCTCAAAACCTGTCTCCTCGAGATTAACAAATTGGCAAATAGCGTTGCTTGAATATGATTTCGACATAAAACACATTTCAGGGGAGGAAATGACATTACCCGACTTATTGTGAAGATAATCAAAGCCAGAGATTGGCGATTCTAGAAATTAATCTTTTGTTAAAAAATCAAGATTAATTTCAGTAATTGATCATAATTAGAAGTTGTATTTCTGTAATATCTGTACAGAATTTGTAGTTAGCCTTTTGACCAAAGGTAAGAACCCGGGCTTGTCCATCAGGGCTCTCACGTCTGGATCTCTGGCTTTGAATATCTTGACAATAAGTCGGGTAATGTCATTTCCTCCCCTGAAATGTGTTTTATGTCGAAATCATATTCAAGCAACGCTATTTGCCAATTTGTAGTCTTTCTTAGTCTTCGGAATTTTTAGATTTTTCAGCTTCTCGATTCTATCATGATCCGGGTACAAATTCCCTTCATTCAAGACAAATCCCAGGTATTTGACTGCTTTCTGTCTGATTTGGGATTTTTCAGTGTTCATTTTAAAGTTATACTTTTCTAATCGTTTTTGTATCAGGGCGAGGGTTTCATCATGCTCCTTGATGTCGCAACCTCCGATAGGAATGTCATCTTGATAAGCTTTACATCTTTTAATACCCTTAAAGTTGACCATGTTTCCTGGTTCTATAGGAAGTTAATGGGGTACATAAAAATCCCGAGATAATAGTCCCGAGGCCCGAGTTAAGTTAATGGGGTACATTCTACTACTTTCGAGCGACTAATAAGGGTATTTGCGAAGCAAGTTAGCTATAAGTAAGGGTCATTCCTGGGCAACAGTAGCACGCAGAGAAAGATGCACGCGGTCCCGAG